>VYZM01004387.1:197627-229106 GCA_013398915.1 Dromas ardeola | reverse complement strand
CCAAAGGCAAAAACTAACTTACTGGGTTTTTTTAAAAAAAGGAATGCAAGTTTATTTCTTAACACTGTAATTTTTTTTTTTTTTTTTACTCTAGAAGCGGGGGAGGGGCACCATAGTTATTATCAATGTTGCTTAAATGCTGTATCTAGCAATTTAGAAGCCATATATAAATATAAATTATATTATAAAATATATATTCTAAATTATAAATATTATATATATAAAATTAATGTCTTTTTATATTAGTCAGTTAATTCAAGCTGCCAAAGGACAAATCTTCTGTGGCAGAAGAAACAAATTAACAGTTGTGAAGAACTTCCTTGCTAGTGTGTCCTAGATATTTACCTAATACTTTAAGAACTTTGAAGAAACCGAACTCCACTAATTTCAGCTCAGCATTTTTGAAATGCATTCACAATAATAATTAATGTTTTCCTGAGGCATTTGCTTCTGAAAGTAATTGATTTCTTTTTTCCATTTGGAAATGCCTCGCTTTCATATTCACACTGCGATATAAATAACATCTGGGTTGAAGATTAATATTTAGCCTTTAAAGCAAAATTTTTCAATAACCAAGGCTTGTTTAATTGGTAAGTGAACTGTTGCCGGTTTTTCCATCATTGTTACTTGTGCATACACTCATTTCACTTGCGTGTTAGGGTGAAAGTATGTAAATGAACTCATCTCTTGTACTTTTTTGCATTCAAACATAAAGCTAAAGTTGACAGTTACCAAGATGCTCATTAGATATTTTTCCCCAAAAACAGATTATTAATTCCATCTTTCTCACAATAGCATATAGTGTCTTTCAGGCTGTAATTATATGTAGATTGAAGTAGCCACTTAGAAAGCTACCTTGTCAGCAAAATCCAAGTCTTTGGTTAAATATTACTGCTTCCCATAATTGTGAAGGTTCTTCAGTGATTTTATCAACTGTTTCACCACTGACTTGCCCTTTACCAATAGCTTTCTCAACTTTTAATTTAGTCTGGTTTTGTATCTAGTTCCAGATAGCTAGTAATTTTAAAACTAAGTAATGGTGTACTGGAACACTTGTTTTCAGAGCAAGCCTGGAAAATGAAATAATTTATTTCACTACCAACTTCTGATAAATGCAAGTATTTCTTCATCTCTTCAATATTGCTTACTGTTCTTTGGCTGCATGCAGATCTTTTGTTTCTTTTTCTGGCAATTATTTATTAACAGAAGCTTCTCCATTTTGCTGTCTTTCTCCCAGGTTCTGAGACTAAATATTGATTCCAGTTCTCCAAGGTAACCTGGAATCTGTTCTTTAGTTCAACTACACATTGCTGCTTTAATTAACTTGCATCAACAGAGCATTACTGGAGGGGGAGAAGGTCACTCAGACAGCAGTGATTCCCCCAAGGTTTTAAAGTTACGATTTTGAAGTTTCCTTCCCCCCACCCCCACTTCCCTTCATTCATGAGAAGGAAATTAAGAAAACCAACATCTCTGCGTAATTTGGTAGAAGGCGGCCAATACCACACAAGAAGCAATTAGCTATAAAGCATGAAAGATTCATTATTGCTTCATTAAGTGCCTTCAAAGTCACTGACAGAAACCACAGTAGGTTTTTCCCATCACAAACTTCATCAGTCTAGCACTAATGATACGCTCCAAAACTGCTTTAAGAACAACCATAACCATGCTAACAAAACTTCTTCAATGCTGAAGACAATATGCAGTCAAAAAGAGAAGAAACAAGTGTCTATATACCCATCCAATCCACTCTATTAAAATCTCATTTTCCATAGTCATCATTACTACTACAGGGCTTCATCTATTGTTCTGCAATGTAAAAATCTTGAGTTAAAAAGCTGTTACGTAGCTATTAATCTTGACAAACCTTATTACTAAAACCCTATGCCATTCATAAGGCACTACAGGAAATAAATACATCTGCGACCGTATAAAAATCAGTTATTGTAAATCAGTTTTACTGTAGAACTTCAGAGGACGGATTTAATTTTCTTAACAGGATTTTACTTCTGAGAATCAATTACTCAGTCCGGTTCTGGGCTCCCCAGTACAAGAGAGAGATGGACATACTGGAGAGAGACCAACACAGCACCACAAAGATGATGAAAGGACTGGAGCATCTCTCCTATGAGAAAAGGCTGAGAGACCTGGGACTGTTCAGCCTGGAGAAGAGAAGGCGCAGAGGGATCTTACCAATGCATATAAATACCTGAAGGGAGGGTGCAAAGAGGACAGAGCCAGACTCTTTTCAGACGTGCCCAGTGACAGGACCAGAGGCAATGGGCACAAACTGAAATCCAGGAAGTGCCATCCGAACATCAGGAAATGCCTTTTCCTTGTGAGGGTGAGCACTGGGACAGGTTGCCCAGAGAGGCTGTGGAGTCTACATCCTTGGAGATACTCCAAACCTGCCTGGACAGTCCTGGGAAACCAGCTCTAGGTGACCCTGACTGATCTGCGAGGTTGGACCAGGTATCTCCAGAGGTCCCTTCCAACCTCAGCCATTCTGTGACTCTATGAAAAACCACCGGAGATCAGACAAGTTCCGCCAACCTTCTAATCTCAACAGCCCAAGTAGCAAAGATGGTCAAAAAGAATCACAATTGTTTAAAGCCAAATACACAATATGTAACACAGACCTCCAGTACCAAGTATTTCTGAACAACTACTAGCATTCCTGTTTTCCATACAGGAACTTCAGTTCTCTAAGCATCCTCAAGAGTTCAAGTTTTCATCTGCAATGTAATGAAATTTTCAAAATTACTAGCAATTAGCTATGACACACAAATTCTAACAAGACCGTAACTCCTGAAAAAGGATTTAACAATGACGAAATGAAGTGACTTTTTAGAAATGAAATCATTTTACTCTTAGATTGTTTTCAGAGAAAAATAATTAACAAAAAAATCTTAAAAATACTTACCGTTATGGACCAGGATTATTTACCACGATCAGCACTGCCAAAGACTATGTTCCTATTCAGTCTTTAAACACTAGGGTAAAGACATACACATCTAAGGAAAAAGGATCCTACTGCAAAGCATTTTCTCCGTTTAATGAGCTTGCCAAATCTTCATACAGTGACTTTTCTTCCTTGAGAAAGTTGCCGTACAACTTCAAATAAAATTTAAGTAATCCTTAAGAACTCCATACTTGATCTTTAGTTACAGCAAACACAGAAAAGATATTTTTTACAGCAGTTTGTGAGATTCCAACCTCTTTCAAACCTCAAACAAAGGCATTTGAATTTTAGTGTTTTATTCTCTCAAGATCTGGTACTGCTTGGAAATAATTGTTCTGTTGCTAAGACTTAGAAACTATCCATCTTCTAAAAGTAAAAAGGTATTTGGAATACTTTTGCTCAGTTATGCATATTTTACAATATTGCTTTTTTAATTTTTTTTTTTTAAGACGCAAAATCAAATCGTGCCAACCTTTGAAAGAGTTTTAAGCCTTAGCTTCCCATATGTTCAAGTACCAGTGACTACATTCTTATCTTTAGTGAATAGAGCTAAAGACATGACAGGGACTCGTATTTCATGCTGCTAAAAAACAGCATTAATCTGAGTCTACTTATCACATTTTCAAATATTTTACTTAATCTCAACTCTCAATTGCCAGCAACAGCAATGACATTTCCCAAATATGAGTAAGAGTTAATGTTTAACTATTTTCTTTCCAAAATAGAAAAGGACATTCGCATTAAAGAAAACCACTAGCAACTTCAACAACGTGTAATTTTTTTATTCCCTTTTTTAAAATGTTGATTATTTAAGTTTGCAATTACCACAAATGTTTTACTTCTGAGCAAAAATACACTCTGACACAAGAGCACTGCCCCTAGGACTCAAGTTCATGGAGCAGAAAACCAAGCCTTCAAAAAAACTACTTAATTATAAAACATAATATTGTTGCCTTAGAACTTAACTGTACAGCGGGACCTCCATTTGACCTCCTGTTAAGGCCTGTGGCTTGCTGCTTTGAAGTAAAAGCAGAAATGCACACAGCAAGCTGCTGAAGTGAAGCCAAAGCTGGTGGGGTTCAAGGCACAGGGATGTTCTCCTTCTCAACTCACCACTGCCAGGCTGCTGCCGCCTATCGACCCTGGCCCCAGCCAGTGGCAAGGCTGACCATGTACCCCTCATACACACACACACTGTGCAGACACCGCTGGCCACCAGAACACCACAAACACAAGAACAGGCACCACACGCACACAAACAGCACATGCATAAATAAACTATAAAAATGGTCTGATCTGTTCATATGTGCTGGCTGACCTCATGCACGAGCCTCTTGTAGCTGGCCACAAACTGCGGTCTCCCCAGAGGCTGCCTCTCAAAGCCCTGACCCTCCCTCTAGAAGCTGGCTTGGACATCAGCCCCTGCCTCCCAAACCCTCTGCCCTCTCCTGTATCCTGCGCCCAGACGTATGGGCTCTGGCTCTCAGACCTCTTTAAGCTACCTACCAGTTACTCTGGATTGAAGTTCACTAGCACCACAAGCACAGAGAACAGAGAGATCCCTCAACCAGGAAAATAATTAGGAATAGTGTTTAAATAAGATGTATCATTAAGTTATTACTGTAGTGATAAGGCCCTGGGCACAAGCCTAACTATCAGCAGATTTCTTATGCTCCCTTTTCCTGCCTTTGGCTCTTCCATTAGATGCTCCATAACTTTTAAACAATGCCACAAGCCCCCTCAAATATCCCATAATAAGTTTGCTCTTTTCCATGAGACACACGATAATCTTGTTTCCCAAGGCATTGAGCTGCTCCTTCAATGGTCCATCAACCAAGAGTCTGATAGTTTTGATCTTTGGTATCTTCTTAATTATCACCCATTCTTCAGAGTCTGCGTATCTGGGTGTTTAATTTATTACTTGTCCTGTCTTTTGTCCTAGTTTTTCATGCTGAATAACCATTAACCAGATATGTTTGCATAAGGATATGTGGGATGTAAGACTACTCCCCATGTTCAACAATTAGACGTTTTTTACCCCTTGATGTTAACTAGTAACAATAGCACTATATTTTACAGAACAAGTAAGAAATATGACCACTAACAGATGAGGAAAAGGAGAGAACACAATAGAAAGAAACCACAGAACAGCTCAGTCCAGACCGACAAAAATTCAACTAAAGTATTAGGACACAAACTCAGACACCTTCACTACACAGTTTGGCAAGACCTTGGATCTTAAAGCATGTATAATTAGACAAGAACATGCAAAAAGCACAAGTTGTGGACAGCAACTTCTCCTGGCTTGTTTAAATTAGTCCTGCATGCAATGGTATTGTAATGAAATATAGAATATGGAGCATACTCATGGAAAAATGGCTATCCCACCAAGACAACTTTCCTGAATACATCTGGTACAGAAGAGAAATCTTGTAGACAAACAAGGGTGCTGTAAAGCGGCAAATACTGTATTCCATACACACTTGCTAAAGACTGCCTGAATCTCTAGAGCCATGACACCGAAGGTGAAAAAGTGAAAATCACCATTAATTTGAGCTGTAATAGTAATGGCAGATTTAGTCCCTCAGTCAAATGGACTGGCTCTGTCACCTCTTTCTACTACTTTTCTACCTAATCACAGAACTGTTGAGGTTGGAAAGGACATCTCCAGAGGCAATGGAAGAAACCTTCTCCAGAGGTCATCTGGTCCAATCCCCATACTCAAGCAGGGCCACCTAGAGTCAGTTGCCTAGGACCACGTCCAGCTGGCTTTTGAGTATTTCCAAGGTGGAAGACTCCACAACCTCTTTGCCACAAGGACACATTGCTAATACTAAGTTTAGTCTAGATAGAGCTTTAGTAAAGGATAAAGATGAACGTCAACTATTTTAATTGTCCAACATGATATCCTCATTCTACCCATACTCTTCTTAATAAGCCTCCTGCTATATTCAAATACATATTTAACAGAAAACTGGACCTGAAAGCCAAAGACTCTTCAAGAAAAAGGGCAATTGCATAGAGAAGCATACAGAATGACCTCCCTTAACAGAATCTTATATACAGGCGAGCAAACCCATTCCTAACTAGAGTATAAACGCAATTCAACCTTTCCTAAAGATGAATACTATGAAAAGCATTACATCTAATATCATCAAGACACTTTATCTTTCAGTTTACATGTCCCCTCTGGACAATAACTAATACAGCTTCACTGACAGAGATAGACTCATTTTCAACCAACGTAGGTCCAGCAAGTCAAAAGGTAAGTAAATACCATGACAACTATTTTGCACATTTTTCCCAGAGAAAACCAGGCGAGAGTGATCCTGCTATCAACACTCATCTTTAAGTGTTAGAATTAACAACTTTTGCCCATCTTAACTCATCTCACCGCATTTGATAGAGAAAAGAATCTGAAAGACACTAAGTCCTAACAAGTTTTGCAGGAAAATACTAGGTGACAGACACTATTATATCTCAGAAAGCAAAACACTACAAAAAAAAGAACATAGACTGTACACAACAGCAGAGACTCTGCAAGGAAAATGCGTTACATGTCAATTACAAGAGAATTTTCTGAGTTTTCAGTTTGTTAAATTCTAAAGTATCCAAACAACAAAATAATCACAGGAAAATAGCCCCCTGTGCAGATAACAATGTAATTGAAAAGATTAGCAGAAAAACAGAGAACAGTTTACTAACACTGAGGTACATCTACTACTTTTCAAGACAGACTTTAAGAACAGGAAGCAAAATATCAGAGGGTGCTATTGGGACCATGACTCTCACCAGCCTGTATTTTTTTTAATTTCATCTGGAAGAAAGTCTGAAAGCTGCTCCTATTAGCTAACACATCTGACTTACTGTGAGATGACTAATGAAATAATTACACACTGAACAAATAAATGCATATGACAACTGCAGCACAAGGGTTGAAAAATACTAAAAACAGTCTAAAAGACTTGAAAAAGAGTCCAGGAACCTAAAGTGTAGAGGACCGAAAGACACAAGTGGCTGTCTGAAGTCAGCTGAATGTGCAAAAGAATACCCAACCTAAAGAAGTGCCAAACCAGGTATTACCATTGCATTTCAGGAGAGAAGACACTTTAGAGTAATGTCCGCAAATAAACAGGGCATTTAAGAAAAAAAAAAAGTATTTATGAAGGACATGCTTCCCAAGCATCAGTCTTTGAACAGATCCAGTACCCATTTTCTAAATCAAGACCAACATATTGTTAGGCAAAATCTGTGAGTAAATATCCTTTGCATTCTTTGTATGATTCTAGCATTCTTCAAACCACAGCTTATGATCCATTGGGAGCCATGAAAATATGCAATGGTTATTGGCCAAGTGTCTGATAGCAACAGACTGCAGAAGTTTGGTTCCTCCTGAATTACAGCAGTTTACCACCCTTGAGGCAGAGGAAGAGGGGATGTAATTGCTATTGGCAGAGGATCAGAGGCTGTAATTACTAGTTCAAGTATTTATATTAGCCAAGGAACTCCTACTGCTAGCATCAAATCTGTTTCGCCATGGCAGCTGAGTAATTGTAAAGCCCTAAAGGATCTAAGCTGCTCACAACTACTTGTAGCATGCTCTCATGACAGAAAATAACCTGTGTAGGGGAAGACTACATAAAGTACATAAAGAGCTACTGTCTACGTAGTCCTGCAAAGACATTGTTAAATATAGCATAAAAAAATAAGGTCTATATACAATTTAGAAGTGACTAGACACAAATATGAATCAGTTTTGTTCTGGGTAGTTTATCAACACAACAATAGCAAATAATAACAAATAATCACTTGTCAATGAGAGTCAACTTACTAATTCTTTGCAGATTGGTTTGGCGTAATATTTGGACACCAAAAAGGCTCCAGTCATCTTCTCACTAAACCGTGACCAGATGTGTTGAGTGACACTTTTTTTTTTTTAAATACTCATTAAATGCTTTATTTCCTGAAACACAGTGATGACAAGTCCTACTAATCATAACTCCTATAGCAGTCAACATATTGCATCATCCCTATGACCACAAAAACCCAGACTCCAAATCTGCATAGTTCTTAAATTTAATTTTGCTTTTTACAACATTTTCTCTAATGGTTACTGAAAATCTTGTGGAATGTCACTCTCCATCTCTCCATTTTGCATAAGAAAACTAGCTTCTCTTCACACGAACTTGTGATCTCACCAAGACTAAGTCTGTGCAGAACATTCAAACAGTAGAAAAAACAGTTATCTGGGATAAGGACAATACAGTTACTGAGTTTGGGAAAAAAATTGCTTTCAAATATGTGCAAGAGACAATGGAAGAAATAAGGAGAAAACAGAAAACAGCTCTGATGAAATGCCAAAGCAATGACAGTCACCCCACAGGCCCATAAATGACATTGGTTTACGAAGCAAGGATTAATGGGAAATTATTTGCCTAAAAGATTATCTCTGCTCTTTAAGGTCAGCTCAGTTAAGTCAAAATGAAAGGGCACATGCAACAAGACTATTTTTTTTCAACCCCAAACTCAAACTTTCTGCACCTAATGCCTTTAATAAATGACAGATGAAAAAAACTCTATGTTGTCCAAAACTGCTTGGAAGTATCACTCAGAAAATAAGATTTTGACTGCACTTGTCCATCTCTAACTCATTAGATGATTCTAGGAAATCATCTGGGAAAACGAGGAAAGCACAGAAAATTTTTATGGTGCTAGGCTTGCCCAAAAGACTACATTTGCCTTGCTCTAAGTGTTTAGGTATGCACAGGACAAAAACAAAAAAGCACAGATGAACTCATAACAGCTTTACAGTCTTACAATACATTTGGGCCACAGAGCCAAACAGTATCACCTCAGATAACAACGGCAAGTGGGTCTTAGATACAGAGAAGGTCAAAGAGATACCATCACCAACGAGGCCACTGACAGCTTATGCTAAGAGTCTAAATTAGAAAACAATAAATATGTGAAAAATAATAGTCCTGGGCAGGAGAACATGACACATCCACGAACACTGAACACTGCACAAGGGGGAAGCACTATGCACAGAAGCCACCAGCCAAGACCTGAACCCCCTGACCAGCTGGAGCGCCCTGTTCAGAATCCATGGCACCAGTCACAGCTTGACAAGAGAAAACAACTTGTTTGGTGTGACACTCTATTCTTCACAAAATAGCGGGTCATAAAATAGAAACCCTAAAACAGTTTGGTGGGTGGACCTTGACTAAGGGCCAAACCCCAACCCAGCCATTCACATACGCCTCCCTCCTCAACAGGAGGCTGTGAGAAAATAGATCAAAAAGCTTATGGGTCACTTACCAACTACTGTTATGGGCAAAACAGACTCCACCTGGTGAAAAGTCATTTAATGTATTGACAATTAGAATAGATCTGGATGGTAGGAAACAAAGACAAAAACCAAAACACCACCTTCCGCCTACCTCCCTCTTCTTCCCAGGCTCAACTTCACTCCCGTATTCCCAGTTTCTTTACCCAACCCTGCCAAGTGGTGTAAGGTGGATGGGAAAAGAAGAAAGTAAATCATAATCGGTGTGCAGTGGTTTATTTAAGAAATTGCAATGTTTTTATTTATGTGCTCAAAAAGGCACATTAATCATATGCTGTCATGCAGGTTTTTTATTTGGTTATGGGTTTTGGTTTTTTGGTTTGTTTGGTTTTGGGGTTTTTTTACTATTTTACCAATTAATTCTTTACTATATTCTTCAATGAAATAATCTATATATAAACCCAAAGTGCAAAAACCTTACTACCAGTGAAGTAGTATTAAAATGGGCAGCTCTTTTGCATCATCTAGCAAGAGGTAATTTTCTGCCATGTAAGGCAATATCTTTTCTTTTCAGGAAAGGAAAAAAAAAAAAAAAAGCCTTACATGACAGCCATTATGCTCAAAATTAACTTGAATCTCTATCAAAATCCCATGAACTTTAAGTAATTTACAATATTCTGTTTGTGTTTTTAATCTTCCTTATGTGTTCCAGGTAATTTTTACTTACTTAGTTGATATAAAGAAGACATGGTAAGTCCTCACCTTTTTGATAAAAGTACTCAAGACTGATAGGTAACTTGAAAAGGTATAATAGGCAAACAGAAATTTAAACCATTCTCACCATTCACCTTGTTCATTAGTGAGGCAAATCCTATTCTAGGAATGACACATTCAAAACTTCACTATTCAAACACCAAATGGATCTGCCTCCTCCACAATGACTGTCTGACCACAGCAGTGATACATAGTTTCAATTTTAAATAAATTAATAGTAAATTCAGTGACTACACTGACAGGTCTATTCCATTTTCCTAAATTAACGTATTATTTTGATTCAAGTTTTAGATAATAAAAATATGCCTGAACATACACACTTAATATATATATATAATTTATAGTACTCCCTTAGTTAATGATTACAAGCATTTAAATGCACTGTAAGGTACATCAAAAAACAGTGATTAACTTTTTTTGTAAGCAAAAAAAATATTTGATCAGGACTAGCTTGCAAAATGTGGAATACCTTCGCCTTAATCCATACAATGCAGTTCTAGGGCTGGTTTAGAATCACTTTGTATGCCAAAGACCTTTCACTTCATCTTGCAGATAAATAACATTTGTCTTTCTAATAACAAATAATTAAGTAAGCATACCTGACACTGCCCTTCTTCAGTACAGACTTGCAGTTTCATGGGTCTATGGTCAGCAAGAGGCATGAAAAAAAAAATCCTTTTGAGTGCTCAAAGTATCTTCAGACACCTGTTTTTTAGAAACAGACATCTGTTTCTAAACAGATGCCACCTGTGGGGCCTTTAATCTAATGCTGCCTAAGTAGATCATAACAGAGTTGATTAAACTACATATTCAATTCAATGCAGTACACAAGTATACACAGCACACTGCTATTCTGACTCAGACTTCACAAACACGGGTTATAAATGCAAGTAGCTAACTGAAAAACCACAGGAAAGACAACTTCTATCACTGACACCTTACAGCTAGGATTTGTAAGTCAGATCTCTACTACTAATGAAGTACTACTTCTCTTATTACCTTTATGATGTTGATAAAGACTGTTGCAAACCATGGGAGAAAACTTTGTTACATGAGGAAAACAGCAAAAATGAGCTTACAGACAAATTATGTCAGAAAACGTGTCAAATATTTTTCAAGGCTATTTTATTGCTTTATCTTGCCACAGGAGCAGATCACTGCAGAAACAGATAGGCACATTCCAAACGTATGTATTTTGTCACTCAAGCCTCTACTTCTTCATTGGCTTACCAGCTAGAACATCAGCAGTAACAGGGTTTCAGGCTGCTCCTGATGTGTGGGACGACTGGAATTTACAGTGCCATTTAAATCAGGTAGACCTGAGCCGAATTGGAAGCAAATCTTAACTATGGTTACGTTATATTCAAGTTCACATGCAGCAAAGCCGTAATATGTAGAATCATGTTCAGAACACGCCTCCATGTGTGCTAGATATGCACAGCCTTTACTAGAGCTATTACCACAAATCCCAAGGATAATATTATGTTAGCATGGAACTGCATCTATTACTACTTTCATCCACTTCTCAGAGTTATTATGAGTCACAGCATGATATAGCACAGATACAGAGCTGAAGGTAAGAGAGCCACATGTAGCTAATTCTGTTAACACTGCAGTTAAGCTGCACAGTTACCACCTAAGCATAACTTTTTTTTTTTTTTGTAAAGGCTGTGGCTCTACCAAGAGTAAGCACTGTGCTTCATTTATTTTTTTATTTTTATTTGAGACCTTTGGAACAGAGATGTGTTTCGGGTTTTTAAGCTTGCTGCAGAACTGGATTTGTTCCCAGGCAGGGAACACAAAACACAACAGAAGACAGATCTGACAAGGAACAGAATTCAAATAGAACACAAGTCTGTGGGAAATAAGATTGTAACAGCAACACTTTATTTGTAAACTGCCTTGGGTAAGCTGGTTCCAAATCTTACTATTAGCCCAATGAAAGAAAACAGACCTGGTTTCACTAATAGACTGAGAGAAGGTGGTAAGAGTATTTAGAACAGTAGACAGCTTAGTTAAAGATCCAGGACATCAAACTCTGACTGCAGCAATGACTTGGAAAAATTGAGGATGAGGAAAGCTACTGCAACAAGTAATCTGGCACCTCGGGTTTTCTCCTATGCCTGCTGCTAAGACGACATGGAAGCTCCATGAAGCGACTGAACAAGGGAAGGTTAATAGAAAAGCCAAAGAAATGAAAATTAAGTGAATTCAAGTAAAACTTCTAACATTGCTCTTGAGTACTACATAGAGATAGTTATGTCATATTCTTGCACATGTGTCCAGGTACCAGAGCAAGGAATGGTGACCATACCAGCATGCAATCATTTTTGAACACTGAAACATACGGTTGCATACAGGTATGTACATCCATATTAAATACTGAAATACATAAACAGATCAGCTTAAACACTGAACTCTTTAAAGAAAATAAAGAGATGAAGTTGAGGGTCATTCAGGGCATTAAGGACACTTGAACTTAATAGACACGTTTAAGGTATTGATTGCAATGTGTTCAAGTGATAAGACTTGAATGAAGTCAGCTTCCACTGGCATGGCCACATTCATGACCTGAACTGACCCATGACTGTTGAGCTTCCTGACAAGTTTATTCTGTTCTACATTAAGATGAGACTGTACAGGACCCCCCTCTAGACTTATCTGTAAAGACACATGTAGTTGATGGGGATGAGAAGGATGCATGAACACCTCCCAGTTGCTGGCTCTAAAAGACATGGATGGATTTGCACTTGGTAATGAGGATTCCTGCTCCATCAAAATACCAAAACTAAAAGTCAGTATGAAAAAGTAAAGCATCTCCACAGAATATTTAGTCTTGAGAGATCTAAATAAGGAGCAAGATTTGTAAATTTCGTTCTCCCTTCAATGGAAACACAGAGCTTGAGGCCATCCCAGGCTCTTATAAAACTTCCCAGTTGCCAGCATGACCCAGTATAATATAGTTAAAATTGAAGACCTTTTGCAAACTCTGTATGTAAAATCCTTTCCTCCTTCCCCTGTGATGGGTTGAAGACAGGGGTCTGTGGAGCTCAGGTCAGTGAAAAACAAAAGCCAAAAAAAAAACCAAAAAAAAAAAACACCTGAACAGCTCAGTACTGAGAGTATGAATGCTACATCCTCTCCTTGAAAAAGTTTAGACATAACCTTGTGATATTAGCTAAAACTTGAAATATGTCTTTTCTATAAGAAACCTGACATGCAATTTCATAGCTGTGCTGACAAAGAATAAAAATCTGGGACTGGAAACAGTACCCACGTGACTCAGATTAAGGTTAGGTGTAATGAAAATAATCATAACAAAGCCAAAACCAAAGCACAGGATGACTGTTACAACCAGATGTCCACTGATGATGATGCATCTGCAGTATTTCAGTTTATATAACACTTGAGGGAACCTGAAAGGATGCTAAAGGAAAACGCCCAAATAATAATCTTAGAAAGCTGAAAAGACATGAAAACAGAAGCAGAGTTTTCAAAAAGGATGAGTAGCTAGTTGATTAATAACACGGTTTTTCGTTTTATGGGTAAATCCAAAAAGCATTATTTTCCAGTATCAACATTAGTTGGTAAAAAAATATTCCAAGAGAAATAATCACTTATCTTCTAAAGGCGATACAAAACTTTTAACATAGATTATTAAAAAAAAGGAACAAGAAGTGCCCATTTAATAAGAATACAATGACATTAGGAACAAAATTAACTGAGACTAAGGAGAGAAAACAAGAACAGGAATCTCCCATAAAAAAAAAAAATCAACACTAAGCAGTCTCAGCAATAATTAAGAAAAAATATAGAAAAACATAATTGTTCACTTATGGTCAGATACTTGGTTTAGTTGATGCTAAACCTGATGGAATGAAGTCTAATGACTCAAAGATTAACCTATATAGTCATAACATCATGGACAAAACATAATATTACCCCAGGCACTGAACACTTTGAATGCACCAGGTGATATCTGCTACACCAGATTAAAAACCAGAATGAGCTACACATCACAAATACATAAAAGCCTAGTAACTATGAATGACATATGCAAGCAGATTCATGAAGCTACTGTTAAGACATCATCAGAATTTTTAAGTGTTGATCATTTCTTAACTTTTGCTTATGAGTTCATACTGACAGATAAAGGGAAATTAATCACAGAACTAAAAGTTAATGACATTTAGTGAAATGCTTATTTGCATTTGGTGTATACCAAGAGAATAAAATCAACCGCATTTACATACATTCCGCATTAGACCAAATACAACACATTTTTCTTTAGAATTAAGAACTCAATCCCATGTCTTCATCTCCTCCTTAAAGGAATACCATTGCTATACAGCAAGGCTGCATTTCAGGCACAATTTTCCTGCATTACCACGTTCAGCACTCTTGCGCTGCCCTCTGATGGCCAAGGCCAGAAGGTGCAGCTACCACCTCTCAAACCAATTACGCACCCTGACACATACATTGTAAGCATCATGTGTCAGTCCAGAACGGCAAGAAAAACGCATTGACAATTTGATTGTAAGCGAGACTAGATGCAATAGCAAGCCAGAATTTTCTCTCAAACTTCACCCCATTAACTGTGTGCTGACCAGAACTAAAACTGCCACCACAGCTTAGAGAGTCAGCTTATGAAACACGGAACTGAGAAAGTTGCTCCAAGCTCCACGCTCAGTAGGCAAAATGTCCAATTAGACTGCATGATATAAGATGTGGAACTGCAGCAACATGGAGAGAAGGCTGATACATAGTGTTTAATTTTTAGCATTTTGTCTGGATTTGCTCTTCTGGATGGGGAAGGTTCCTTGAATTCAAGCCCAATGTAGAAAAAGCTTCCACTGAGCTCACTTTAAAGAGCTGAATAAAGACTTCAGACAAAAAAAAACTAATAAAATTTTAAAAGCTAACTCATAAATTGGCAAAATTACCTTGAAGTATTTTGCAATTTTGACACTTTGCATTTTGAATCCTGCAAATACAGAAAACTTTTGTTTGAGTCCAATTATGCAGTCAATGAAGTATAATTGCTGTACCATTTCCAAGTAATACTAAAAGTGCATAGTATAATTATGTTTGATAAGTGACAGGACACAGTAAACAAAGAAAGGAATATTACATATTGCCTTTTCAAATTTCCAGAAGTAAACAGAAATAAATTAGATCTTAAGTATTTTAGCTTCAAAGAGTACTGCTACATATTAGAGACAAATGCAAGTTAAAGAGCAACTCTACCCCCTACATTTTCTGCTCATCTTTACCGACAAAGTTTCCAGGCATTTATGCCTTATAAAGATTATTCAAGGAAGCAAAGAACTACCAAGAAGTCAAAAAGGATTGAGTAAGGGATCTACCAAGAAATATCCCCTCATGCAAGTCCATGGAACCTGATGGAATGTACCCGAGGGTGCTGAGAGAGCTGGCATTATAAGCCTTCTCTCTATCATTGCTGAAAGGCTACTGCAATCAGGAGAGGCTCCTGATGACTTGAACACAAGTCTTGCACCCATCTTCTGATAGAGCAATAAGGATGACTGGGGAACAACAGGCCAGTCAGCTGCATTTCAGACGCTACAGAAGTCACAGAGCAAGTCTTCTTGGAATGTACTTCTGGGCACACAACAGAGAAGGTCATCGGGAACAGCCAACATGGATTTACCAAGGGTAAATAATTTTTATTATTAATAATCTATTTTTAGATTATTGGCTGCCTTCTGAGGCAAAAAGATGAGATCTGTGACTAAAGAGCAGTGGATGTTATCTGCCTTGGCTTTAACAAGACTTTAGATACAGCATTCTACAGTATCCCTTTATCTAAGCTGCAATTTTATAGTCCAGATAAGTTGACAACTAGATGGGTGAAAACCTGTTTGGATCACTGTAGTGATCCTAACTGGGTCACTACGTCAAGGAGTTAGGGATTCCCTTAACAGTAAACCTGAGCAGATGCAGGTCTGGACTGTGCTATACGGCGTGTGTAACTTGGCCTTCTGGCCTGTGTTGTGCCACACAGGACAAAAACTTAGGTGGCTAATTATAATGAACCAGCCTGTGGGCAACTCCCACCAGCAGCTGCACCACCAGCATATTCTTGTTTTTATTTAAAAGTGTCACAACAAATTGTTACGTGAACATGTAGAAACGATGAACAGAAAATCCTGTAAGAGCTCAAAAGACCAAAATGGAGTAACCTTTCACAGACAGGATCTGCACAGTGAGATATGCCCTGGTTGGTGGTTCATTTGATGCCCCACAACTTGAGTTCCCAGAACCCAAAGGGAATAAGATTATCAGTGCTATCCTCTCTTTATCATATTACCTCCAATAAATGGCATTTTAAGCAACACTTTACTGAGCCTGACTGCTTTTATTACTGAGATCAAAACAAACCGGCAGCTCCTGACGAACAACAGTTATCAGGCTCGAAGGGCAGCGGTTAATATTTTGTACACTACCTGGAGGCCAGTTACAAGTGGAGTTCCTCAAGTGCCTATCCCGAGAGCTATGCTGTTGAATAACTTTACCAATTACCTTGAGGAGACAAATACATCTTCATCAAGTTCATGAACACCAGTTCAGGGAAAGCAGTCAATGCACTGAAGAGCAGTGCTGCCATTTAGGGGGATCTAAATAGGGTGGTGAATAGAGCTAACAAGAACCTCATGAAATTCACCAAGCACAACTGAAAAGTCCTATACCTATGACAAAACAAATCCCTGCATTGGTACAGGATGGCAGCCAACTCGCTGGGGAACAGCTCTTCTGGAAAAGACCTGAAGATCTTGTAAACAGTAGGCTCAACCTTGTCAGTAAAACTGGCAGAAAACATAGCCAGTAGAATTCTACTAAACTTGCCCCAGTTTATCAACATCTATCTTCTATCAGGAGGCCCAAAACAGGAGATAGTACTGTAGATGTGATCTAATCAGTCTCAAGTAAAGGGGGTTCCCCTCCCTCTGCCCACCTACTGTACTTCTGTCGATACAGCCCAAGATACTGTTGACCTTCTCTGTTGCCAGGGCGCTCTGCTGGCTCTTGTTGAGCCTACTGTTTGCTGAGATGTGAACTGCACTAAATCCAAACTGTAATGCTCATACTAAAAGCTTAAGAAACGGAATCACATAGATGTAAGTCATGTCATTAAACTCAGATACACAATCCCATTGTGGCTGCTTTTGCTATGCCATTTAAGTGGCTGAAGGAACATGCATCGGTGGCCAGGGAAGTTCTTGGTGACTATGACTTTGATTTCAATAGTGCTACCCAACATTCACAAGAAAATGTAAGGAAAAGAGCTGAACAACTAATTCTGAGCATGGAGCAATCACTTGTTAGATGAGAGTATGTTACCATCTGCTACACAAAGTAGTACATCTCCACAATGAATCATATCTTTTAAAAAAAAAAAAAAGCAAACAAACACACATATCACCACACACAACATGCACACACACAAGCAAAAGCCGCCTCTTCTGTATTCCTGCAAGGTTTCTCTGTGGCTTTCAGGCACTGTCACAAAGCCAAAGGACGTTATGAAAGAGATAAGAAAATGGATTTCTTTTTTGCAAATATCTCGTATCCTTCTACTACTCCTAACAGTATTCACGCCTAAGGAACAGGAAAGGCTTCCACCTGAAAGAAGCACTCACAATGACCCTCATATAGCTTCTGCACAGATTTGCTAGCAATGCTGGCAGAGCACCCTGAGCAGGGCAGGCCAGGAGCTTTTATTCTCCACTACTCTGCAGCTACTTTTTAATCCCTTGCCAGTAGAGCACAGGTTTATGCTTATGCACTGTCTGATGTATTCTTTTTTGCATCACCTGAATTGCGGTATCCCTGCATCCACTCATGAAACAATCCAACTCTTTAAAAAAAACAGGTACTAGGCTGTGGACTTCACAAGAATTACCCATTATCTTTGAACCATAAAAAATTCCCCAAAGGCACAGATCTAAACACAGTGCTGGTTTCCAAAGCATGCAGCTTGGAAGAATTTGTTATTATTGCCTCTCTAATTACTACTTCAGTAATCTCTCTGCTTTCATTGCAGGCTCCACCAACATTATCCTATGCCATATGAAAAAATATATAGATGGATAGAAGTGCCTAATAGTTTTTCTACTAGGAAGTGTACTGATAATGAAAATCAGGGGTTACTTCCCAGCCAAAATTTAGGCAAATGCACAGATGATCCACAACACTTCCCTCTTTACTCCTCCCAGAATAGCTTCAGATCAAAAGTCCAACTGGGCTTACCGTTTAAAACTGGTTACTCTAAAATTGGCTAGTTGTACTATGAGTGATGAAGTACCGGAAGCATGGAAAAAGAAAGTAACTTCCAGCATCAAGATGTCTCCTCTCCAGTGTCCTTTGTTTCTTACACAGGAGCATCAGAGAACATACCAAATTTAAATACAGATTAACCCCAAGATTTTAACTTGTTCAGTAAAAACAATCTAGAGAAACAATTCTAGTAAAGTCTAGAAGCACCTTTCAAAAGAAATAGTGTAATTTGCCTTTGAAATTCCACTTGCTAAAATATCTGATAAGGCAATATGTTATTGTATGTGACAGACAAGAGACGGATTTTTAAATTTAAATATATTCTAAATTAATTCATAGCTCTTTTCTTTAGCCTACATCCTGTTACATTTATTTTACTTATTTGTTCATGCAATATGAGATATCAACTTTTATTGAGAAACAGGTATTTGCTGTCTGTCACCAAAGGGTTTTATGCAGCTAGTGTTCTACAATAGTGCCTAGAAGACTCGAGTCTTCAAAAAATTACTTTAAAAGCTTGTCATTTATAATAAGAACCAATTAATAGTTTTATTCATTTACTTTGACAACTTTAAAAAGTGGGAAGAATCCCACCAGAAGTAATTCTACATTTTCACATACTCCAAAGAGGAGTCTTCTGATTCACAGTTCACTTTTAAAGGGGGAGGAGGGGGAGAGGGGAGGGGACTTCCACATTTAAAAATTTATTTTTATTGTCTATACATCCAAAGGATGGAGTAAAAAGAAACACAAAGCCTTTGGGATTAACAAAGCTGGTAACAGAACAACCTTCAACTCATTTTGGCAGCACAACCAGGAGAACAACAGGAAAAACTGATGTGGTTTTCTATTACTTAAGAAGCTGTAAGCACTACATCCAAATTTAATCCATTTCTTTCATATGTACATATATAAACAAAGGCTGTAGTCATTAATAAATCATGTCATTTTGCTTAACTCGTGACAAATGATAATAAAAAAAACCCCTTTGCTTTCTGCTATTTGTTCAAGACTACAGATTATTTAAATTAAACATCAATCCTTACAAACAGAAAAATACTAGTATTTACATAAAAAGGAATTTGTTTACATAAATAAAGAAAAAATTTATAGCTAAAAAGATCTTTCACAAGCTACATGTAAATTGAAACTGTATGTCTTCATTGGTCTGTTTCCCTGATATTTCATGTTATTTTCTGCCTTTCTACAACTCAGACACTGAACAGCTAATTCAGCGTCCTTTCAAAATCTACAGAGCACATACAAGCTGTTACAAAATTTCACTCATACCTGGAGACTTTCCTGTGACCCTGGATGCTGAATAAATCCATCA
Organism: Dromas ardeola; assembly: GCA_013398915.1. Lineage (NCBI taxonomy): Eukaryota > Metazoa > Chordata > Aves > Charadriiformes > Dromadidae > Dromas > Dromas ardeola. Next base: position 209,453 of record VYZM01004387.1, on the reverse strand, counting down.
TTGCCTTTCAAAATCCATTTTTACTACAAAACATCTCTGTTACAGTACTTTTGTGCCTCCGCCCTCAGACAGATGAGGCATCATCAGACACATGTGATGATACAAAACATTTACGTATATAAGGATCTGCTTATTCACAAGCCAGAGGTGCAAAATAAAGTCCCAGCTGGGAAGGGAGCAGGCCAGGCAGGATACTTCAACAGGCCCAGTACTACTAGAGCCAAGTTTAACTACCCTAGCTCTGTATTTGCAGCCTAATCACATCACGTTTCTAGTATTTCAGGAAGACAGCACTTCAGTGATTTCAGTGACAGCCTGTTCAGACTGCCCATAAGACACCGGCGTGTGTTTTTATAGTAAAAATTCTGCTCAACTATACTGCCTCTGAAATATACCCTGCTTTCCTATTACCAGGAAAAAATATTCTGACAAATAAGCTTAATTTACAAGAATACAAAAAATGTCCAGTTCCTCTCTAACATAAGTATGCAGATTAGCAATTAATTGCAGAAAAAATGCATTAACAGATGAAATTCCCTTTGGGAAACTGCAGTAAAATGGAAAGTCATATATTGAGACCACCCAGAAATCAGCTGCAGCACCAGTGACAGTGACTAGCATTTCTAAAAATACTCACTTCATTTATATTTAAAGCAGTTTAAAAATAAATATTCAATAAGTTCAAAAAGCATATTGCTACATTTTTTCTTAAAAGAGTTCAAAACACTTGAGTTGTGCAATCAGTAAAATTAGGGTTTTTTTTAAATTAGTCTTACAGCAGAGTTTCTTTTAAACACATCTTGGCAAAGGCATTTCTCAGATAAGACTTGAGCATACTTTATTCTTATACTTGCTGCTTAAAGAAGTGCTCCAACCTCCATAAAGATTCTATACAGTAATTAATGTAGTGTCATCTGACACAACTATCAGTTCTTCAATTTTTTTCACGTCTGAATTTGAGCTACTGAGAGTCGTTTCCCATTTTTACTTCTGAAACTGAAAAAAAATTATTTAAGATTTAGTCCTTCCGCAATAGTCAGCCAATCTTTATCATTAGTAGGATTGCAAAAACGTGTTAACACCACATATGCAACGTACATTCATGGTCTTAGGATACTGTAAAAGTTTATTTAGGAGAATAGCCATTCTCCATATTTCACAGAGAAACGTATGGAAAAAAAACCCAACCCACATAATGGGAAAGGTAGTCGTCACAATTTTTAGTGATTCAACCTATTTGTGTTTGCTGGCTCCACAAACTTGCATTAAACATTTTAAAACACATCCTCTTCCTATCCTTCTACATTCTATATTTGCCACAGCTTTTTTTGCTGTTAATCCAAATTGTTAATTCAAACTGTAGTCAAAATTTAAGATACTACAGCTTAATTTAGGTCTCAAAATAATTTGCGTGAGTCCAGTTCTTTCTTGAATGCTTAATCTGACACTCACTGCTGTGCATACTGCTCTCAACAGCTACAAAACCTACTGATTTCTTTGTGACTACTCACAACAGCGAGTCCTACGAATACCTGTATTTTGTATGTTATCAAATAATTACTTATAAACGAGGTCCAACTTTTTGGATATCTGTAGAGTAGGTTTATAAGAGTATGCAATATGCTAGCCAGGTTTTAACATCTAACCAAGGACCATGAGAAGCAAGGGTTATAGACAATGGAAATAATGAAAAATCACCATGTTGAATGCAGGTGCATTTACTCTTGCACTGTTTGTGATTTTTCCATCATAATAGAATTTTTTATGATTACATTGTGAAGTTTTTTAAAAGTTCCTCTCCCCTTTACTTCCAAAACAGCTTTTAGTAAGGGAGCAAAGCAAGAAAAGAATCACTTTGAAAAGCAAATGCAAGCCAGGCACTCTAAAGTTTAATGAAGAAACTGGGCGGGGGAACCCCAAAAAACCCCACATTTCTTTCAACACACAAGACTTGAGATTAGCAGAAAGGATGAGCTGGAGCAGGAGAAAGTCCAATTTTAAGAACTGGGCAAGGGCATGTACTCCACAGAGCTGTCAAATAGAAGAAATTTTAATTTGTCTAACAGAAGTGATGAAATGAGTTACCAGAGCAATTAGACAAAGAGGCAAGCAAGAATAAGCATATTATTTATATTCTACAGGAATTGCAAATTCAGCATAAACACTTACAAAGCTCAAAGTCATAAACAATTTGAAAGTTAGGACAAGAGTGGCATGCTCTTTAGAAATGTTATAAAAACGTAACTGTCAGGATTTGACCACGTTTGTTCAAACAGGCAGCAATACTGCTTTTCAACAATCATGAATTTAAGAATCCATTTATTAAGCCCAGTGAATAACTGTTGTGTTCTAAAACCAACTACATCACTTGAAAGAATTGGTTTACACAAAGCACATCTAAGATTTATGCTGCTTTACAAACTCCTGCAAGTTGTAAGCAAGATTCAATATATTCATTTCAAGGGAAGTTTATGATTTACTGTACATGGCAGTGGTAGGTAAATTGCGTCTCTTGAACCGCACATAAAACTAGTAAGTGGTTGAAACTTGGATCTCAATAATGAAGCTCTACTAACGTACAGACAGGTGAGAAATCCAAGTCCCCACTATCACAGAAGCTCACATTATTGAGATGTATGAATCAAGGTTCCCCAGGAAACAATTACACACACAAATCAGTCTCATTCCACAGTGAAACACTGGACAGCCGAGAAACACACTAGTTGTATCTTCACTGGCAGTTTGGATGGCTCCCTGTGTCACTCGAGTCCTGCTCCATTGGTGGTTCACAGTAAACATCAGTCAGATCACTTATCAGTTAACTTCCAGAAACTTAACTACTTTTCTCCAAGAAAAACACAGTTGAGGAAATAACTTCTCATTAAGTTCAGTGTAAACAAACTCCAGAGAGATACTACTATGGCTATCACTTAGCAACTGTGTCTGGGTCACAGAAGGCCATAAGAAAATAATCAGGAGAAAATTCAAATTTCTAACACAGAGTCATCCTAAAAAGAGTCTTCCCTTTACTTACCAATTGCATACACCAATAAAGTTCTTTCTTACTGACTATAGTGCATCATTCTCAAATTACTGTTACCAGCACGTTAAGAAATTGTTGTCACATGACATTAAACAGGTACTATATTAACTGACGCATTTCCAGGTTATTGCATCTATAACACACAACATAGAAATAAAATTGTACTTCCTGCTAATATATCCTATCCCAATAGTTTTTCTGAAGTTTGGGGAACATCTCAACAATTACACAAGCCTTCCTCATGCTTCAAATCCTGTACATCTTGCTTTGTTAGTTTTACTATCATTAAACACCCTCGTTGATTTGAAGATGGAAGTATTTCCATGTAAATCAAACTGAACAGAACCGTGCACAGACCACAGCAATTGTTTATGCTGAAAATTTAGTACTAAATAAAATCTTATACTTTGTAGCAGATGCAAGAAGAACGTAGAAAAAACAGAAAGACAAAATGCTGAATACAGTTGAATTTCATTTAGCCTTCTAATATTATTTATAATTACTTTATGCAATCTATGTAGTCTCTAAAAGAAATACATGTACTTCAATTAGTAGAGGAGATAAAACGCTGAAGTATGGATTTCAGAAAAAAGCCAACAATGGGACAATTAAGAGGCCATGGCAAAAGAAGGTCCACAAAGAAAAGTCCAATGAGTTTCCCTGTCTTGCAGGTAACCATTCCGCATACAGGCTTGAGTCCTCTCTGACACAAGAACACACACTCAAAGTCACTTCCCTTGATTTCACTTCACCCACTCAAAATAGCACCATTTTATTTAGTAGACTTGTGCCTTAGACAATGACCTTACAATACAACGCTACTCAGAAATGAAGACCAGCTGGTTCTCTGCAAAACTCTCACAGCAAACTTTGATCTGAGAGATTCAGAGGACAAAGTCACTGCAATCAGTTTTACCGTGCACTGCCAAAGTTATTACCTTACTAACCTTGTATGTGCATATTATAAAAATCATCCATTTATGTTACAGTGATTACTTTAAGTTAACACTGGGAACACAACACCTGAAATGAATTTCAAGTGACAAGACCATCATCAATCATACTTTCTCAACATTAATGCCACTACATAAAGCCTTGTGCTTCACTGCTTGAAAGTGTAGGTGTTACAGGAAGAAAGTGTTTTGCAGGTGCTGCTACATATACCGATACTTTTCCCAAACTAGCAGGTTCTTTGAAGACATAGCATACATCAAACGAAATAGCGTATCTGACTAATATTTAAAAGACAAATCATTACAAATATTAGTAAAACTAGGAGCAACTTACTTGATCCACATTCCTAACAGTTTTGAAGATTACATCCCAAATAGGGAAAGGAATAAACAAAAAAATGCATACAAATTGCACTAAAGGAAGACCTCACTGGTGTTTTTTAAGTCCTCAAAACCTAACAATTTGATTTGTAGACACATTATCACATTACACAAGATCATACTGCAAAGTAAAAAAGTGAAGGCATTAAATTAATAAGAAACACGTGCTGTCAAGACTGCACATATTAACATCGGAATCTTGGTTTCTTATGGTACCAGTTTGTGTTATTTTCAGTTAATATTTTAATTTGCAGACGGTTAGATCCTAAGTGACGTTCTGACAAAGTATTTTCACAAAAGCAACTTTTTGCAGTAGAGTTATAATTTAAAGAAGAACGAAGTTACTACTTCAGTTGCTAGGCTCAAGATGGTGAATAAGGGACTGGATTTAAATACAAGTATGACAAACCTACTGAAGAACTGCCACTAGACTATGAATGGAAAGTTCAGTTACGCTATTGTCAATAATTACAGGTCTTTGTAAGATAAATTCTTCAAAGCCACAATAAAAGCACTCATGCTACACAGGAATATTTACGCATTTGCTTATAGCTTTAAAATGTAATGTTCAACAAGCAGTAAAACCTTAGGACAAAACATTTTCTAAACTGTAACATTTGTTAAGATAAGAATGATGTAATGATTCTATCTAGTTGATGCAAACACTAATGGAGGCATCCCAGTCAAGCACCAGGTTTTTCAATATCTGTTATCCCCACCTCTGGAATTTATCGAAGAGCTGTTTCAGAGGAGGAGCACAGGAAACACAGAAGCTAATACAACTGCATGAGCTGGAACCAGAGTGCTGAACCTCCCATTCTCCAGCATCCAACCTCAGCAGATCCACAAGCCTAGAGAGCAAAAATTAACAGAACAGCCAAGTTTAACCCACCACAACCCAAGGGCCAAACTCCCACCCATCTGCTCACTCACTCCCCCTCCTCAGTGGAACGGGGAAATAGGATGAGAAAGCTCACGGTTCATGATAAAGATAGGGAGATTGCTTACCAATTACAACTGCAGGCAAAACAAAGTCAACCTGGGGAAAATTAATGTAATTTAATGTCAATTAAAATAGACTCAGGTAGTGAGAAACAGACACAAACATTAAAAAAAGGCCTTTCCTTCCCTCTCTCCCAAGCCAAACTTTACTCCTTCGCTCCAGACTCCTCCACCTCCCACCCCGAGAAGCGCAGGGGGCAGGGAGCAGGGCAGCTACGGTCCGTCCTTGACAGCTCCTCTCCACAGCTCCTGCTCGCTCCCGTATTTCCCCTGCTCTGGCATGAGCTCTCTCCCGTGGGCTAAAATCGTTTCAGCATGCAGGAGCTACCCACCTGCCCCGGCGTGGGGTCCTCAGGAGCGCCATGAAGATCTGCTCCAGCCTCATGGAGCTGCTCCACTGACCTTGGTGTTCCCTGGCTGCTTCTCACTCCTTTGGGTTCCCTCCTCCTCTCTCTGTGGGGCGTTTTGCCGTTTCTTAAACATATTTTCCCCCGAGGTGCCCTTACCATGGCTGTGGGGCTCAGCCGTGCCCCGCGGTGGGTCGGTCGGAACCGGCTGGAACCGGCCGTGTCCGGCTTGGGGCAGCCCCGGCCTCTCCTCACAGAGGCCGCCCCGCAGCGTCCTGTCAGCCCCCCCCACCAGCACCCAGATGCCAGCACCCCATACACAGGTTTAGTCAAGACTACTCGAGTTATTTTAATAATAAAAAGAGCGTTTTATGTGCTCAACCTAAAACCATAATCTCTATATAAAGGATTTTCGGATCAATCACACAGGAAGACTATCAGACACGAAGGACTAAATGGTACTGCAAGAGGAGCAGTTCAAAAAACCTAAATGCCTCTTCAGAAGTCAGGTAATATCTGGGGATCAGCCATTACAAGGAAGCTCACACTAAGCGCTGCAGCACTTCCAGTTCGCCACACAGGGCGGGAATCGTGGCGGCAAACGGCTGTCCAACAAGTAGACAACTGCTAATATTATATTAAGTCATTTTCTCAATTATTTGGGGACACCGCTGATAAAGGCCAGTCCCAGCCGATGATTCGGCAGCCCCTTCTGTCCCATTTCCTATTTCTCTGGAGCAACGTCTCAGAGCACCACGACACCAAGCCGAATCTTCCGATTTCAAGAAATCAAAAATTAAAACAATTATCCTCAAAAGAAAGGAGATCCAATACTGCCAACAATTTCACAACCGGAGTTCACTACGTGGCTATAACTGAAATTACCGAGATGCAGCACAGCATTACTGCAGAAATGTTTGTGTATTAGTGTAAACACAGTGAATCCCTCATAAATAAAATATAATGCAATTTGAATTAATAAAAGTTTGCTTTAAGTTATAAAACAACTGTAGAGCTAATACTACAATTTACATGAAGTACAGAAAATGTTTAGGCTTCTTACAGTTTAATCATCATTAATGGCATAAAGGAAATTATTCACTACGCAATGGGCCAGAGAATACAGAAAGAAGGTCCTTGCAGTATTGATTTTGCACATGAAATGAACTTCTTCAGTTGCATTTGCAGTTGTCAAGAAGGCTGGAACAGTATTAACTCCCCCTATTATTGAGCCTTAAGGAATAGCCACATAGTTGAGATGTCAAATTTATTTTTAAAGGATGAAACAAAATATGACTGCTTGGTGGGCTTGACTAGTAGGTGATTAAAGCACAACTCTTGACTAAACTGAGTTTGTGCCAGTGTCAACATAAAACTTTTTTTTTTTTTTAAAAAGTCAGTGCTATGAATTATTTACTGTTCTCTCAAAGCTCGGTATCAACACATTAATTCACTCTCATTATATTGCTCCTTTGTAACCCTGTCTAGACTCACCCCGTAACATGCAGGATGGTGGCAACACGAGCCTGCAACGCAGCGAGCAACGTAACAAGGGTAGGCAACCACCCAAATTATTCAATGCTAGATTATTCAATCTAGGAAGAGTAACTTTAGCACAAGCACGCTCCCATACAGTGTAACAGCTTCAGAGCACCTTGGAAAAGACAGAGCCTTCACCATAAAATCATCCCTGTGTAGGGATAACTCCTTCCAAAAATCTGCACATGCAATTCCTTGGAGTAGCACCAAACAACGTCTGAGAGGCAAAACATGCATCACAGTACAAATAATCGATGAAACACACAAACCCATCCTGGAAAACTTTGGTGCTTTAACATTGATGAACTGAACCACTAATGAGAGCCATAAGAAAGATTCCTCAAAACTATGTGCCTGAAAGACCATCTTTCCACTACCTATGTTCAGGGTATTTTGTCCCTTACAAGCTTGTAACTTCTGTCAAAGCCAGAAGTATTGGCCAAAGTCAAACTACCCCATAGAAGCCTAATTTTATGACGCTGTGAAACACAACCCCCTTCTTTAGAAACAGCATTCAAGACTAATTTGGGTTATCATACCATTAAAATCCTTCATTCTCAAATTCTAATAAAACAAGGATTGCCCATTAGAAAGTGCTAAGAACAAAGCATAAATAGCCAGGTGCTGCAAAAACACTAAAACGTACTCCCAAAAGCACACGTAAGTAATGCTTACCGAAATGGTAATGTTATCAAATACATTCATTAAGAGCCAAATCAAACAACATATCAGTGACGCTGTTTAAGGCTCTATTACTTCTTAATTAAGCCTGGCTATGATGCACAACTTCTGTGCAAAGTCTTGAAGACCTCTACACTACCATAATGCCTGAAATTCAGCACAGTTCTCTTGATTGATATCTCCTTTGCAGCAGACATATACAAACATCCATGTGCTACAAAACCATTAGCAAGCAATACTAAACCAGCTGTACTTGCAGAACTTAAGCCTAGACCAAGTAGTGTTTCAACAAGGACTTTTCACAAACAATACTGGCAGTGTGCCACTGTGTCATAACTGCTACTGAAATGTGCCTCTTCACTTCAGATAAGGCTGAGGAAAGAAGGTACTCGGCTAAAGATTATCCTCCTAATTTGTACGTTGTGGAACAGCAACCGTTACCTTCATTAGATTTTTAAAAAATTGCTTATGTACAATCCTTTCTTTAAAAGTGTATTCTTATAGTTTCACTGAAATGTAGTTGACGATTATAGTTTTGTTTCAGTGAAAACTACACTAATTAGCCAGTTACCAAGCGTCACACTCCAGTTATGCCTCTGTTCGCTGTAACAGACTAACATTAGATTGACCTCTGTGGAACATGCTGGATTTTTGGCCTTCATTTCCAAAAGAGTCAATTTAATAATATTCCTAGCATCTCTCAGCAGTGCAGTGTGCTGGCTAAAATTAGCTGAAACAGCTTATTAAATGTGGTTTCACAAAGTAAATTAGTAATCAAAACCCCACGACTTCAACCAGGAGCTTTGGAATAGGATAGAAATCACTAATCTTTTATTCCTCACTCTGATAATATGGTGAACTTTAAAAAACAAAACATATGTATTAAAACTAAAAACTAATGCAAACCTGAAATACTGCAATAACTTAAAACATAGCAGTTCTATGGAAGATAGTTTTCCAAGCTCATGAGAGCGTTAAAATTTCTGAACCATGATTACAGAGGGTAACATAAAGAAGTATTATAAAGCAGTAAACTTGTAAATTAAGTAACCTTTATTTAATCTGGGTTAAACTAATTACATATAAGATAGTGTGTGTTCGTAAGAAAAAGTTGGAGATTTTTCCTCAAACTGAAAAGTCAGGTAGTCTATTCATTACTGTTCCTACTTATTTTCAGACTTCTCCTCAGCTACTCACACAACAGGCAAATTCTAGAAGTCCACGAAGCTTCTCAAAAGTATTTTAAACAGATGCAGATAACCTCTGTACTTAGCCACGTTTCTATAATACATTCATTGTTTTTAAATCCCACACAAATGTTATCAGCTTTCAGCAAGAACATTATGCATCAAATGAAACAAGGATATCTTCTAGTTACAGTTGTTTTAAAGAGCTCTAATGGAAATGTTCACATAAGAGTATCACAATTTTCTCTCCACATTAAATAATCCCCCAGACTCCAGTTATTTTGAAAATTAACAAATTACAAAATTAGCATACTGGCAGCTTCTTAAAGGAATGTATTTTTGCTTCACGCTGTCTGTTTACTAAACACTCATGGTCAACCTTGTTATTAATGTGACATAGCAATATAAGGCTTTGAAAACCTTTTTTAGAAAAGCAATACAAACTGCCTTCATGTTAATCAATGCTGTATTTTCTAGGACTAAAATTCTGTGCCTTATACATGATGACCAACTTTTAAGCCCTGTGAAGAGTCTAATATTGTAAAATTAGCAATTCCTAAATTGATCAACAAATTACTTACAGAAGAACATTCACATACACTATTTATCATCAGTCTCCTAACTAAATTTGATACCTCAAACATTCATACAATGAAGACTTTATTTTTGCCTGGCATGTTCTGACTTATCCTCATTTCAGTTCTCACTAACCAAAATCACTATTTTACTTGATTCAAGAAAAAACTGTTGCAAAGTGTTGTGGGAGAAAAGATTGATCCAAAGAGAAGAAAACAGTTGTCTGTATGGGGATAACATTTTGAATGAGAAGTCATGTTACTCTCTATGCAGGAAACAGTTTTAAGATCCTCTAGCAGAAATTTCTTTACAATGCACATCACATGCTAAATTCCATTTAAAATTAATGAACTCTCAGCTCATAATGAACTTCTTTTAAATGCTGTCAGCACTTTTGACAGGGTTTCTGGTATTCTCCAGATGGAAGCAGATAAATTTAAAAATCCAAAAGGCTACTACTGTCCAAGAGTGTCACTAAACAATGCAACAAAAGTTATAAAAAAATCAGACTTTATCAGACTCACCGCAAGTGCTTTAGATAACTTTGTTCTATAGTTATTCAAAACAATCGCATCAATCTCCTTAAGTGGCACATATGCAAAGCCATCTTTAATAAACACTCTTCTGGCTCTAAATAGATCCACAGCATCCACAAGTCCAACCTGAGAAAGAAGAAAAACCCACACTATGAAACAGCAAAATAATGCATTTAACAATGTTTACAACCCTAAGATTCAACATGAACCAGTAAAGCTTTAAGTCATCCTCTGTCTTTTAACAAAGCTCTATGCAGGCAAAACACAAAGATTTTGAAGTTAAGTGTTGACTTTGGAATAGCTGATCATTATTTTGGTGGAAAAATATTATTTACTTACAGAAAGTCATGCAACTAGGCAAAACAAGCTACTTTAAAGTTTGTATCTATGATTATTAGGCCAACTATGTAGTTTTGTATCACTGATTTGATATTTGAAGACGGACTTTTGCCCTTCCGTTTCACATATCTTTAAATATTTGATTTCATGTAAGTTATATATAAAAGGTCTTGGAAATAGATCTGGAACCCAATCAACTTCACTCCAAAGAAGAATCAGTAGGCTGCATCAGATACTTCTTTCCTCTCCCCTTGCTCTCTTGCAAAAAGAATTTTGGACCAATACAATCATGCCAAACCTAGTTTCAGCAACAGATGTTTGAGAATGTCTCCATCCTGAGCAGTCTCTCAGCCAGGCAAATTAAGTCATTTTTCTAGGAAATGTTAAAACTTAAGACCAATTTTGTGGCAAAAGACAAGGGATGGCAGAAGAGAACAAAAGACATTAACGGCAGTTTAGAGCTCCCTTCGTTCTCCCACTCCCTCCTTCTACCCTTACGCTGACATGAAAAAGAGGAACTCTCATTACTGTCAGTTAATTCAGATCCTTTGATTAACTGTTAGCAATAGTGTTATGTAAACTTAAAATTAGTAACTCCAAGTTTAACTGAAACAGAATGAATGCAAATCTGTGGAACTTACCAATTTCTACTTACCTTATAGAACATTTGCTCTTTTACTTTAATCATAGTGAGGCCAGGGGTTGATGCATACAACTCATTTGCCAATTCATTTTTCACATCTTCACTAATCTAAAATCAAAAGCTTGTTTTTAAACTGCTGAAATACTTTAGAATAAGGCTTTTTTTTTAATTAACATGAGCTAAAAGACCACTTAATCTGTAAATATATCATCACTTTAGTTTGCAAGGGAAAGAGAATTACATACTCAGCAAGTGATCACTTATAACACTAGCAGTCAATAGTGTTAAATAACCTTCCTTCTGAAGCAATAGGGCAGATCTTAAAATAGAATAATTTTAAATATTAACACAAGAACTATAAAACACACTTTCTAAAAGTCAATCTCTTCAAAAGAAAATTTGTGACAATCCCTGCTCATATCTAGATTTACTGTACATGTTAAAACACAGTATGATGACTCAATGGCAATTAGTAAGGACTAAACAACTTTGTCAGATTTTTAACAAAAACACCAGTTTCAGCTCATCTTTAAATCCAGACTTTTAGAAAAATGACATATCATCTTATATTCACAGATTTATCTCTTCTTTTTTTTTTT
>VYZM01004387.1:177080-187153 GCA_013398915.1 Dromas ardeola | reverse complement strand
GTTAAAGTACAGATTAAAAATAAGCAAGCTCTAGAAACAGGGAACAGATTAATAAGTATTTCTTGTTCACAAAAAAAAAAACCAAAAACAATTATACAGCAGAATCTTCTTTTCATATTGAATGTCCCATATTAAAGTGTCATGAAAGGCAATGTAGCACTTCTTTCAGGAGAAGGAAACATCAAAAGCACGAAACTCTCACATGTGAACAAATTCAAAGGCTGACAAACCACATAACTGGCTGACATAACCACTAAAATAATATAAACATATACAATCAATGAAAACAGACTGAGTCATGGATCCATGTGTGGTGGGTTTGGGTTTTGTTTTTTTTTTAAAAAGTAACATTAGTTTTGAGGCAAGACTATTAACCAGTCTTCCAGTCTCTTCTCCCTTAAGCAGTTCCCCAAAATTTGGTGGACACCTGACGGCAAGCCATCTATGAAGTATTACATAAAAAGTCGAGACAGGCAAGATTACAGCCTGAGGTCCAGAAATTAAAGTGTCAAATAAGATAGAAATAAGCTTTACTGAACAAGAGAACTGCAGAATTACCGAATAGAAAGTTCAGCAAATGTTCTTTTAAGTCCAATGCTATGTGCTGAACAACCAGATCCTTTTTGCAAGGATTTTAACTAACATGAGGCAAATGCTATTCAAATTGCCATTTTCCCAGGGAACAGGTAACATCAAGAGAAATACCCCACAACCGGCTATCAATTAGATGACACTGCTCTAAGCAAACTACATTGTGAAGTAGCTCATAAGTACCTATAATAATATTTTATCAAAATATTATTTCCTAGAAGTTGTTATTGTAAAAGTGTCATGTAACAAGTTCCACTCCCAGGCCAAGCCTAACCACCCTCAGGAAAACACATGGAAGGGGCTTCTGCCAAATAATGCATCGTAGGGTACAACTATTTAACTACTGTCAAAGGTAAAGTACAAAAGTTAAATTTCTTTAGTGTCTTCCTATTTACCAGAAAGGAGTCTATATTGTACACATCACCTTTGACAATATGGTTCAGCTACAGCTTAGGAAACGTGGGGTAAATTCTGAATTGTTTAAGATCTCAATACAATAATTTTGAGGGGGAAGCTATTAATGAAGGGTTTATAAATTATTTTGTTCAGAAATCGTCTTCAAAATTGACTGGTTTAACTTTTAAAAAGAAACCAAAAAGAAGAGATACATCTAAAAAAGTTTAAAATTGTCTGAAGAGCACAAACCTTAAATCATTTATTTCTAATGCAATACCAACAGCTTTAAAGCTGCTTAGTTTATAGCTGTTTGTATTGCATTAGAAAATAGATGACTGCATTAGAAAATAAACGATGGAAATGAACTAATTAAGACAGCTACTCCCAGATATTACAGAGTACACTAGCCTGTATTATTTTTGTACTATTTGCATGCAAAACAGCACTTCATCAAAACACTTTCTTTTGCCAAAAAAAAAAAAAATTGTGGTTTTGTATTCTGATTAAAAGCCCAACACTCATTACACTACACAGAATGCTTTAACCGAAAGGAATAAAGAAAATAGTTTCACTCCTGACCCAAACCACGGCCAAAAATCAAAAGCTGAAGCAATTTATTGTCAGACATTTCGAATGCATCCCCTCAGAAGTTGAGACCATTCAGTTTTTCAAACTGAGAAGTAACGAGAGTAAAATTCCAAATCATCCTCATCAGTGTCTATTCTTGGGCAGAACCTGAGCCCTTGCCACCAGTGACCTGACAACCTCTTCTTATCCAACCTAACATATCCATGCTTAAAGAAAACACCACTGCCGTTTACGTTAACTTTTTTCCCCTCCATCATTTACAAGTAACTGGAAGAATATCAGTTGCCAACGGCTCCAGTGGGGTCTCAATCTCAAAAACAGTTAAGCATCTATACCAGAGTTTAAAATAATTTAAAGTTTAAAATAAGTGTAAATAATTGAAAATTTACAAAAGTTGCCGCATTTAAAAAAAAAAAAAAAAAGAGAGTAAAAATGACGTCCATCATTCCCGCTCCCCCACTGTTATTCCTGCTTTCTTTCTACCCTCTACATTTCTTGACATTTTACTCATTACCCCATGCTCTACCTCTTGCATATGCTGGCATAAATTGGTAGGATAGTATAAACACTAACATTTCCGAGCAGTGAAAAATTTTGAGCACCGGACCGATGTTCCAGCAGGCTGAGCAGCACCAGTCCAGGCATCTTGAATGCTTGCCAGAAAACAGACTGGCCAAAGCTACTTCCTACAAGTGATTAAAATGCAATCTACCTGTTAGTAGCTCCAAAAAGTGTCTCAAATATAAACTAAAAGCAAACTTTCTGTTTTTTCAGAAAGCCCAGGACCCAGAGGCTTCTCACAGAAATACTCAAGATGGACTAACTCAAAGCAGTGACAGCTTTGTAAAAACATTTCAGGGAAGAACTTGTCTAAGCTTCAAATTTCCATGATTTATACTATATGTAGAGAAGCTTATTTTCACAACCACTGTAAAAATTTTGAACGATCATAATCCTATGCATATGCAAACACAAATTCATTACACTGAGGTCATCATCTTTAATCCAAATACTTTGACCAGTTTATAGCCTCCCTTTAACAAGTAAAAGGTATCTTTATAATCAGGTAGAGCTCCCCAGAGCAAATATTTACTTATTTTAACAAACCCCTTCCCATGTATTTTTCTCCATTAGCAATGTAAACATCAGTCACAGAACACAAGAAATCCTATTATAAAAGTGAAAACATTCATTTTCATTAAATTTCACATGCATTTTTATTTTCAGAAAGTTCTTGTTCTTTGATAAAAAAAATCTCTTTAATCATGAGATCAGAACTACTATAATTTCAAATTCTTCGCAGCTGACTTGTATAAAAAATTCAAAGTCTGATATTTTTTCTTCTAGTTGTTAACAACTTCATTCTTTCCAAAAAGTTGCTAAATAAGATCTTTGGTGCAACCGTCTTCAAACAAGATCTTCACAGCTGCTTAAATATTATCCCTGAGTGGGACTGAAGACCTCCTGATTCTGCAAAGCAATAATTCTTAATCTATAATTCACAAAACCTTAGGAATTAGCCCACAAAACCTCTGTAAAAATTCTAAGAATACACATCTCGCTTTCCCATGCATGTAAGTAAACGTGAAAAGGAGAGAAGTGACAGTTATTGAATTCTCAGTGTTTAGCTTCACTTTGTTGTTACTGTAAATGAAGACAACTGTGACAACACTGTACAAGACGATCCACTTATTCCCCCCCTCCACAAAAAGTTGACCAGTTCTTTTGTTAAATACTGAGAATCGCTTCTTACAGTGGTTCTTAGAACTGTTAACTGGAGACACAGCTACGCCACACTACACCAAGGTCTGCACTTCAGCAGCTCTGGCCTGTCTCAGATTGCAGTTCTGAGATGCAGAACCATCATCTAGAAAACGCAAGGCGCGTGTCTTCTCCTTAAAGAAGTTTAGCTAACGTTTTTAGGATACCTTAAACAATTAAAATCCAATAGGAGAATACCAATCAGTTTACCAATACAGAAACTGGATTGCAATATCAGAAGTTATTTGCTTTTCCTGGAGACCATTCCCTTTTCTAACAGGCAGACACAAAGTTTGATTTCCATCTTGTTTTATGCACAGTAAGGCACGAAAACACTGTAACTTCTAACTGAGAAGTATGAATAGCACAGTTCACCTTCATTTCCCTTTTGAAATCTTTTACAAATCCAACACTAAGAAAAAAAAAATACTGCCTTTACAGTGGCCTTATTTTTTAGTGGCCCCTACATAGCACAATAGAGTTTAGACCTAGTTCAAATACACATGGAATTCCTTAGTAATATTCAAATATCTTACACAATAGTGCAAGGAGGGATCAGTTTTGCATAAATTTCCACCAGAATTGGAAGGGGGAAAAACAGAAGCAGAGAAGCAGATTTTCAATGAAATGATACTTTGTTGCCTCAATAGGCATAAGAAAGTAATACCTTCGTAATCACTTTGACGTATGGAAGGTACATTCCGTAGCACAGAACTAAGCCATACTCCTAGCTTTTTCCAGCAACCTGCAAACATTAATTTATTCTCACAAGCCTGAATGCTGAAACTGTGACAGGACAATGTGACTGGGGAATAGGCAGCAGAAATACATCTCCACAAACACCATTCACTGAAAGGTCTGTTGAACCAAAGCATGACATTTCCAATAGTCTCTCAAAGACCCAGGAAAGCCCATGTGTTACTGTTTAGCTAGATAAATTCATTCTCAACACTCCACAAGTCATCTTTAATCATCAACATGCAGTGGTGCCAGACCTTTCAATCCAGCAACATAAAATGCACGTCAGTCACATATTTTAGAATATTTAAGCTCTTCTAATTAAGCACTATTTTAAGAGAAATGTTTTTTCAGTAGACTGATGATCGTACATTAATTTTTATTACTTAAGTTTACTCTGAGAGCTACAGGCAAAGCTAGAGCTTTCTCACAAAATAGTTCATAGCTGCAATGCAAAATTTTACTGAAATCATTAATGCAGAAACTGCAATAGACGTTTTTCTTCAATCCACTCAGAGAAACAAAGCAGTGTGTATGTGTATATATATATATATCTATATCTATATATATATATATATCAGCAGGAACTCTTTTGTAATATCCCTAAAGCATCTCAAAAGCAACAGTTGTTTGTCTATACAGATTTGGTATCTTTAAGGTTTTTCAAAAGTTAGTAAAGAACTAAAATGACATTGTTTATTAACTTGCTTTTGTAATTACGCATTTTTCAGTTAAGTGTTGGTTGACTGAAGCAGACTGAACTTCTCTTGTTGCAGCACAAAATTACATCACTTAGTCCTCATTTCTGTGGCATGACTATTCTCCAAGTCCAGAAGTTCTGTGTGGTTGTTTTTTAAAGCCAAAGGGCACTTCATATTTTTTTAAACAGGTGCACTGAAACTAGCTTAATGAGAAAATTTTAGAAACATCAGGCACACGCTATATAAGACAAATTCAGAAAGTAACATACTTACAGCTTCAAAAGATAAGTTAACGTGTTCCAGGAATTTCTGCCGTAAACTGTCAGTCAGTTCATTGAAGCGATAGCGTAAGAGATCCATTTCTTGTTGAAGAAACCAACGCCTGAGCTCCTCACTGCAAAGAAATAATAATTTAAAAAAAAAAAACAACATAATACATATTCTGATTATGCATTTCCTCTTTCTTTATAAACTAGATGTCAAACCTAGTGAACACAGCATTAAATGTAGTGCTGACTTTGGCATGGGACCCATAAACTGAGGAGCCTAGAAGGTAAGGAGCACTCAACCAAGACTTTTGAAGAGACAATACACAAAGAAGCATGACGGCGGATGTTTTGGAAGAACAGAGATAGTCGATCTCAACACTGATAATTGCTCTGTAGGTATGGAAGTCATTGGTCTCTCTTAAAAGGTACTCATCATTTCTTACTTGGTTTAGGTAAGAATAAGCAACTGCAGATAACATTCTCCTTTGGTACTTAGAGGACAGCTTTTTTTCTTTAACATGGCACAATATTTCTTCATTGTACAATTAACGTCACAATTAATCTGACATGGCAAATACATTATGAAGCCTACTCCTTTTAATTCTCATTTTTGGGGCACCCTCCAGCTGAAGGAACACACACGTATCTAAGATACTATAACAACAGTGCTCTATGGCAGGCAAAAAATACCCTGGAAGCAGGCCAAAGGAAAATATAGGACAATGAACGTGGGTGAGGAACACAAATAGAACACCTAACACTTAACAAAAGAGCAAAAGGCGTTTAGCAACTGCAGGTGAGGAAGTAGGGAGAATAAACAAGAACACAGGGACAGGAGTCAGTACGCAGCATAAGAGAAAAACAACACTGAAGCCAGTCTCTAAGTATTCATATTCCCCTTTGCATACTGGATTGCTAACATCCCAGCACTCAAGATTCCCAGGCATCAGCACATTACTCAAAGCTTATAGCGAGTAGGTACCAGAATACTAGTAACAAAAGCCACCCTGAACATACAGGCACAAAATGCAGATGATAGCGCATCTCACTATTACAGGACATTCTTTAAAAATCTCCTCTGAGAGCTCTGCTGCGGGCTACTGCCACGACAATTCACAGAGCACAGAAATAACTGCAGACTTACATGTTCTCCTCACAATATTTAAGGATCTTTTCCCAGAGGGAACCAGTGAATTACAACAGAGTTCTTTGTGGTTTTGTGGACAAAACCCCTGCTTGAAATATGGTTTGGAGAAAAGTAATTATTATTCAAATTATAATTCCAGATGGAAAGGTTCTATTAAGGTGCTTTGTAAAGTACAAGTACTTGGGACGTATTAATAATCTGTGCAACTTAAAATGGAAGTTAATGCTTTTAAGACTGATCTTCTGCGATCATCTTGGACAGTAACAACGTGACAATTTTACTCTTTTTCTATTTCATCAGCCTTACACTGCATATGTTTTCCTAAGGGAAAAAAAAATTAAGCATATATAGTTACTTTGGAGCCCAGCCAGCCTGTCTCTTGTTCCTTCTTTCCTTCAGGAGAGTAGATCAAAGGCTGTAATCCCACCTATCCACTTACGTTACCAAAACAAGAAAATATTACTGTTATCTCTAATACAATACACACACCTACCCAGACTCTTCCTACAGTTGACAAACTAGCTGATGACCAGGCTTACATTACTCTGTATGTCCAGCATATACTTTAAAACTGACTTTCCAAGGAAAATCATTGTTAGGGCATTATTTATGTTCATTTTTTCCTTATGTCTTCAGAAAATTTTACATCATTTCTAAACTCAAATCACACCTTATATTCATTATTAACATTTAAAAAAATTGTACACTCTCATTACAGACACATATTAGTAATACTACTTATCAGAACAACAAATTTAGCTGAGAAGCAATGTCACTGTCATTACATAACTAACCAAGCTGCTGCTACTGCTGAAGATGAGACAGTTGCAGGTAGCTGAAGCGCAGACATTAGGAACGTCTCCTTGTTTTTTGCCACATAAACTTTTTTGTGCGCAGAATACTCAACAGTTTAAATGAGATCTGTAGATTCCTGACTAGAAAAATAATATGAAAGAACGAATACTTTCATATCAAGGAACATCACTCGGGGCGGGGTTGGAAATCAATACTCTTCACCCCCCAAGGAGTAGTAGGACAGACCAGCATATTTGTTATAAAGCACCAACACACAAGTACTTTAGAAAGATATGAACATGCTCCGAAATCCGGAGCTTAAGACTAGTAGCTCACATTCCACAATTAAATATGCAAGTTCAGTTACCAACAACTTTATGTTAACTTGTGAAAAGCCTGAGCATAGGCCAGAGCTCTATTTTACTACGCAACGAACACCGTAAGATTCCTGAGAGTTTAAGTTCCAAACAGTAGACAGCAAGGGGAGCGTGGGTACAGAAAGCACATAAAAGTTAATGTTCTTCAATGTAAGAGGCAGCAATCTCAGCATACAAGTCTAATTTAGCATACAGAAAAAAAAAAAAAGGCAGTAAGTAAAGAAAAGGCCCTGCAAAGTTTGATAAAGAACTTACGTCTTTGTTATGTGACACAGAAAGAAAGAAAAAAAAAAATACCAAACACAAAAGTATGTTTGAAAGTTTTCTGAATAGAAGAGAAAAGGTAGAAGAGGTAAAAACCAAAACAAAACAATCCAATTTTATAAGTGAGGATTAGAAAAAAAAAAAAGTTGATGTAACTCGTACCCCTGGGTGGCACTGTTGGCCAACTAGAAACTTTAACAGGCAGTGTCGCAGGAAAACAAGCCTGTAAACACAACTGCCTGGCAGGCTACAGGGAACTGAAGTCAAGCTAGTTTGCAGTTATGTCTGTTTAAGTACACTTTTTCATACGCTCCTACCTTAATAGCTTTCATTAATTAAACTAATTTTTTGTGCCAAACTTATTTTTCTGACCTAGTATGATTAAAAACTTGAGAGAACAGCATATTCTATTTGCCTCCCAATTTTATCTTCGGGGGAACATGCCAATTTTAGAGAATAGAAATACCTCATCCCTGAAATATCTGCTTTTCAAGAGAGAAGGAAGAATGCTGGGTACAAGGTCACCTCACAGTGCTTAAGATGCTATTTTCCATTTTATGAGAAATCACTAAGTCCACCTTTTCAAAGGGAAGAAAAAAAAAAAAAAGCTACTTTAAGTGGAAATTGACTATCAAGCTGCTTTATTGAAACACTGCATCAAACTACCTGTATATAAACAGGAACACAAAAATACATTTGCAAGGAGTTTAAAAAGAGTGTCCTGGAACCCCATCCAAGGCCTCTCCTGCCTAAGAAGGAGTCTTTCCTCCTAGACTACAAAACCAGGCTCTTTCCTGATGATTCTGTGGCCCAAAATAGCTTGTATTTATTTCTGCACAGTGGTTCACCTTCAACAAGCTGCCCACCTCTGCCCTGCCTATAATCTAATTCTTAAAATACTTCCCTGAAACACAGTGTTTGAAATGTGTCTGCCATTTATTTCCTAAGCAAGCACTGCTGTTAAATAAGCCATCACACAAAAGGCAAAGATCTTCTTTTAAAAAGGTAACTTGCAGAGTAAATGAAAGCAGTCCAATTATCTGCACGTTTACATGTGCGTAAAACCCAAAAAAAAGAAAGGATAAACGTTTTTTTAAATTATTACAAAATCTGTATATTAATTTTGATTCCAAGTATCCCTTTTCATCACAGTTGAAATCAGGTTGCTAGCAAAAAAAACCTGTGTTTGAACACACTATTTAGCAGCCATGCAACTCTAAAATATCTGTAATGTCTATAATAGAGCAATGTAGTATCTGTATACATTTAAAATTAATAAAAGTACAGCATAATCCAGTAAGTACTTACGACTGACAGTAAGCAAGGCGTAGTATGAAATGTGAGATATGGTCTTTTCTTCTTGCCTCATAATCATCCTCAGCTAAAGCCTACAGAACATATTATTATTATTTCAGAGAAATAATCTCTCCCAGATTAAAAATCCACAATTAATTTGTGTGGTGTATTAATACTCATCTTTAAGACAATAAATGCAAGACTATTAAAGAAGTGGGTTGTCCTAAAGAAAGAAAACTATACTCTCAAAAAAAACTACGCCTCTAACAAAATGACATAATTTAAGTTTTAGGAACAGTATTTTATTCAGAGTTCTTGAGTGGTGTAATGAAAACAGTGTAAAGTGCAAGAGAATTCCCTTTTTTCATTTTTACTTACTTTGTAGGGAAATTTAAGTTTCCGGAGCTCATTCTCCAGCTTAGTTTTGTATGAATCACTGCCTCTTACATAGCTGACACCAAGGTTTTCAACTACTTTGAGCACTGGGGGAAAAAAAAAGAAAAAAAAAGAAAAAGCCCATGTTAAAGACAACATAATGAAAAGAAATCTTACACTGTCATGTCTTGGGAAATACACAAACTGGGGTAAGGCCATGCAAATTGCTTTTAGTGGTATGAGGTGCAATGGGGTAAGAAACATGGAGGATCAGGCATGGCCCACTTTACCCTGTAGCCCACAACTCCTGAACAGCTCACCCAGCTCTGAGATCCACACAGTCAACAAGGAAAAGGAAAAAACCTAACTGATGGATTAGTCCCTTAACACCGGTTTCCACTAAAATGAAGGAAACCTTGGATTCAGTGGTTTTCTGGAGTTCAGGGGAACCCTTGCTCCCAGCTACAACGATCTGAATTGCTGTACTGAGATGACATCGACCAGGTCGCAACATCTAGAAAGCAAAACATGCTCATAAAAACCACCAAAATAAATCAAAACTATACAGTCCTGGCTGCTGTACACCAAACACTTGCTGTGAAACCAGTCACACAGCGCTCTAAAATACTTAAAGCAACACGCTTTCCTTTAAAGGACGTTCATTTCAGCACGAGCAGGCAGCCAGTTCGCATTAATAACCGGCAAAGAGAGCATCTAAGCCCGCCAAAAATACATACAACCATGACAGGAAGCAGGAAAAGCTTCGGGGGGTGGG
>VYZM01004387.1:144074-176608 GCA_013398915.1 Dromas ardeola | reverse complement strand
CTTCCCGCGCACGGGTAGCCCCGCCTACTTCCGGCCCACCGGCCCGCCTACTTCCTCCCCACCGCCCCGCCTTCCTGGGGCCACGCCTCCCGCGCGGCTATTGGCTGGCGACAGCGAGGGGGGCGGAGCCCGCGGGAACGGTGCCCGGAGCCGACATGGCGGCAGGGGCGAGCTGCGTGGTGCCTGGCCCGGCGTACGCAGAGACCTAAACTGATTAAAATGGTCTTTTTGTGCGGATTTCCTGGCAGCGCGTGATACGCTGTAACTAAGTTTCTGTCAGTTCCTCGTTTTCATGACTGAATATGTTTAAAAATATTTGCTACCAAATGAAACAAATCCACTCCCTCCTTTTTCCCGCCCCCCCCACCCAGCGTCTGAATTTCTGGGAGGCCCGCGGATGGCTGCGGCGGTCTGGGTGGAGGTTGCTACCACCGCCTGCCCGCCCGCAGGCATCTTTCATGTTCACAGTCATAGAATCACCGAATGGTTCGGGTTGGAAGGGACCTTAAAGGTGATATAGTTCCATCCCCCTGCCATGGGCAGGGACACCTCCCACTAGAGCAGGCTGCTCAAAGCCCCATCCAGCCTGGCCTTGAACACTTCCAGGGATGGGGCATCCACAGCTGCTCTGGGCAACCTGTTCCAGTGTCTCACCGCCCTCAGAGTAAATAATTTCTTCCTGATATCTAATCTAAATCTACCCTCTTCCAGTTTAAAACCATTATCCTCATCCTATCACTACACTCTCTGATAAAGAGTCCCTCCCCATCTTTCCTCTAGGTCCCCTTTACTGGAAGGCTTAAATACTGCAGTAATGGGGCTCCCAGGGGCCGAAGTGCAGTAAAGTCCATTGGTGGCACTGGGCTACATCAGGTGGCCGCCATCGCAGAGGGCCTGGCCACACACCCCCGGTGCATAAAGCCCCTGTGGCCGAGGCACCCGCGACCCTGCCTGCCAAGGGTCTGCCCAGGGTGTCCTCCCAGGGCACCCCATGTCTGTCCTTGAGATTGGCACAACTGCTGTTTCCATCAGTCATCTGCTGCTGTCCCCTGCTCACATTAGCAACAGCAATATCATCTGAATCATTTGCAACTCCAGTAACCAAAACCAAGGGTCACAATATCACGATTTGACTAAGTTTCACGATGCTGTTAAGCTGGTTTGAATGTGAAACATTCAGCACAGTATTCAAACACTGAGGAACTTCCTTTTAATTCCATGATCCCATAAACTCTGCATCATTCTACAGTTGTATAATTTTGTCATTTTTCCAAGATAACTGCAGAACTTGCCATTTTTGCTACTGGTTTGACAATTTTGGTGCAGCTGAGGTTATGTTCTGTTTTGTGTCCCTGCCTTAGAATGCCTCTAATTTGCTAATTTTCCCCAACCAGAAAAGCTGTTTAATGATCTTGCAACAGATTCAGAGTGTAAAGGGATGGAAAATCAGAACTGAAATACAGTTTATGCCCACCAAGTGAGGAAAATCAGCAGCTTAGGCTGGCAAGTTCTTAAGAACAAAGCCGCAGTCATGGACCAGGACTGGTCTCATGTCCGTGGGCAACACCTGAAGCATTGCTGACTAATCTGATTGCAGCTTTAACAAACACTGCCACTGGAAGCCAGCCTAAAACTGCAGCCTGCCTCTGTCCTCGTAGATTAAACGTGGTGCCACCGAGTACAATTACCCTTCAAAACAAGGTGGTCACATCCACGTAGCCTACGGAGGATACTCTTATTCTGGCGCTAATTCTCAGACTGTGAAGTGTGCTCTTTGGTCTGGGCCAAACCTCTGCCAAGGGACCATCTGAACAGTTTAACACGATAGAAAAACAAGTTTCACTCTCCAGGGCTGCTCTGTAGTTTTCAAGGGAAAAACATGATGTCAATATCTTTTTATATATTTACATTATTTTTTATATTTAACCCAAAGCAACTTTATAGCTTTATATATATAAAGCAACTTCAACCCAAAGCAACTTTCTTCGAACAGCTAGTGCTCATCCCTGCACAGTTTCTTTCCTTCTCCACCCAGCTGCTACTCAAGTTGCTCCGGCGTAGGAGTGAATCCGCCAAAATCCACCTAGTAGTTGTAAGAAGGCAGAGCTTTTGCCTTTGTCTGACCGGTGTGTTAATATCCAAGAGATCTTACTGAGACTGGCAGGACACCGGCCAGTGCAGGTCAAGGAGTAAGACAAGAGCTCGCACATTTGCTTTGAGTGCTGTACCCGGCCTGGACCGGAGGGGGAGAAATGCCATAAAGTTGAGGAGCACTCTGCAAAAACCAGTAATGCTTTTTTTTTTTTTTTTCACTTTAATTTCAATTAATGTTCAGGGTTTGGCACGTAAGCAGTACCACGCTTTTAGAAACTATGGTATGCAGTTTGCTGTCCATCAGCATTTCTTCCACTGAACCCCATCCTGCTGATTTTTTACATGTCAGCATTTATGTCTACATCTGCCTTTTTTTAATTTCTTTGTTTCAGGAATAGGTTTTTTTTCCTCTAATTCTAAGTAATGATCCCAAATTGTCTGAAGTTAGGTGAAGACCTAACCTGTTTCTTTTTTCTTTATTTTCCATTAAACATTAACACTAACATTATTGCAAAAAGTCATACAACTACTTCAGCAGAAATTAAGAAGCAAAATTAACATCTATATTACAAGACTCAAATAAGTTTTACAATGCAAAACCTTATGAGGGGTTTATCAGCCCTTTCACACAAAAATCCTTTTCTTGGGAAAAAAAAACCAAAGAAGTGAAAAGATATCATCCTAGTGGAAAACTCCCCGAAATCACAATTCAAACAATCTCATAACCCAAACATTCTTACTGACTATTTACTGAAACCTATAGACAGTTTCAACAGTATCAATTCCACAGTAACATTACCAGTAGGGACTGATTTTGAAGTCTTTTTTTAACAGAATCATTGATGTTGCAACAACCCACCTCACAAATTTTACAACAACATCCATATGGTCAGCTGTCAAACTGTCGCCATCATCCCATCCAAACACAGTCCAATCCATCGTACCCCAACCTGTTCTGCTACCTAATTAACGAAAAAACAAATCCCTTATTTGCATTAAATATATATATGATTGCAGTTTCTACTCCCGCTTTTGTTATACTAACTAGTCCATCGGAACCCAGTTCTTCTCTACTTGCATGATTACCACTGCTGTAGTTTCTGAGGGTAAACATGGTGATGCCAATATCTAGTCTCTCTTTCAAGGTGCCCCGTTGATCCATCATGTTTGGGATGTTTGGATCTCTATCGATGGCAGGGATTAGCACAAAATGTCCCTTCTCTCCTTCCAGCTCCTTTTCAGCTCTTGTTGTTAATCTACCCACAATCTTATTTACTGTGTGTATCATCAGCCTGATAGAATTCTCACGTAACTCAGTCTTTATATATATTGTCTTTATAACTTGCTTTCTTTATGTTTTCACCTCTTAAAATAATATTCCTGAAATTTTTTAAACTTTTGTTTATTAAAAATATTTATTTATAGATTTTCCCATCCTTTAACTCAATTCCTTTACTGATCTGGCTTTTTCAGAGGTGTTGACAGATTTACACTCTTCCTGTAGTGTATTTGTGTCATGGCTGGCCCAGCTTCTCTTTGTATGTCTGTTTTGCAGTTCTCTGCTCCAAGCTTTTTATTACTTCTTTAAATATTTGCCATCTAAGTTATAGGGAGATTTTTTTTCTGACCATGATGCACAGATACCTCTGTACTTACTATAAATAACAGGGTAAATGTTGTGAGCTGGCCTTTACATTCCTGCAGGCTCTGAAGTGAGTAAAGCGTGAATCATGCAGTGAAGAGAGGTTCAGGGGGCTATTTTCGTCAGAATACACTCTCGGTGTCTCAGTGTTAATTTATTTAAGTGGGGAGTGATGACGGTCACATCCCTTGTGACACTCTAAGTCTCTCTGGCTCCACTCATACAGGGCTTTCAGATCCTGGATTTATTCCCCAAATCCCCTGTCCAGGACTCTGGCAGACAGGCGGAGGAAATCTAGATACATCTTCACAATTTTCTTAAATTTATCCTGGCAGGTAGGGCTATCATGCACCTCTGCCTCTCACTCCATGCATCTTCCTCAGTATGTTTAGGCTGCTGTAGCAAATACGCTCACTGCATCCTTGTTCTGTTATATATCATATTTCTGATCCCTTAGCATCATTTTTCAGGCTACGTATCAAGGAAGAATCTGCCCTGTGCCTGTGCTAGCCTTCTTCAAAAGGATACCACTCTTCTACTCCATTACAATATGTTCCATGTGCTTTAAATAATTTTGCCTGCCATGCTGGGGCTTGGGGGAGCGAGGTGGATTCTTTTGTTACTCTTCCTTTGATAACTTTTCAGCATTCGATCAATGTCAGAGAGAGGGGTTGAAGCATCAAAGGTAAGAAGTACTCGCAAATTTGAGAAATTAGAGCCTGGGTAAAGTAAAGAGAGAGAGATTCAAATTTCTACCATGTGGAAGAAAAGCGGAACTCGGCCTCTTTTGTGCATGGAGCAGCACAAGCAGCCAGTTAACATAAACATCCTAGCCGATCAGCTTAAATATAGCTTGAGATCAGCCGCCGCTCCGTCGACTCCAAACAAACAGGGGAAGGTTTGAACGATCAAGCATGAGAACTGAGAGAGTAGAATTATTTTGCAGACTTAACGTATTCTGCTGCACAAGCATCTTCGTCTTTTTCCTCGTCTAGTATCTATCTTTACCATATTTAAATTGTGAGCTTCTGAAACACGCAAAGAAGTTTTTCAGTCTTTCTATCTGTATAGATACTGATGTTTTCTTTTCTTGGAAATGATTACCACTAAACTAATTTACAAGAAAAGAATGAATTTGTTACATATAATATTTAAAATTTGCTGTATTTCTAATACTCTCTTGAGATTAATCAAATTTCTGCCTGTATAGCAGTAAATAATAGGATCTTTTCTTATCAAGCAATCTGTAGGTGACTGAAAAATTTCTTTAACCCCAAAAGTATTGCTATCCATCATAAAAACTAGATATAGCAATGTATCTAGGATTTTTTCCTCTTTTTCTTTTAATCATATAAAAAATTAATTGTCAGAATTCAGAATAATGCAAAGAAGGTTTAAAATATTTTTTACAAAGAGACTCTCTTATTGTCTGAAAATTCCAAAATATTATTCTATCTCTATTAAAAGAAACCCGCTGCAGTTTAAGGATTTTCTTCAGCCTTTTTGGTGTTTATTTAGGACTATTGAATAATACAGACTTGGCCAGGCGGATTTCCTGTATTAAGCCTATGACTTGATCATGAAAAAATGTCCTGTTCTTTACCGACACACACTGAGTTTTCAAATACCCAGTCACTGTGTAAAACAGCCTGCAAAATTCCAACCTAAACATAGGTGGCAAGCCACCTTCCAATTGCTAATAAATCTCTGTGTTACACTTACCCAGAGCACTTTCACCATTACAAGTGAAAACCCCCAAAATAAACACCAGGGTGGGATCCGGTCTGCCTCATCTAGTCGCTAAACCTGCACCTACCTTTTAAGCTCTTCTTTTAAACGGAATAGTTTCCCATGGAATGCTTGGAAAGAGGTAGGTATCCTGCTGGTCTCCGAAAGGAATCCAGCCTGCCTAAATTTAGGTGCCTGGGTAGCTGATGTATTTTCCATTTGTTTATCTCAAGTTTGGTTTGGATTGGATTTTTTTTTGTTTTCTGGGTTTGGGTTTTGTGGTCTTTTTCAAATGTAAGTGATGCACAGGAGTGGAAACTTAAGTATTTTTGCAAGTTAGGGGAAAAGAGTCTCCCTTGTACATCTTACTAGGTCCTGTTCCCTATTATGAATTGATACCATCACAAGGAGTTAGACGTAACCCCTACATTCCTTATGCAAGCAGAATCCCAAATTAATAGGAAGTTGCCTGAGCAAGACATATGCGATGAAGATGATTAACATTCTTGAGCCACCTTCCTACTAGAAACTAAATATATTACTTTGTCTTAGTATTTTTTCTTTATATTACTTTTGTCGTGTTCTGCCATTTCCTTTGTCTGAGGCTTTGTGGAAGTGGAGCCAAAGAAGCAACACTGACTACTTTATTAAAAAATAACAGTGAAATGTTCAAAAAAAATATCCTCTCCCCATTAAGTCTTGTCTAAAACTGCATTGGTTTCACTGGAAGCAGAATGTAGCCGCAGAATGTAAAACCCCAGTCCCATCCTCCAGCACTCTGGACATCAGTGCCTACCGTAATGCTCCTTAAAATTCAGGGCTTGCTGATAAAACCGTTGATTTACTTTCATACTACAGAACTAGAATAACTATTGGCACCGGTATCTTGGCAATCTTTCTTCAGATCACCTACGTGAATATGTAAAAATCTGGTACACACATTAATTGCTTTGAAAACTATATGGTACTTTTGCACAACAAATTTCAGAAGCTGAGACTAATAAATTTTAAATCACCATTAAAATTGCCTACAATATAGCCACACTAAGTAGAAGAGATTACTGTATTTATACTTCCAATTAGGAAACCGAGTTTATCAGTTGCACAGCTATTAACAACATGCTGCTTTCAAAACCACAAGGTTATTAGATATATTGAAGACCTAACATTTTTATAACAAATCTGGTAACAGTTAAATGGCAATGAATCTAAATGAATCCAGCTGGTATACCTTACTGTCATATTTAGGTGGCATTGATGCAGTGCAAAAAAAAAAGCAGCAGCATTTTTTTTTTCTAGCATATAGTGTCCCAAATGCTTTCAAAAGTGACTGTGTTCTCTGTATACATATTTAGTTTTTATAGACCCATCACTTATGTCGGTATCTGCATGGTATTACACACTTCAGTGCCTGCAGTTTTGCCTTCTCAATGAACTGTATGCACTGAAATATGGGTACAAATGATGGCAGATATGTAATTATATATTGAGTGTTGAGTACATGTGGAAGTGTTGAGTGCCTCACCAATTTACGATGAATGTGATAATCTCTGCGATAACTTGATACTCCATGCTAGTTCTTCCAAGGTCTTCTAGACCAGACTTTAGGCAAAAGTAGACTCAAAGTAGAGCAAAGCAAAGATCGGTTAAGCAGGTACAATGGTTACAATAGCAGTCATCACAGCTAAAAATCACTGTTGGCGTTTCTCATTTTTGCTGTTCTCTGGCAGCCTGACTACTCTCCCGATTCCTCCCTCTCTCGATTACATAGTACAGAGAGTCGACACTCGTCCACCTTCATCTTGCAAGGAAAGAGCACCAAGTAACAGGCACCTATAGGCAGATTCTAGGGAAATAAAACAAAATGAGCATAGTTTATGAGCTGCAGCAAAACAGTCAGTTGCACAGCAAAAAATACTGAATCTTTCATTTCAGAGAGCCAGCCAAGTCTTGTTTTAGAATAACAGAAAATTCACATGTGTTAGAGCTGCTCTAGTTTACAGTCATCTACTATTTCAGAGATCTTTTCAACAACTCTAAAGGCTGAAGTCTCAAGTCAACACAGGACATATTTTTTTCTACAAAGTCCACAGCTGTGGGGTCACATAGCACAAAGAGCTCTCAGACTGGTTTAGTTTGTGTGCTTTAGTTTGAAGTTTGTTGTATTCCAACAAATTTGTTTGGTATTTTATTGATTAAGAAAAGTTTCTGTCTTTTTTTCTTTTTTTTTTTTTTTTTGTTTTTGTTCCGTGTAGTGGTTCTCTATTGAATGCAAAGTCTTTCTCTTATTCTTGAGGACAAACAAATTTCCATGACCAAAGGATCACCTAAGATTAAGGTCAACAATTATTTTCCTCAGGAATAAAGCATCTTTCCAACAAGGTAAAAGATGATAGGGGCTTGGGGAGGCAGTTTTCCATGCTCTCACTTCAAGTGCAAGAATTTCTTTGCCTTCCTTTCTCTATCATAAATACAAATTGTTAAATAAATAGAAAAGCTTTTAAAAATAAAGCAATAACACGCAGCAACAAAGCACTAAACTTCACATACAGTTCACCCTCTGGTAAGAGTACGAGAGAAAGAACCAACCATGTGGGACAAATTCATAATATTGCATGTATCCCTAGAAGTTTTCCACACAGTAGAGAGATGAGGCTAGTGCAAAAACCTACACAGGACAAAACCCTATATGGTGTACAAATAGGTACTGCATAACAATAATATATTTGTTAGTAGAAAAAACTAAATATACCAGAAGAGTAATAAAAGAAAAACTACATTTGGTTTCAATTAAAAAGTCCAATTAGTTGAAGATTTAATGCAATGAGGACAATGAGAAAATCAGATAATTGGAAATGTGCTCTTCTGTGACAGTGACTCACGCTTAGGGTTTAAAAGTCCACTGTATCATCTCTCAGGGATCTCTTGCAGAGGTGAACAGAGAATTTCCTACAAAATACCACGGTTTTACAGCAGTGAGAGAGCTGACAATAGCCCTTTGGTGGCAAGTGGTGAGGGGGCAGCACAGCCTCCGTGTTACATCTCCTCATCCAGCGCTGACCGATCTCAGTGCCTTGCAGGAGGGAGCAGGTGACACTCTCAGGGAACAGAGCCAAGGGCGTTAATTTTATTTACAGGCCTGGGAGCGTCTTAGTTTTGCTTTGTATGCCCACAGCAGCCTGCTAATTCTACACAGGGCACTGGGAAAGCCAAAGCTGTAGGAGGGGAATCTCAAAAAGGGAGGGACAGCCCCAGGTGTCCTCGGAAGTAAGCTGGCTAGGCTGCCATCCCTACCTCTTCAGTCTCCTCACCTGCCATCCCAGTTCACTTACATCATCTCAGTCCACTCTGACAGTTTCTGGGCTCCAGGAACTCGTGATGCTCATTTTCCCCATCCCCCCAGTATTTCCTTCCTTGGCTCTGCCTCCTGCATAGGCAGCGCTTTTGTTACTGCCTGCGCAGATCCCCCAGCTCCAAATATGTGAACATCCCTCGCTTGTAGGTAGTTGTAATTCAGTAGTTGGAGTAACAGTAGTAACTCCATCCCCAACCAGCCTGGTGTCGGTGTCCTGTATTTCACCGTACTTCACTTCTTTCCCTCGCTCACAGCCCCACAGGGAGCCCTATTTCTTCCCACACCTCTTTTCACCAGCATCAGACTTACTGACCTGCTTATTCTGCACCTCCAGGCCCTTAGTTCAGCAGTCGTAGCTGAAGCGGTCGAGACCCAGTTCTTCATTCTGGCTCCATCTCAGCCTTGCCATCCAAGGAGTTCAGACTGTCTGGGGAAGAGGAGTGGAGCTCCCACCTCCCAGCCCGCTGCCCCTCCAAACGTAGGCATAGGCCAAGTAGGCAACAGCGGCACCTTCCTGGTGCAGCCTCCGGACAGTACTGAAATTCAAAGGAACACATGGGACACAGGGCTTTTCTGAAAATTTAGTGACGTGAGGTGATGTATAAAAAGAACAGGGGGGAGGTAATGACATCTTAGATAATTACGAATACGTTTGCTCTTACAGATTATTGGCGTAAATTGGCGTAAGAGGTAAAAGACTAGCATAACTTCCCATTTCATTTATCCTTCTTCATCGTGTTTTACTTCTGTGATTTTTATTGAGCTTTTTCCTCAGAGCCTGGTATAAAAATACCTGCATTCACTTATAAGGTTCCTGTCTCCCTCCATAAGCTAAAGTTGGACTCATTAACTTTTTTTAAGACTGCTGTGACACACTCTTCAAAGTTCAAGTGTAATAGCCTGAATATAGATGAGTTTTCAGTGGCAGCCAAAGAAAATGTCAGAAACTCATTCTCCCTGACATTTTTGAACTTCGAAAACACTGAAAAAAGTGCCTGGCTGAGACTTTGCAAAACCAACCAAATTTTTATACTGATCTGTTTTTGCCGTTGGGACTCTCTACTAGCTGGTTTGTCAGCCGCATTTTTACTTTGGGGTATTATCTTTCCCATGCTACGTAGGACTAAGAAGTCACTTGGCTGGAATCTCCAGATACCTGTAAAAACTCCTTAAAAAATGAGATTGCTCTGGAAATTCAAACGTACAATTTCTAGATTGCTTTTGGGATTGACAGATCATTTCCCATCAGTCACAATTGTCTATTTTAAATTGTGGTCTACTGATGGGTTCACTGTAAGGTGCTTGGTGGTGGTCTACAGAAAGAGACTGGTCACACAATCAGAAAAAAATAGAATACAGTCTATGATTTACTTTTTCTGCTTTATTTTTCAAGAGACCTTAGAGCCAGAAGAAAATATATTTAAACTGCCTACATACAACAGGCCATAGAATTTCATGCACTGTATGGATCTCTACAACTAAAATTGATCTAAGATGCCTGGTTTAGGTAAGAGCGAATCTTGGGATCTTCCAGTTAAACTCAAATCCAAATTTTCTGGAGTAAATTTGAAGTAAAAGGGAGATCTGGTTGTGCCAAAACTTAGTAAAGCCCACAGTAAAGCTGTGGTCACAAGAACATGGAACATATTGCATATCTGAAGTTTGCAGCAAGATGTTGCAAACAGTCCTTTAGATGGATAATTATTTATTAACATATGACAACAAGACTGGGCTGGTAGAGACCACTGTTTATTTTCTTATATTTACCAAAATGTGGGGTTTTTTTCCCTATAGCTTGGCTGTAACATCTTACAAAGTCAAATTTTGTTGTCTTGTTGCTTTTAACTAAGAGTAGCCTTTCTTAAGTATAAATTGCTTTCCTCTCCTGCTTGCAAGAGAAATACAGAAGACTTACAGAGGGCAGCCTAGTAAACATAGATGCAGAATATTTCCACTGTGGTCTGTACAAAGAAGTTCTAAAGTTGTCTGTATGTTTCCCAGTTGGTTTTGGATTTTTTTTTTGCTTTTATGGGTGTTCCAAATTTCTTGCCTTGTTTTCTTCCTTATGGGTGTGGACATAGATTTAGTTTTTATGTCTATATTGACATGATCTCAGCCTGACAGTACATTATGGGAAGCTGGAAGATTTATTGGCAGAAGAGAGCCTTTTGGAAGAAAAGCTGGGTAGTGGTAATTGGAGAATGAGTCAGTGTCTGGAGTCCAGCTGTGCTTGCTACAAAAGCCTGACTAGAGAAATCTGAGTTACTCAGATTTCTTCAACTATCTGAAACTGGCTTTTTCAAAAAATAAAAAAAAAAAGGAATAGGCTTTATGTATGCTGGATACGTTTTTAGCCGAGAGCACTTGTTTAAAGGCAGCAAGTTATCTTTCTTCCTTCTTATCATTGTCAGTATTGCAGTGGAGTGTAGGAGCCATGCTCCTGGAAAAGCAGTTCATTAAAAACGCCCAGCCCAGCGTGTCTGAAAGATGTCATGGCATCAGCATCTCAAAATGCACCAATAATAGTTTGATATGCAGTAAGTTCTGTGACTAATATTGTAAAAACACCTACATCCTCACCCTGGGAGGCAAAGCATTGCTATTTCTTATTCCACACATTTACAGTGGTAGAAGCTTAAGAAGCACAGCATCAATTCCGGGCTGGTATTATTTTAAATAACAAGTTGAATTATGAGGCTTGCCTCATCAACATTCCCCCAAAAAATTGAAGTTCTAACCTTTGAACAACACGTTATTGTAAGGAAAAAGGCACTTAAATGTGCTTAGAGTATATTGTCAAAATAAATACTGAATTTGAAGCAAATTTTATAAAATTAAGCTCTTACCAATCCATTATTTTTATCTCTTTTGCCACACTAATAAAACCAGTTACTTCTAAGTGAAACATTCCTCACAGATTGCAGCGAGAACCTCAAAGTTACAGTGGATATCTGTTACCTAATTTTGTTGTCAAGACAAAGAAAAACAAAGAATAAATTAACTGCGAATGATTTACCTTTTTCCATTTCTTCGCATTCTAATAATTTCTGAAAGTTTAGAAACATAATTAAGGAATTTTCTTTTTTTACATCCAAGATTCATGAAAGATTCATTGAAGTGTGACATGGTTGCCTTGTTTCTCATCTCAGTTTTTGGCTTACTCGTTGCAATTAAAAGATAAATAGACCAAAAGTTCAGGAAAGCAAACCTGACAAGATAGCGTGTCTTGTATTTGTTACAGACGTTAATAACACTATTTCTGGAATTTTAGATCCACTTGAGAATTTAAATAAACTAAAAACAGAAGGGAAAAGATAACAGGCCGTGTTATCCATTCTTCTCTGTCCCCATTACCCCACACAGATGTTTCAAAACCATTAATTCCAGCTCTGGGTAGCTATGAAGCTAGCAGTGCCTGCTGTGGTGTAGAGCTGGATATCTGAGTAGCTGTGTTCCGGCTGGGAACAGAGAGTGACCCACACAGGCCGTGAGAACACGTCATTGAATAAAGAAGATCTCCCTGAAGCATCTGGGACCTGGTGTAATTCCTGAACTCTCTACGGCATTAGAAGTACAGCCCTTATTCTGTGGTTAGGAGAACACATCCAATTTGGCTTTTTGTGGATCACCATCTTCTCTTTCCCCTACCATGCCTACAACCCTCTGCTCCATTTAACATACAACAGCCTCACCCTCTTCCCCATTCTTGTTTCCTAGGTCCTTCTTTTCATCCTCACTGCCAGAAGAAGACAGTACATGTGCTGAGCATAGCCTGGACACTGATTACCTAGCTAGTGGCTATCAAAAGTGACAAATAATTTCTGTTGTCTTGCCTCTGGTGAACAACACTCATTTATCTAGGTCTCTTTCATCTACTTAGTTGCCAGTTTTCAGACAACATGTTGAACATTTACCATCTTTGAGATGTTTATCTATCTATATTATTTGATTTCTATCTATATTATTTTGAATCTACTTTTATTAGTATAGGAGGAATCAGTCACCGCCATTACCAACTCAAATAGAGAATCCTTCTTCTGCAATTGCATTAGCAACAGTCTGCAAAGGCAGTCAGCAGAGACCAGCTATATGGACAGTATTGGCTATGCAAATAGTGAGTCCTTGTCTTCGCCACAGAATGTCGCATGGAACGGGGACAATGCTGGTAAGTCATATGGTGCCCATCTTGCAAACTTACAGCACATCGTTTCTGAGGAAAAAACAAGATATTTTGTCACAATACCGCTTTCTCAGTTCTTTTGTATGTCTTACAGAAGAAGGTATTTTATTGTAAGGTCCTTAAGAATTACAACTATCAGAATTCAGTTCTATGGAATATTCCATATCGCACATGGTTTCTCACACCATCGTTTTTCACATTATGATAAACTCCGCAGTGAGGGTAGCACAGGCATTTTCTTTTATCCCCGTGTGATGACGTGCCATGCTGTGAAGCAGATCAGGGAACTGATTAGACTTTAAGAAAAAAACTTAGTGCTTTTTGAACACTAGTTGAGTTGATAATCCAGTTTACACTGTGAGCACACAAACTGTTGTTCCAGTGCAACTAAAAGGTCTGTCCCCATCTTTCTTACAGGTACTTTAAGCACAGAAAGGCCACAATAAGGTCTCCCTGGAACCTTCTCTTCTCCAGGATAAACAACCCCAAGTCTCCCAGCCTGTCCTCACAGGAGAGGTGCTTCATCTCTCTGATCATCTTTGTGTCCCTCCTCTGGACCCATTACAACAGGTCCACGTCCTTCCTGTGCTGAGGGCTCCAGAGCCAGTACTATAATAAATAAGAACGATAAGAATGAACTCCTATCCTTGCTAAGATGACTGAAAACCAGTCACTAGGCAAAGAGCCTTGGTATTGAAAGAAATCTAAAGCTACTGAAGTAGAAAATCTAAATCAAAAGCAATCTATGCACTGGCCCCATAAGTGGGACATTGGATTAAAGCGCCAATATTCTTTCATAGCAACCATCACCGAGGACATCAGTTACATAAAAATGTGATATAAAAATGTGAACAGATAGATATCCTTCTGCAAATGAAGTAAAAGTGGGTTGTTTTCCATCTGGAATGTTGATAAATGAAATGTTGAACTATTTGGTGAAACACATCAGTAGCCATTGACACATCTTTTACAATCACTTTTTACACCTGTCTACTCACTAATGTCAGGGCAATGCAGAACGGAGGTTGGCTGTAGGTCTTTTTACACATATATATGCATCTATACAATGTGCAGGAGTTGCAAATACAGGAGCAGCCCAAGCATCTACTTAATGCAATCTGTTTCTGATTGTGATTGGTATCAGATGCTGCAAAGGAAATTTCCACAGAATCCATGAGGTAAGCAGTCATGGAAGAACTGATATATAAGGACAGTTTCTTCCTAACTTTCCTGTTTATCTGGTGCATGCCCTGAAGAATGGCATCTTATGCCCTTTCCAAATTCACACTCTCCCATTACCTTAATAATGTATATATTGTTTAGTAAACCCTGTATCTTTCTTTCTGTACCCTGCTGCAAGCTTCCCCCATCACCAGGGCTTTCACAGTCTGTGCACCAAGGAGCCACGGGCCAGCTCTGACATCACAGCTGCACAACCTCTGCTCAGACTGCCCAAAATGAGCTGTGAGGCTGTACAGAGACAAGAAAAATAAAAATCAGAGGTAGAGCGAGAACTGGCGAGATAAGATTGTTAGCAGCTCAAGGATTCAAGAGGGAAAACACCAGCATGGAAAGGTGTATAACCCTAAATTAAAAAAGAGAGGGAGACTTGTCAGGAGCTACTGGGTCGAGTCACCAGTGTCATGAGTGTTGGTGGAGCTGGTGGTAGGTGACAGCTCAGCAGCCCTGTGGCATCCGTTGTGGGGAGCTGTGGGACCAGCCTGTGCTCCTCCTCATGACTGATGCCTGGCTGGGCAGCAAACACCCTGGGTGCCATATCTGGAGCAGCGAGTGTATTGATCCTTAACCTGAGAGGTCATTAAATCCAAGCTAATTTTTGTGTAAGTCAATAAGCACTTGCTTAGTACTTGTAAGTTGTTCATATCCTGCTTGAGGCTACATGTGCCCAAACAAACCAGCTCAAAATAGGGACCGTAACAATTGATGTGCGCTTATTTCTGAAATCTGCTGGACTCTTAACCTCAGTAATTTATTGAACAATCAAATCCATGGATTATGTGTTGTATAAAGCAGTGGTGATTGTGTAAACTGAGAGATATTGCACATTTCTGAGTCTGTGCTGCAGATGCCTGATTAAAGCATGTATTTTTCAACATGATGTTTTATATTACTTTTTAATCTCTGCAAAACCAGACAATTCCCACCACTTGATTTGCTCATACTGCAGTGATTCAGCCCTTGGCATTTTTAGCAGATTCACCACAGGTCATTAGTTGTGACGTGTGTACAGTTTATTGAGTAGATAGCCCACAACTGTGCCTATTTTGTTTTTACAAGCATTTTTGTTCAGTTACACTGGACAACGCAGCCAGCAGGGTAATATTTCATGAGGTCATCTTTTGCAGTAGTTGTTTGTTTTTTTTCAGTAGCAATGAGAATTTCTGAAACAGCATATTGTTGCTAATTACTTTCACTCACCTAATTTAGCCATCTAAAGCTTAAGTGCCTGGTTTAGGCTAATTGACTTGGCTGCCTCTGTGGTTACTGGAGAGAGAGAGAGGTCTCAGAGAGCAAAAGATCTCCAGTGTATTTTTGACACTTACTTTATCGCAAGATGAATCACCCACCAGGAGTCCTCCCTCTTTCTGCTGAGTACAGAGGTAGTCAAAATGATAAATTTCAACTGGATGCTCACACTTGCTTTTATGCAGTGTACGTATGGAGTTATCTGCAGATGGACTGCAAAGAAACAATGTTACATAGACACAGCTTGAAATCACACTTAATCACAGAATCACAGAATCACAGAATCGTAAGGTTGGAAGGGACCTCTGGAGATCATCTAGTCCAACCCCCCTGCCAGGGCAGGGTCACCTTAGAGCAGGTTGCACAGGAACGCGTCCAGGCGGGTTTTGAATGTCTCCAGAGATGGAGACTCCACCACCTCTCTGGGCAGCCTGTTCCAGTGCTCTGCCACCCTCAAAGTAAAGAAGTTCCTCCTCATGTTGAGATGGAACTTCCTACGTTCAAGTTTGTGCCCATTACCTCTTGTCCTGTTGCTGGGCACCACTGAAAAGAGCCTGGCCCCATCCTCCTGACATCCGTCCTTTAAGTATTTATAAGCGTTGATAAGATCCCCCCTCAGCCGTCTCTTTTCCAGACTAAACAGACCCAATTCCCTCAGCCTTTCCTCATAAGAGAGGTGTTCCAGTCCCCTAATCATCTTTGTAGCCCTTTGCTGTACCCTTTCCAGCAGTTCCCTGTCCTTCTTGAACCGGGGAGCCCAGAATTGGACGCAGTACTCCAGGTGTGGCCTCACCAGGGCAGAGTAGAGGGGGATAGCTGCTACATATTATTTTAGAGATACGGGAAGCAAGCTTGAGATTTTCTACTCCAAACCAAACAGCCCCCCAGGTCTCTGTCTTTTGCATTGTTATGATGAAAGTTGGATGAAGCTTCACTGAATTTGGTGAGCACAATGAGTCTTCTGCATGGCTTTTCAGCTCAAGGTAGTTCAGCTTCTTTTGTGTTGGACTGGGTTTTTTGGGGGGTGTGGGGGTGGAATTTCAGAAGGAGACATGACTAAAAGCCCAGACCACAAGCCCACAAGTGAGGCCATGAATATGGTTTTGC
Source organism: Dromas ardeola (assembly GCA_013398915.1). Classification (NCBI taxonomy): domain Eukaryota; kingdom Metazoa; phylum Chordata; class Aves; order Charadriiformes; family Dromadidae; genus Dromas; species Dromas ardeola. Next base: position 160,015 of record VYZM01004387.1, on the reverse strand, counting down.
AGCTGGTCATCATATTTGAAGAAATATGGAGAGTCCATATTTCTGGAAAGTCCAAAACCAAGTATAATCAAAGATCTAAAATCACAAAGATATAATAAAGTGGTGTTGTTAAGCTTAATAAAGAGAAGACTGATAGGGAGGAGTGGGAACCTGATGGTTTTCAAAAACCATCATGGAGGAAAAGTAATTATCACAGCAAGGAAAATTTCAGAGTAGACATCAGGAGAAACCTTCTCATAGTATAGAAGTGCCTGGGGGGACTTGCCAAGTTTTCATTACTGGAGCTTGTTAAAACTAAACAAGACAAATATCTATCAGGAATGACTTAGCCATAGATGCTCTGCCCTAGGGAAAGAGAAACAGAGCAAGTACATCCTTCCTCTATAATCTTTCACTAGCTAAATAATTTCTTATTTATAAACAAAAAGTTATTTCTTATTTCTCTGTTTCTTATAAATGTCTTATAAATAAGAAATGGGCTGACGGGAACCTCATGAAGTTCAAAAAAGGGGAGTGGAGAGTCCTGCACCTGGGGAAGAACAGCCCCAGGCACCAGCACGTCCTGGGGCCACCCAGCTGGAAAGCAGCTTTGCGGAAAAGGACCTGTGTGTCCTGGTGGACACAAAGTTGATCATGAGCCAGCAGTGTGCCCATGCCACAAAGGTGGTTAACGTTACCCTGGGCTGCATTAAAAGCAGTGCTGCCAGTAGGTAGAGGGAGGTGATGTTTCCCCTCTGCTCAGCACTCATGGGGTCACACCTGGAGTGCTGTGTCCAGTTCTGGGCTCCCCGGTACAAGAAAGACAGCTACTGGAGAGAGTCCAGCATAGGGCCACAAAGATGATGAAAGGACTGGAGCATCTTTCCTATGAGGAAAGGCTGATTGGGACTGGCACTGTTCAGCCTGGAGAAGAGAAGGCGCAGGGGGATCTTACCTATGCATATAAATACCTGAAGGGAGGGTGCAAAGAGGACAGAGCCAGACTCTTTTCAGTGGTGACTGGTGACAGGACCAGCGGAAATGTGGGCACGAACTGAAACACAGGAGGTTCTGAACATCAGGAAACACTATTTCACTGTGAGGGTGACTGACCACTGGCACAGGTTGCCCAGGGAGGCTGTCAAGTCTCCATCCTTTGAGATATTCAAAACCCATCTGGATATGGTCCTGGGCAACCGGCTCTAGGTGGCCCTGCTCAAGCAGAGAGGTTGGACCAGATGACCTCTGGAGGTCCCTTCCAACCTCAACCATTCTGTGATTCTATGAATCTGGGCCAAGGGCTGAAGAACACAAAGAGCAGACAGTGCCCTGGTGGCAGAGTCCCTCCTCAGCTTCCACTGACCTCCCTAGGAGTTAATGATGTTTATCAGCCCACTGAATAAAGGTTGTTTGGTGGTTGTTTTTTTTCTAACAGAATTTAAGCTTCTGCATAATGGGGACTAAAACATAGCCTGTCAGATTGTCAAAATTATGCTCTTTATTTCTCTAGAGTATGCCAGAGAAGAAAATCCTAAAGTACACAATTGATGATTTTGTTATAATCCTCATAATGTTTAAGTACAGCAAAGACTCTCTGTCTCACCTGTGCTTCATTTTTACCAGTCCTCAATTTACTTAAACATTAGGGAGAATATAACAAAATCTTCATTCGCTGACATTATGAAACATAACAAAAAGGGGTTTGCCAATGAAATAACTTTATTAGCATGTTTGTAATCCCTTTTTGCATTTCTGTAATCTTTTTTGTATTTTTTATTTTTTAATTTGTTCTTTTTCCAATTGATAATTACACTTGACAACCTGAATCTACTTTGCCTAAATACATAAAGTCTGTTTTAAACCTTTTGTCAGGAGCAAGAGTCAATGTCAAAAAAGAGATTTTCAGAGTCCATATTTTCCCTTCTGCCTTGTGATACTGAAACCCAAACTTTCCCAACTGATTTGAACTTCCCCTTCCAAGTTAAGCTTACCTACACCACTTTCCTAATTCCACCTCCTGCAGAATAATGCCTTCATTTTAATCTATCATATAAATGCAGCTCATTGATTTCTTTCTTTATGGGCATGCCACAACCTGCCCTAACTTCCTTCAATTGTTTCTAATGCATTTACTGGTCTTTAAAGTGCGGTAAATATTTTGTTTCAGTTGTCAAAGATTCTTCTTTATGTATAATCATTGTGAAAAGAGAGTCAATACTGTTACTGAGTATGTTTAGTGGGTGGTGTCTAAGTGATGAGCAAGAATATGCACTCTGGAAGCACATGGAGGTTACTAAGGAAAACTGATATTTACCTGGAGGTACTAAGTATCAGTAAATAGGCATGAAAATAAGCAGCACAAAAATTATTGTGACTTCAAGATAAATAGCAAAGTTCTAAGTCAAAAAGGGGCCACCAAAAATTATCTTTTCGATTTTCTACACTTGAAATTTCAAGATAATCGATCCTCTTTATGCCACAGCTTCACCCCACACAACAATGTAGATGCAATATGTCCTTTTTTCTCTTTTATTCTCTTTTTAAAAGACTTACTATTGCCATTGGCTGTAAAAGCCAGCCAGATTAAGTTCTTCGTTATATGTCTCTTAATTAAGCTAGTGAGAACATTTAGTAGAGCTGGTTTTTAATCTTCTCCTGCCACTCTACAATAAAAATGCATTCCTGAGTCTCCCAGTCACTTTTTAAAAACTTCATATAATGAGAAAGAGATATATTGGGCTCTTGATCGTTGCCATTTGGCTAGTACATTTTACTTTTATTCTTCCTTCAGGAGGTAGAGGTATTCAGTATAACATTGTTATTTAAAAGTCTTTTCCTGAAGAACATTCTACTGATTTTTGAGAAGATTTTATTTATGAAGCTTAATATGTCTTTGCTTTTATTACTGAAGGCTGTACTGCAGCAAAGCTCTAAAAGACAAACGCGAAAGTAAATTAGTTATCCCAACTGTTCAGACTTCCCAGACCCACACTGGCACTTACTAAGTTTCATCAGCCTTTCTAGGGGCAGGAAAGCTTGAAAAGTAATCCAGTAACAAAGCCAAAACCCTCAGCACACTCTGTGAGCAAGAGTGTATGAAACGGAGGGGGAGAAAAATACAAGGCTTTTATTTTATCCCTGGGCCCATATGGGACAGACACCTCATTGTAATGGATGCCGTGTCAGAAGAAAGGGGGTTAGCATAGAGTCTGAAAATACTTGGGCTAGAAGAACAGGTTCTTTCCATTTTCTGACAGCAGAATTTACAAAGGTGAATTTGTTAATAATGGAGAAGAGCAATGTCATCTGGGTGCTGTGTTCCTGTGGACTTAGGAAAAGTCAGGAATCACAGTGTATCCCCAAATGAACAGTACTGCTAAGGGGTACACTTGAAATTTGGATCTGGTGATACCCTCATGTACAAAGCCTCACATTTTCAAGGTAAATAAATCTCATCTCTAATCTAGCAAAATCACCATATAATTATGCTTGGCTAAATACAATTCCAAACACGACTGATATCAGAGGAGGGATTATTTTTTTCCATCCCAAAGTATTTTGACGTGTCAGTCAATGGTGGATTTCCACATATTAGTTACTTGCCCCTTCCTCTGAAGCTGTGGTCTGCTCGTTTAGCAGGCGTTCAACGACTCACCGTGCCACTAGAAAGTTGAGTGAGAGCTGTATTTATTTCAACAGAGCCGCTGGTGGAGAAAGACAATCCCTCTGTTGACAGGAGCTATAGACAACCTACTTGTGTAAAGCAAGCTGCATCGCTTTACCGGGTTACCACGTCTCACAGTGAAAAGCTATGCCATAATTTCCTCCTCTTTTCAGTGACATTTTAGTTGACATCACTTTTATCAATGTGTATTTTCCATTGAGAGGTTAAGTTATATAGCTGGCGCCAAGAGACATTTTGGGAAAATAACCTGTGAGCTTTTCTGAGGTTTGTAGTAACCTGGCAATGCACATAAACATCTGAAATGCATACTGAGGTAAGACCTCTAACTCCGTCTCAGCTGTAACTCGCCATACAATATAAATAAGCAATGTATGAATGTGAAACAGAAAACAAGAAAAGTAAAAGGAAAGGAAAAGATGGTATTTAGGAGTGATTTATGGTTTCATGGTTTTCAGGCACTTTTTTTCCCTCCGCTGTGATTTCTGATTTCTTAGACAGGTATTTCCAAAAGCACTAGAAGATCCGCTTTACTCTTAGACCACAAATCTTCTATATAATTCTACTTTATGAATAATTCTGATTACTTTCCTAAAATCAGCTAGATAGATAGATAGATTCTCAGTCCTAGTCCAATATAAAATCTAGATGTATCAAAACAGTCCAGCAAAAAAGCCCAACAAATAATACAGATTAAAAAAGGATAAAAGGCTGAGATGAAAAAAAAGGTCTTCCATAAATTGTTTGTGAGAAGCAAAGAGCGGGCTGCCCCTCAGAAAAAGTGAGGTGGGAGTCAGGGTGACAGCAAGGTGGCGTGGCGTCACCCTCACCAGCCAGGGGACAGTCCCACCGTGCCCGAGCAAGGAGAGCAGGGCAGGTCTGGTGACGGTAACCAGGGTCAGTCACAGCCCAGGCAAGTCCCCGGTGATGAGGCGCGTCCGAGGCCAAGTCAGCAGGTCAGGATGAGGGCCAGGCACAGGAATACCTCCAACATGTCTCGGGCCTGGACCAAGGTTGAGGGCCTGAGCTTAAATGCCGGTCCCAGGCAAAGAAGAGCCTCCCAAAAGAAGCATCTCGCAGCTCTCTGTTCCCAGCAGCTCGATCCCAGCTGACATGTTTTCCCCGTACCAGAGCTGGTCTCCAGCCCCTGCAGCCAAGACCCCATGTGGGGGGCAGAGCCTGGAAGCGCACACGGGGCCCTGCTGCAAGATTTCTCTTGGACCTCCATCTTTCATCCTCTTTGTCTGTCCATGTCTATGACCAAGGTCACAAAACAAACTTCGGTGTTTGCCTGATCTTATACATGAAATTATGCCGAGTTAGACAGAGGGTGACACTCCCCGGTCAGGATTTGCAGCAGCTGGCACAGTGAAATGGCTGAACCAGGCAATAACCAAAGAAAGAAATGTGCCTAAAACATTTCTCCTGCGTGGGCCTATTTTAATGGCTTTAGACAGCAAAAACAATTCCCATTTTAAAGTGCCTCCATTTACTCAGGATTCAACAAATCAGCTGCCTTTGGAGAATAAGGTCTTTCACAAAGGTCGAATTTTTGGGCACTCACCCAGGGCCTGAGAAGCCCTGGGTTCCAGTCATACTGCAGCTGGAAGGGGTTTGAACTCACAACATCTCTCTTAACATGTTTGTGAGGTTTTTTATATCCCCTTTTGAATATCCACTACCAAGAAGGGGATGGGAAAGGAGCAGAGAAAAAACAGATATCTCCATAGGAATATGCCTATTTCATAGCATAGACCTTATCTTCCAATTAGGTATCTTCCTATATATTTTCTTTCACTTCTGAGGTGATGTGTGTCCTTGGAGGGCTGTAAAATGATTTTAAAGACTATAAAGCAGTAGTGGATTCGCTGCCACCAAACTAGCCCCCAGCTAAAATGCAGATGTTCGGACTGGCTCAGCACGATAGAAAACGATGGCTTCTGTCCTGTTTTCATGGCAATGTGACAGCAGCTCTGACGGATGCATGCTGTTGCTGCAGTGAAGTGGCTACAATGCTCAGGATACAGCCTTTCTTTTCCTAAGCTCAGCACTAGTCATTCCCAAAATGGAAGACAATATGCTTCCATGAAAGGCTGCTGGCTTCTCAGCCAAAATCTCTTCTGGATAATAGAGTGGAGGACATAAAGGGCACTGTACCATCTGAAATAGCACTGGCTACACTCAGTGTTTTGGGTGAAGATGAGGTCTGTGGTGACAAACTCTACCCATCTGCCCTAGCCTGTAGGATGCTGGTGGTCCTCAAGTAGCCCTGCATAGATGAAATTCGGCAGCTTCACTGGCAGCAGGCACAGCAAGGGCAAATTAGAAGCCAAGCGGCAGCGATGGGCACAGCTCCCTATACAGAATATGTTGATATGATCACAAGGCTTATGCCAATCGGGTGATAAAGAAACAGAAAGTGCGCTAAAAACCTATATGGTACAAGGGTGAAAAGGGTGAAGAATTAAGCTCTCATATCACAGACCACTTTTGCCATCATGTTGTGTGAGCCCTCTGCCCCCGAGGACAGGGAGACAAGAACAGTATGCACCATTTGCCCTAGGAGTCATCATCTGATGAGCTTCCAAGCTCACACAAAGCACGAGGCAGCATCTTGGCAGTTCTTTATGCTTATTCACCCAGTGCTTACAGTTAAAATTTGGAAAACTCAAATCTAGTTCACGTTCTTCTTCTGCCTGATGGAACTCAAACCTTTTACCCCTCCAGTGTGCCCTTCCAGCATACTGGTAAAAATAGGATTCACATTACTTGAGAAAGAAGGCTTGAACTAATGACATTTTAACTCAATTAATGTGTTCCCACAGCAAATTATTTCCTTAAGATAATTCATTTTTTATGAGACATATACATCAACTTGAATAAATTTCCCTCCAAACTCATCATTTTGTATAATCATAAACACAAAGAATCCTAAGAAATCTACAGTTATTTGATAGCAAATGTACAAAACCCCAGCATTATGGAGAAAGTACAAAAGACAGGTCAGCTACCTGGATATGGGAATCAACTTTTTAATCAAATAACTCATACTTGTTACTCTTCAGCAGTTATTTAAAACAAGCCTATGGCATTTTAAGGTATAAGATACAATATGTTCAGGACAATAGAAACAACTATGTAGGCATAGAATCATAACTACTCTCAGGACTGTATATTTATTAATTTATTATTTTTCTATTAATATCTCACTCCTTCACAGGGAACGAGTGAATTTTATCCATTCTTAATTAAAACACTAAATAAGGTCTCAGAAAACATGTTGTTATGCTGTGTTATTTTTATAGTACAATTAATGACTTTGCATATTTCTGCATTTTCTCAGCTGTTACAGTCTGCACTTTTTGTCCCAAATAAATTAGTCTGGATTAATTGAAGGCTTAGTAAGTACATACCCCAAATATCTGGCAAAGCCTTCGATAAAACTGCATGCAGCCAAGATACGCTTTCCAGCTCTCCTCCCTCTGCTCTGCTCCCCCAAAAAAATCTGTGCCTCAGTGTTCCAGGCAGAGTATCAACAACCCAGCTTCCCCCTGTGGCCTCTGAGTCCCTGCTCCAGTGGCTCCAACGAGGGGACATAATCTCGAGAAGCCACTTCATCCTCACCCCGCAGCAGAGGCTCAGAAGGAACACTGCATGGGATGTGCTTTGGATGGACCGTACAGTCTGGGTAAAGAACTGTTTCATTGTGACTTAAAAGTTGTTGTCCCCACAATAATTAACACCCTTCAGCTTCAGTCTCCGCTGTTCAAACCGTAAGAGTTTAGGGGAACTTCCCAGAAAATCAGATTTTAGTTGGAGAGCGCCGAGGCAGAGCCCAGAGAGGACTTTTATGCTGTCAGCCACCAGTGAAGCCGGAAGGAAGGAGGAAGGGTGCTGTAGCCTTACATAAAAATACCAACAGTTTATTTTAACATTGTTTTTTACTGAGTAAAGTCAACACATTTGGTACTTATTTGTCTATACACTTAGTCAAATACAAGGTTTCATTTTATTTGCAGCAGATTTATTCAGTTTAATTCAGTGTGAATTAAAGTAAAAATACAGAGATTTCATAGGAAATTGACCTTGCAGCAGTTTTCTTGACAACTCTGCCTGAGTGTTTTCTGATTGCTCTATTGCAAAATATGTTGCTTTACTCCTGTAGAGTGCCCTTTTTGGCATATTCATTTATATTTAACTGTTTTCTTTGTGTTTATGTCAAGAAAAGGACAATAAGTGGAGTTCAGGGTTTTTTTTTGAAACAGATTCTGTTAAATTTTGTAAATATACTTACAAAAGTATCTGAAAGTCAATATAAACTCATTCCTGGCATACTTCAGGAAACAATCTTCTGAAGTCCCACATTACCAAAGCTGCATGACTACATGACTGCAGACAATTGCCCAGAGAAGCTGTGGATGCCCCATCCCTGGAAGTGTTCAAGGCCAGGCTGGATGGGGCTTTGGGCAACCTGGTCTGGTGGGAGGTGTCCCTGCCATGAGCAGGGGGGTTGGAACTACATGATCTTTAAGGTCCCTTCCAACCCAAACCATTCTATGATTCTCTGATTCTTCTCTGGCTTAACCATGGGGAAAAGCAAATCCACATTTCTGTAATAATCTAAGTAGAGCATTTTCATCTCTGCTAGAAACATCCTATTTGGTATGTATTTCATCTATGAACTTGTATATTAGGACACGTTCATCTCACAGAGCTATGAAGTTTAAGATGTCACTGCAGATGGAATGCTTTATTAGATACCGTCTGCCATGTGATCTACCAGTGGCTGGTCACAGCATCACGAATATCTTACAGGTCTCCTTTACCTGCAAATATCAAAAGGGTAACATCTTAATAATTGTATACTTTCACTTCATTATATGTTCTGCTAAAATATAACTGTATGTCTACGTAAATATATAAAGTTAATAATATAAAATACCTACAGATCTGCATTAAGCTCAAAATATTTATCCACAATCTCTTTGTTACAGAGTTCAGCAGTTACTTTTCCGTAGATTTTGAGTACAAGACAGATGGCATTTCACAGTAGAAACCAGATGAGATATCACATAGGCAAATCTGTGACATATGGTAAATACAAGCCTCTTCCTGGCTGTGGTAGATCATAGCAACATTTTCCCCAAATACTTGTGTTGTTTTGTAGTAGTGCAGTATTTCAAAGCTTTATTCAGATGGTGATTACTGGTGCTCTCTTCAGAAAAGTATGTCCTGAGACAAAATTGGTTTATGACAATCTCAAACACTTAGCTTGTTTCGTGGCATTTTTTGTCTGAAATGGGCTAAACTTCACAGGCTGAACTGGAATAACAGCACATAATGCGGCAGTCCACATTTAAACTGCTTTCTAGCAACGAGGGTCTGCAAAGACACCCGTCAGCATGCAAAATTTGTAATGTGAAGAACTAATGCTTCCAAAAATAAGGACACAGAGATGCTGACTACTCAATACGGTAAATTAACACCTTCTATCTAACAGAGTAGGTTTAAAATAAGGTTACATCAGTCACACATGAGACGTTAGCTTACTTCAAAAATAGTTTGCACACAGATGACTCATTGTACACAAAGCTGATTTTTTCCATGTCTACTAATTTGACAACTATGAATGATTCCAGTCCCTGAAAAATTTCTCAAATAATAAAAATCCGTCAACCAGGCAAATACATTGCATGCCTAGCTACAGGGATACACGTGTGTATGTTTTTTTCCTCTAGTTCCTGCCACTGCAAGTTTCCAATGCTATTACACCGGTTGAGTACATCTTACTGACTGCCAAGATCTGGCCATCAAGTAGAGATAAGGTCACACAAGGCATTTCTCAAATCATCTACTTCCTATAAAGCCTTCAGTGACTCAAAAGAGAACTTGAAAAATGTGGGGAAAACTAAATGCTGATGACTGACAATGTATCTATGCAGAAAAGAAGCAAATTACTCTCTTTGTAGAACCCCTAATTGCCTCTGAGAACAACCTCACTTAACTATAACTTACCACATTCTGGTGACTCCAGTTCCTTTATCATTAGGAAGGTTTTGCACTTCATAGGAACATTTTCCTCTGATTTCACCTGAGGATTAAAATACAGCTCTGCAGAAAGTCTGAACAGCACTTACAAATGACAGTGGGTAGCAAGAAAAACTCTTTACAGCTCAGCTCTCTGGGTAGCTTTGTTTTAATTAATTGTATGTATTTTCATAACAAGTTCTCAAGACTAAAGCAATGGAAGTGTCTACTTTCCTCTGATCTTCTTAGACCTTTTGACTTTATCCTGTTGAATAGCAAGGTAATTTCCCCATGGTAATGATTGCTGCCGATATTTCAGGGTTTTTTTTCTATTAGACATTTCGCAGTTTAAGAAACCAGTTAGCTGGAATCTTTTTAATTTCGCAGGATTCTTGTCACCTTCCTTGTATCTTCTTTCTGTTTTATTTGCTTAATTCTTCCCAGAAATGCTATCAAAATCTTTGTACACAAAATACACAGAGGTACAAAAACGTATTTTCACAAGATATTCCAGTTGACTTATGCACATGTACTGTAAGGAACATATCTCTCTCTCTCTCTCTCTCCACATATGTACATATACAGGTAACAGTTTTCTAGGTTACCCAAATTCTTCAGCTCCACTGATTTCCAGGCAAGCTGTAAGTCCTCAGTATATCCAAAACTCATAGAGCATCTGTTACAGGGTTTTAGTTGAACCCGGGTGCCTAAATGTAACACTGTAAGCTTGAAACTTATTTCTATCACTCCAAATTCTGGAAATTCAGATGTAATGCTCCAATCAAGAGCATTCCCTGAAAATAAAGCAAAATTAAGCCAATAGTTGGCTTGACTATAGTAAGCGCTGCATTCTCCAAAATACTTTAGAAGGGTTTGTATATCCTGCCAAATTTAGATAAAGGAATGAATTACTCATAAAAAATTCTGACTGCCTAAGCCTTCTGATCATCATCAAGACAGTTCTCTTCAGCTCCCTTCAGCAGCACATTTTAATCAGAAGAGTATTTGGTTTGTTTTCTTATCCCCAAACAATTTCTACTTCTAGTGCTTCTCATTTTGCCCACCGGTCACTGAAATTTTGATTTGAAGATCCATCATATGAAAGACTGATAAGCAGTGTGCAGGACCTGCTTTTCCAGGGGAATATGTTGCTAATGCCATAGCAAATATTTAATTTCAAACTCTTTATTGCTAATTTAGACTCTGTTCCTCCTTTGCTATCTACGTCTTCGTACCTTTGTTGTCTGTCAACTGTTAAATAAGCCTTTACTGTGCTACCAGGAAATACTTTCAAATGATTACCTAATTAAGATTAGTATCTTCATTTCCTTCTTGTGTGGTGGCAGATCCCTCTTTCTCAAGCAGCCATTACTTTTCATTCACTGGATACATATTTAAAGGAGCAAGAGCAGGAAAAGAGAACAAGTCCATTAGTACAAACAACTCTGCTAATATCGATTTATCAGTAACTCTGAATATACTCAACTTTAAACACTTCCAGCATTTTCTTTGGGCAAAGGCATCTCCAGATGAAGCAAGCTATAGCAAATACTAAAACTACGTACAATTCTTCAAGATATATAACTGAATTATCTAATATTTTGTGTTTCAATCCTGATGTTGCCCTCCAATATTTCCATTTCTCTTCTCTTTACGTTTTTATTACTCAGCAAACAGACAGCACGCAGATCAATTATTTTGATTTTTTATCAGTCTCTATAGAGTTAACAGAAATAACACTATTTAGAAATTCTACATTGTCGTTGTATGACACTTTGTATCTGAGAATTCAACAGCATCGCTGAATATATTGGTTGAAATTAGCTGAAAGCACTGCTGCCAGCAGCTTATCTTATTTACTTTATTTACACTTAAGCATAGAAACTATTGCCTTCAGCATGGGAAAACTCTTCAGAACGGTTGACATCTCAAGGCTCATTAACTTCTACACATAGATCACATCTGGGTTGGGCATATTTAAGATTTATGTAACAATGCATTAATAATTGCAATCTTAAATGTTAGTACACTCAGAATTACAAAAATAGCCATAAAAATACTTCAATGCAACACATCTTTCTTTCTCTGACCTTGTTAACATAGCCCTAACCCTGGGATTACAAAATGGCAATGTCAGGTTGTATCATACTATCATCAGTTTCAAAAAATACAAAAAGAATGTACTCAACATTCCTACTTTTTATATGCTTGTGAAACATATTAAAATTAAAATTGAATATGATATACAACTGAAAAGTATGGGAATTAAAAATAAATGGCAATGAAATGCTTGCTATGGCGTCTAAAAACTTAATTTTGCCTGTTTTTTCATTCAGATGCCAAGCAAAACTGGATTATTTGTAGACTAAATTTTTAGTGTCAAAAATGCAAGCAAATATTGATTAAAAAATGGGACTTTATATTTCACAGATAGGCTTCCCATAAAAAAATACCGCATAGCTACTGACACTTTTACACTGTGCCACTGAAGTGAATGCTTTTTTTCATACCTATATATTCCTGTGACTGGGTTTTATATTTTTTCTCCAACTTTCAGCAGAGGTTCTGTTCAATAAAAGAAAGAAAACATAAAACTGTTTTGAGAGGACACTATATTGGGTGTGACGTGTAAGCTTGGAATCTAATGAAAAGCTTGGGATCATTTTTATTTCAGGCTACTCAGATGATTCCTTACAGGCGTTGTTTGGAAAATAGGTTCTTCTGATATCATAGAGAGGACAATACATAAAAACTACATAAATAGTTGGTATCAACAGAAATAGTAGGTTGGAAGAAAATAGTAGGTCAGAATTGCAAATTTGCAAGGCTCTTAGTAATGGGGGGGAAATAGAGAGAAAAAAGAATAATGAAGAATATCAGTGGCAGCAGATTCGAGAGGCAAACCTTGGCTTCCAACTCAAACCTTTCAAAAAGTCCGGATGGTCTGTGTCTGTGAGTCTGAGCTGCTGAATTGCGGAGAAGCGTCTCTCCTGGCAAGTCTTAACTGGATCTCTTTGTCAAGCAGTGGAGTACAGAGGAGAGAACGCTGGAGATGGGGAATCACTGCAGCTCACTGCACGCCTCCCCATGGCAAGGTCCACTGTCACCCCTGTAAGTTTAGGAGCTTGTGGGAACTGGTGATCTTAGTCATCCGCTCAAAGAAGTACACCACCATTCACTTGTGCCTCTGACCCTATGTGTTCTACTTTCGCTGTATGAGCTTACTCCCAATGACTTATTAGCATGCAGTTCAGCTACTAGGTATGCTATATGAGCAACTACATTACAATCCAACTTTAAAAGGATTTGATAATAAAATATAAACATATATAAATAGAAATATTTTCATCACATTAAAAAAAATACAGCAACTAAAGGTCCGGAACGCAGCATATTTTCACAGGAAACAAATTATATCCAGAAGTTGCTGTCTCTTTTGGTTGTTTTTTTTTCAGGATTGCATTGGCTGAAATGCATACGTTGTGTGGAAAAAAACCCAGGGCATGCAGCAGATGCATTAAATTGGCTCACTGAGGGATTGCAAACCATAGTTGTGACTATGAAGATATCAGCGACTAGAGTGACTCTAATGGGACTCCCGAGGGCTCTTGGTGAAAGATTATTTAACATTCTTATTGATTAATCAGACAATGATATTCATGTAATGCTTGCCGTTAACAAACAGATGACTTTAATACAGGATGGCATTACTTTCCTGTTATAGATTGATTTGATTTGCCTTGCAGTCAAACAAAATAATTTCATTGTAGCTAACTGCGCCGTAATACCGCTGGAAAAAAAAGAATATGAGCTATATGCTCATGTTAAAAAAATGACTTGGAAAGCAGTAATCACAGGAGAACAGGCAGAAAGCTCTCTGAATAGGAAACCTTGGTGAAATGGTATGGCAAAGGGATTAGCATGACCTTCCAGGGATCTGTAAAGGGGAATACAAAGTAGAAGGTAAGAAGTTGCCTAACCTCTGTACATCTGCTACTACTGTTAACACTAATTTGGTATAATTTGCTTTCAAATTCGGTGTATCTGCTTACAGCACCAAAATACTGGAAAGCATTCCAAGGAGTGTCACAGAAAGTGATCTAGATGCTGAAAAGTTAGCATTATTATAGGTGTCTTACAGGGCTTGGGATATCCAGTTTGTTGAAGAGGAGTTTCACAGCTGATTTCATGAGTGCATCCTGGTACCTGCAAATGGAAAAGATACCCAAGAGTAGATGCTAGTCAATCTCCGTGGAAAGGTGTAGTAAGATCCAGTGACTGGAATTTTAATTCAGACAAACTGAAAAGAAATACAACTTTTTAGTTGCAAACAAGTCACACAGCTGGCTGACCTCATCACGAGTCATCAAATCACACACATGCTAAAGCCTTGAAATCTGTGAATGTATCAGTTCCTCTCTTCTTCTCTTTCCTTTGGGGGACATGGTAAGAAAAGTTTCCTGAATTGCTCTCAATATACCCATAAGACCCGCTGGAACTGTTTAGCCTCACTGAGTTGTTGGGGTTTCACAAAGAAATACCTGCGCATCGCCAATATGCCAGACAGGTCATAGTACACATTCCAGCCTTACAGTTCACAAAAGCATTACCCAATATATGGAATTTGAAGAACAGAAAACTGAAAACTGAAATTGTTTACAGCAGTCACTAACTTACTGCCCAAATTAGGGCACTTAGGATAGGACATGTCTCCTCTAATCTTATACAGCTGTGGCCACAGGCTGCCTTTCCAGTCAACGGAGGGAACTGAGGGAATGGAACACCTGGGCTACCTGACAGCCGTCTGAAGGTGAACCATACCATACACGTGTTTATGATATAGGTATTAGGTGACATGAATCCCAGCCACGCACCTCATGTCCCCCATGATGAAACCCGGGAAGTACAATAAGGACCATTTCTGACATAATTACTCTGGTATTAGGCAGGTAATATATTTATCTTTGAGTTACTGGGAGGGCTCTCTAATTCAAGGCCTTTTGGCATACACAAGCCCTGGCATCAGACAGACTCCGAGACTAACAACCGGGGTCAGCATTAACAAAACAAAAACATAAATTTCAGAATAAAAACCATGCATAAAGTTTAACTGTTCTTTTGAGGCGTAGCTGCAAAATGTGTTAATCCAAAAGGCATTTATTTAGGCACAATAAATGTGCAATGCCAATTCACTCTCGAGTGAAGACGCAGCCTGGCGAAGCACGGGACAAGGATAAGGAGACCTTAGTTGTGCAAGGCGGTTTTCAGCAACCTGAACTCAGTAATGCCCGAGTCTTACTCGGCCATACTTGAGCAGCAGAAGTGCTGGGGGGGGGGCACCGAGAGCTGCCACCCCAGCCAACGAGATGTGCTTTGCAATATGAAAAGAGAAAGAGGTTTTAAGGCAGGGGACGTCTTTTATCAGTCCAACTTTAAAAACAAACAAAAAAACCCCAAACCCAGAACATCTTCAGATCTTAAGACCATCATGTCTACAATTATGCTAAAAATTACCATATTCTGTTTGATATATAAAGTGTGGGGAGCACCTCTTCTGTGACGACAGGCTGAGAGAGCTGGGGTTGTTCAGCCTGGAGAAGAGAAGGCTCCGGGAAGACCTTGTTGCGGCCTTCCAGTATCTGAAGAGCACCTACAGGAAAGCTGGAGAGGGATTTTTTACAAGGGCCTGTAGTGAGAGGACGAGGAGTAACGGCTTCAAACTGGAAGAGGGTAGGTTTAGATTAGGTATCAGGAAGAAATTTTTCACTATGAAGGTGAGGCAGTGGAACAGGTTGCCCAGGGAGGCTGCGGATGCCCCATCCCTGGAAGTGTTCAAGGCCAGGCTGGATGGGGCTTTGAGCAGCCTGGTCTAGTGGGAGGTGTCCCTGCCCATGGCAGGGGGGTTGGAACTAGATGATCTTTAAGGTCCCTTCCAACCTAAAACATGGTATGATTCTATGTGCCACGCTGATGGACTGAGCCTGGCGTGGTCACACCTTGGTGAAGAAGCGGTGCTACCCACGGGGACGGCCGCTGCCTTCAGTGACGGCCTGGGGAAAGCCCCCGGGTGGTCACACAGGGGTTCGTTTCCCATGGAAGGCGAGGTGAGGAAGACGGGCCGCCGGGGAGCGAGGCGCAGGGATGAACGTCGCCGGGGCCCGGGAAGATCAGCCTCGCCCGGATCCTTCCTCAGGAACTCTGAGGGAAACGCCCCAGGACCAGGCAGCCACATCCCACCCGCCACCTCTCCCTC
>VYZM01004387.1:115818-143755 GCA_013398915.1 Dromas ardeola | reverse complement strand
AAGGGGGGCCGGGGCGGCCGGCTCGGCCTCCGCCCTCAGCGCGGCCGCGGCGGCAGGGCCGGGAGATGGCCGCGGGCAGCCCCCCTGGCACCGACGGGCTGTCTGTACCGAGCGCTGGTCCTCGCTTAAAATGGCCATCCGGAGCTCCGGGGGCCGACCTAGCGGCCGGGTTAACCGTGCTTGCCGAATATCAGATAAAATTACATATATACTAGTGTTGAATGCAACCAGAGGCAGTCCCGAAACATGACCCGGGGTTGAGGCGAGCCGGGGTGTCGGGTGGCCCGGAGCTCCCGGTGCTGGGGTGCGGTGATGGGCAAAGTCTGTAAAACCGGTGTTTTTTCCCCCTCATTTGAAAGGGGGGATCCTTTTTTTTTCCTCACGGGAGGAAGTTTGCCGCTCTGCAGATGCGAAGGGTCGGTGCGGTGGTGGCCCGGCACTGCAGAACGCGGGGGATGCTGAGCCTCTCTCTGCTGTTACTGTTCTCTTTCTGTATCTGTTTCTTCCTCATTGAGGAAAAACAAACAAACAAACAAAAAACCCTAAACAAATAAAAAAAAACAAACACAAAACCCACCGAAACTTGAATGAACTCTCCTTGCAGTAAGCCAGATAAATTATTTTCCATTTTTGCACATTGGAATTTTAGTTCATATGGAAGTCTTCGTGTGCGCTGTACCGAACTATATGCGCTATATGTGAACTTTGTCCGCCTACTTCAGCAGCTTGGTTTTGTCTCTACTTAATGTAGAGACGGCAAAATTAAATCAGAGGGAAATTAGGTGGCCCCCCTGGAGTGGCTGTGTGATGTCAGATTGTGGTCACACTTAATATACTTATGATACAGACTTTCTAAGTGTAAATAACTTGTGTATGAAGTATTGATTATCCAGTAATACTCAGTATGTTTAGTGTTTTAATTCACATGCAGGAAAAAAAAAGCACACAAATTGATTTTGATATTTTATTTTAATTTTTTTTAGTTAATTCCCCAGAAAGACGAATTTAGACAAGTTCATAAGAACTGGACTAAGGGATATAACCGCAAAATTATACAGGTTTATGTCTTCAAAGTGTCAGTGTTGGTGTTCGGTGATGATACCTCAACTGGGTATAAGAGAACGGTGGCTGAAGGTAGAAGTTGCCATACTTCAGACTCGTGGTACGTGCTAGGTTGCTCAGTTGAGCGTCTTTTGCATGTTAGCAGTGGAGCATCAGGAACATAATCAACATGTGACAATACAGTTACATAAATTGCCAATTAATAAGTGGCAAATCAAAGTACAGACTGGTTAAATAACTTGCCTGGGGTCATTTAAGCAGTCTGTGGCAGAGCTGGAAATAGATTGTACTGACTGTGTGAATCCTAGCGTGTGATCATCTTTCCTACTCACAGCATTTTAATGAACTTAGTTATTTACTTTGTTTACAGAATCAATAGTTTTCTGAATAAGCCAGAGAGTCACTTGGGCCGCAAAGATGTTGGAAGAAGATATGGAGGTGGCCATCAAGGTGGTGGTAGTAGGAAATGGAGCTGTTGGGAAGTCCAGTATGATTCAGCGATATTGCAAGGGGATTTTTACAAAAGACTACAAGAAAACTATTGGTGTAGATTTCCTGG
The DNA here is from genome assembly GCA_013398915.1 of Dromas ardeola. Classification (NCBI taxonomy): domain Eukaryota; kingdom Metazoa; phylum Chordata; class Aves; order Charadriiformes; family Dromadidae; genus Dromas; species Dromas ardeola. The sequence goes on along the minus strand of VYZM01004387.1, from coordinate 142,134 downwards.
AAAGACAAATCCAGTATGTATTAAACAACTGCCATACTCTCGATTTTTACCTTTCCCTCTGTTTCTTTTTTCTGTTGTAATCCTAAAATTTACAAAGGCTTGAAATACAAGGCCTGCTGTCTCCAAAACACAGGAGAGGGAGTTGCTTTCTCTCTTGCACAGTGGGCTAAAATTGTATCACTCTATTTTCCATCCAAGGCTTAGAATTATAAATGAAAAGCAAAATAAAATTTAGAACCTCTGTCGTACTAAGCTTTTTGACAAGTTCCCTTTGTATTCTACCACCTGTTGATTTTTTTTTTTTTTTTTAATTTCTTGTGGTGGAAGTGCTTATGATAAAATGATTGCACAAATTTATTAGCTAATATAGACTAGAACGACTGGGGAAAAAATTAAATATGCTATAGATTTAGTTTCTGTATGTAATATAAATAGATAATACCCAATTATGTTTGCTAAAATGGAAGATACTATGGTAATGAGAAGTAAGAAAATTCTATAAATTTTGTAAGCGGATTAAAAAGACAAAAGGACCATTATTCAGGCACCTAAGTTTTGTTTTGAAGTCTCCCAAAGAGGGAAATTAGAGGAAGAGGAAAACATAACGTGGATTGTTGGGAAAGAGCATGTAATGTAATCGGGGGACTACTGCCGTAGCATGTTACAGAGGTGAACCATTATCAGTACTGAACTACCTTATGTTTAAATGAAATTAAATTTGAACAGAATTACTCTTATATTGTAGGCATAGAAATATTTCCATGTCAGTTGTTTTGAATTGCTCATTTGTTGTATTGATTACAAAAACTGTGTTGTTTATTTCAGAGTTAATGATGAAGATGTCAGGCTAATGTTATGGGACACTGCGGGTCAAGAAGAATTTGATGCAATAACTAAGGCCTACTATAGAGGTGAAAATACCATGTTTGTTATTTCGCATTTGGTTTTTTTTGGTCTGCACATCTCTGAGATAGTTTCCTGTCTCCGTATTAAGAATTTTAGTTACTTTTGTGTGTGTGCAAAGCATGTTTAGTTCACCTCTTTCACTTCTTAAACGTTTTTCCCCTTCATGTAAGATCCTTGTCTTAATTAAGGAGCACTTTATGCAGGATGCTCAGTGGTGCCCTTTGGAAAACAACAAGATGAGACCAATATCTGCACAGAATTTAGCCATTCAGACAATCAAATGCGAAATTTTGTTTTTCCCTCTAAAAGTGTTTTATTACTTCTTTAAGGCGTATATTTGTAAATGTTCCAAAAACTATTGCTGAGGCACTTAGAAATTAACCAAGGGGAAAAAAAAATCTGCCAGTCATCCTAGAAAGATAGTTTACTAGGCACAACAGTTCTCTGCTAGTACAGAGTGCCTTGAACACGTTAACACAACGGAGTAATAAGGCAAGCTTATGTACTTCATAAAATAGAAACTATTTTTCAGTCATACAAAGGTAGGTTATCTATTTAGCCAGTTACAAATTGCATACCTAGGCTTTCTTTGCATATAATTTAACAACGGCTGTGAAAATCTTTCCTTTTTGTTTTTTAACACGAGGGAGATGAATGACTTGGCAAAGATTCCATGATTAGTTCTTGTTAAACTAATTACCTGATGACTGGGAAAAATATATCACTATGGTATAAAATCTTAGAAAAATGAGCTAATTTAGAGATAAAATAATAGTTATGCCATTCTGTTTCAGGGTGGTATAGTCCTCTGACCTTTTTATATCTCATGATCGTTTTTGGCAACTAACAGGGTTTTTTGTAATATTTCTGGTTGTCACTCATAATTGATGATTACGATTTCTTCAGAGAAAGATTATTTTTTTTTCTACTTCTTTTGATCCTCATGTGGAAATAGATCGTTCTGCTATTATACAGCTGACAAGTTGAGCATGTGAATTTTAGAAGGTTGTACTTGATTCTCTTGGAGCTTCCTTTTTACTCTCCTGGCCTTCAATTCTCTTGTGTTCTTTGCTCTCCTCAATTATTCCAATCCAAACTCTTTTTCTTCTAATTACTGGGACTGGTATTCTAAAATGTGGAGTGTTCAGAAGAACTTTAAAGTATACTTTCTGGCCTCACTTACGGCATATCTTGAGTATCTTGAAATCTTGCTCATGACTCGTGGCCAGCATGGTGCGGTGAGATCTCTACCTTCAGTGTCTTTGTACTGAAGAGGCTGCTGTGAAATAGGACGTAGTCATCCTGTGGATACACATTGTAGACAGCATGATGGATGTATTAACAGTTCAAGGTATTAGATACAGTGACTGTTCCATGCTAGACTTTGACTTATGAAGGACAAGGGAAATTACAAGAGCCTGGAATGCAGTTTTGGTTTAGCATCAGGTTTAGCATCACGATATTACAGAAGCAAAAGGTCAAGCTTACTTTGGAAATGCAAAGATTTCATTGCCAATTATTGATGATAAGAGGAGGACACCTCTAAAGTAGGTAAGATGGATGCTGGCTCTTACTTCAAAGTCTACCTCTCCCACAGGTCACTGTCCCACTATCATTAGGGCTTACGCACTCTTCTGGAACCTTGTGTATTGTCAGTTCTTCAGGGATCAGCAGCTCATCCATGGTCACACAATGAATGCTTCTGAGCCCTTCTTGTCCAGGGACCAAATTCATTCAGCCTTGCAGAGAAACAAAATTCGAGCTGACAGTGGATTTATCATCCAGTTTTCTGTGTATGAAATGTGCAGCCGGTGTAGCTGCATGCCCGTGATCATACAATACAAAGGAGTCCAGCAGCCTAAATTCAAAGAGTGGAAGGAAGCTCTGTGTGTATTTAATCATTTCTTTTTTATATTGTATCATGTATCTTACTAGTTTCTATCTGATAGAAGTCACAGATTTTCTAATTGGCAAGATACTTCATTTATATGCGAAGCACATACACAAATGGCTGTCATTAGCAGCACTGTGTGTTCTGTCCATGTTACAGATGTTTCTCAAAGCAGTATTTGATCACTTCTTCATGCGTGCATCCTCTTCCATCCTCTACCACTGGTATCTTGAGTAGACCCTTGTTAGGTTTTTGATGGGAAAGTGACATCTTCCTTATTAGTCTGTTACTCAGTTGCTGATTAGTCAAATGCTCAGGCTCCTCATTTTGTTGCACAGTCGTTAGACTTCACGTTTCTCAAGCCTTGCAGCATTGCTCTAGCTTTCATTTGTCAACCATTTTAGGCTGGAGTAACTATGATAATGTGAGGAGGGCTGCAAGACTGTTCTGGTCTAATGTGGAGCACAGCAGCCCTCTTTTGGATACTGTTAGTGAGACCTTGCACCCTGCTAAGCCTCTTAAAGACAGCCAGGATCCACAGCAGTAAGAATATCAGCAGTAAACAAGAACTTCTGGATGATGATATTGTTTGACCTTGCATTTTATCTCAATTTAAGGTTGAAGGAGCCACTATCAGTTTTACAGTGAATGTGTTTTCTGTCACAGCCTGAAAAAGCTGAGGCAAAGAACAAAAAAGTTAAACGCATAGGTGCCAAGCATAAAGCCCAGTGCGAGTCCACTAATGGCAAGGAATTTCTTCGCATATTTTCTATGACATAGGCTTTGTACCATTATGAAAGGAGAAACTACAGTTATGGAGTCTGAGGATGGGGTAGTCTGCTGAGGATCTTTGAGACCTACTCAGCTGACGAGCTCGTGCTCTACTTGAATCAAGTAGAGATGCTAGCACTACTTTCTTAATTTTTTTCTGAATTAGTGTACGTATAAATTTCATATCAGTGATTCTGCAGCCAGTTGGAACCTTATTATAATAAAGATACAGGGGTTATCAAAGCAGTAAGTGCACACAAAAAATCCAGCATCCTTTTCTTCAGTACTTTGAAGTAGATTTATGAAACAGCTTCTTACAAAAGAACTTTGGTTTAAAATACTCGTCGAGAACATCCTTAATTTAGCTGTTATGCTTCTGTTTGACACTATCTTGTGCCTTTGCTGCTTGTGTCTGTTGTACACAATCTGTTGTATGACAGAGGTGGTGTATGACTTCATTTGGAGTGGATGAGTGAAATAATGTTTTTGACTCTTGAATGCTGTCGGTCGCTGCATACAGAAAGGTATTTCTATTCCTAAATCATGTTTTTTTTCTTTTTTCTTTTTTTTTTTTCTCCTTAGAGCTCCTACATGGCCATCATAATTTCTTACACTTGTTTGTTCTCAATAAAAATATTGAGTATTTAGCAATATTCTTAGAGGATGAAAAGAATTTACCTAGTAAGATCTCTGCCCTGTAGCCTCTTCTTCAGTTTTATTCCTAATTAGAGCCTATTGTATAATTCTCTTTATAAAGCAATATGGCGAAGCTGAGTGATTTTTACTGTCCCTGTTCACTGCATTCTACATGTATTAAATCTAAATTGAATAAGGAGCTCTGATGTTGTAAGTCACCCCACTTTGCCCACCACATGCTCGGACTTTTCCCTCTAAACTTACTATTACCAAGTTATCTCCGTGTTTTAGCATTCAGAAGGAATGGGTGGAAGGAAAGAGATGAAGTGAAAGTGCCTTAGAGTGGAAACTTCACAATGGATTTCTTAGTCTTAAAACCGAACAAGATGATGTTTACAGATTGTGAGAGTCTTCTAATAAATATTCTCATCTCTAGTGGAGCAAAGAACTTGAGAGGCTTTATTAAGCTAGACTGCGAGACGGCAGGTTAAATTTAGCATTGACAAACGCAAAGTTACCTGCTTTGGAAAGAATAATTAATTTTACGCCTATCTCACAGGATTGCAAGTAGAATTGCATCAAAAGAATTGCGTACATTAGAATATGGTATGGACATTAGGGAAAACAAAGAAAATTTTAGAACACAAGTAATAGGGAAAATTACGGAAGACTACGTTGCTACTATTTTATTGGTAGAGCTTGATTTGAAATTCTCAGGGCAGATCTTATTATTCTGTATAAAACATACCAGAAGGATCTTAATGTCATGTGAAAGAATGTTAAAGAGCATAGGAAAACTTCCATAAAGATAGACTGAACTTGGCTTGGAGAAGATAAATAAAAGGAAACCTAGTAATATACTCAGTGCTTTGTGTCAAAGAAATACAAAGACAAACAGAATGCAGGAATGGGCGATACTTGGTGAAACTCACAGATAAAAGAAAATTCATACCGATTAAATATTTTTGTCATGCTACCTGTAATTAGGTTGGGCTATTCGCCACAAGATAACACTGGAGTCTCAAAGACATTAGCTATCTATTTCTCTTACACTGTGTTACTAAATATCAAATATATTAAAGGCATATAAAGATAAAGTGTTTCTCCATGTGGTTATATGCAAAGAAAAGTAGCTTCTTGAGGATAACAACGAGGTACTGGACAGTCAAAAGACCACTCGCTAATATTTCAAGTGTGGAAGTACCTTCTCAGTATCCATGGGTTTTAACTATTGTTTGCTAATGCTGTTGCAAAACCGTAACAAAAATGGTACAAAACATTTTCTATAATTTATCATAGTGCTGTGACAGAATGAGTATGAATTAGAAATACACTTATTTTCTCCAAAAAGCTACTAAACAATTTACTTGAAATAGTCACAACTTCCTCTGAAAACTTTTAAATTTTCTGCTTTTCGGAATCCAAATTACTGTAGTGAAGTGTGCTTTATAGATACTGCATACAGAAAAGTATTTGTTTTCTGGCCTCCCTTAAGCTGTCTGGAGAACAGTGAGCAATAAGCAAACATCCGCTTCTCTTTTTTCCAGCCTTTCCACACCTTCTCCTATTCCTTTCCCTTGCATACATACACTATGCTGGAAATAGCTTGAAAGGTAACAACAGACCTGTAGCCATCATGAATAACAGGTATAATGATCAAAATAATCTGGCAATCTGTTTTCATTTGGGGACTTTATGACCAGTGGTTTGACACAAGCTGGTGGTAAAAGCACACTTTTATGGAAGAAACTTGAAAAATCCCACATATTTGAAATAAGTTATATATGATGATTCTTTTTTTTTAAATCTTTGTTGGGTTTTTTGTATTTGTATATTTTTAGGAGCCCAGGCTTGTGTTCTGGTGTTTTCTACAACTGACAGAGAGTCCTTCAAAGCAATCCCTACCTGGAAGGAGAAGGTCGTGACTGAAGTTGGAGACATTCCCACGGTTCTTGTGCAGAATAAGATTGATCTTCTTGATGACTCTTGTATAAAGAAGTAGGAGTTTTATCTTGCCATTTTTGAAGAAAAATATATGCCCCCTGTATACATGTGTTTAAAAAAACCCCAAATCTGAGGGAGTTTCTGGTGAAGACTTAGGTTACAGGTGTTGCTGCATGAGTGTAGTTACTTGGGCAGGTGCACTTGCCAAACTAGGAGCTTTCTGTTTGCTTCACGCCTTCTTCTGAAGTGACAGCCAAAAAAATAGAGGAATAGCATGAAGAGTTTGGTTGTGCAATGGTACGATTCTCTCTCTCTCTCTTTTTTTTTTTTAAATCGGAAATCCTAAAACTGTTAAATTTTCTCTCCTGTTAAAATTTACAGCTACTGTTAAACTGTGCTTAGCAGCAATGAAGTTACATTGTCTAGTTTGGCTAGTGAATGCTAGATAAAATGAAGAAGTAGTATTAAACAGGTTGTTTGAAAAAGTATCTTAATATTTTTTTGCTTCGCTTTTCTTTAATTTGTTTTTATTGCTCATTTTTATCAAAACATTGTAACTCGATCGAAATCCGTATCTGTTAATATTCTCAAACTGCATGGTGCTGATCCTTCTCCACTGTATTTTTTTCTACAGATTTTACTGTCAGTTCGTTCTGCATTTGTGTATATGACCAATTTCATTCTTGCCATAAAATCAGCTTAACAAATGCTAACTTTCATTTGCCACAGCATTTCATGTAGAAAATACTGCATGATGAAGTTGATCATTCTCCACTTCTTTATTTCTGCCATCTTCCTGAGAGATTTAAATTATTTCTTCTTTTTGTTGTTTCCTGCACTGGCTTTCTTTGTTCTCTGTTTGCTATCATTGATGCCATAAATCAGCTTCTGCTCCCTCCGCAAAGAATACTGTGGATTTTTCAAAGGAAAAGCAAAATTGCATTTGAACTCCTCCTTTATTCATGGTATGTCACTTGGGTTTTGTTCTCAGAATACTCCGTCTGCCTCAGTAACTTCATCTTTCTGATGATGTGATTTGCCTTGGTGAATTTTTTTGTGTTTCCTCAACTTTTCCTTAAAATTTATCACAAGTTCTCTTTCACTTCACAGAAAAAAATAATTCTTCATTTCATCTGATTGCATAGTCTACTGCTTCATTAAAATATACTTAAGGATTACTTTTTTGTTGTTGTTTTGACTTTGCAGTGGTAATTGTTCTGATTCTAGTGCTGTTAATTATGGCCTCCTTCCTTTTGGTTTCACTGACACCTGTCTTCGAACCCTGGGAAATTCTAATTAATGAAGTCAATAAATACTGAAAAGCAATCACTCTTGGTCATAAAGAAACTGCATGTAAAATACCTTCTTGTCATAGTGGAGGTATTGTAAAGAAATTAGGGATCAGGTATCTTTTTGACTGAGTTTCTTACCCTCTTTGTCATGTTTAACTTACCACGAAGCATTTTGTCTGTTAAGAATAAATGCTGGCAAATAATACAAATCAGTATAGACAAATTCTTCTTCTTTTGTGCAGTGAAGAGGCAGAAGCGCTGGCAAAAAAGCTAAAATTAAGGTTCTACCGAGCATCTGTGAAGGAAGACCTAAACGTCACTGAAGGTAGGAGAGCAGAGCAGGTGTCTGTCCTGCCCGCTGCTGTACGTCTGTATTTGGAGCTGATGCGTTGCTTCCCGTGTTGGTGCAGTCCTTTCTGTATTTTCTTAGCAGCCCACTTTAAACATAGCTAGAATTACTTGATAGCAGTATGTTAGGCCCGTTTCTTTATGTACATCTTTCCGTTCTCTTCCACAAACAGTGCATGGCTTCAGTATTTAGAAATGCCGATGCGTTAAGGCTGCTTTACTCCTAATGACTGTCAGTAAGCACTGAGCTTTGAAAAAAATTCTATGTAGAAGTTCAATTATTACAATATACAAACTGTTGAACAGATTATTTTGTAATTACCGATAGCTAATAATTTATATAAATAATTATTTAATAGTTTAGTTATCTTTAAATAAAGTACATTAAAAGATCGCATTTCTTGCAGCCTTTTGTCTACCGGTGACATTTTACTAGTTCCCAAGTATCAATTTTTAATGTTTATATTTAATTTCATAAGAGTACTGATACAAAATTCACCATCTTTTGGGGGGTAGGTTTGAACAGTAATGAATTGTAGCCTCTGATAATGTATTTTTTTGCTTAATCAGGCAAACTTAACAGTAAACTAATTGTTTCTTCTCTGTTAACATCATTCACCTTGGAAAAAAGATCTGCAAGAGAAAATGTGAAATGTTTCTGTATCTATCATCTTTACAGGAGTTATTAATGACAAATGTAAATAATCGTAACACATACAGGTTCTGAAAATTGTCTTCTATTGTAGATTTTTTCAGAATCCTAGGTTGACTTTTTATACCCCAATACAAATGAGGGCAGCATTACTTGGTGAGAAGAATGTTGCTGCCAAGTTTTACCGGTAGCCTTACTTTTCATGACTGTTACTGTTCTAAGGCTTCTTGCAAAAGCGTGTATATATATGTGTGTGTGTGTATATATATATATGAAAAACCCCTATGTAACTTTAAAAAGTTCCAGGTTGCATGAATTGGAACATTTGGCAATAAGTATGTGCTGGCTTTATGACAGGAGTGCTGAGATGTTTCTGTCTGCTGTGCAAGACCCTGGTACGGCAAACCCTGAGACCTGGGTAGACACTGGCCTAATTTGGATTCTGCACAGGCCTGCCAGACACAATCGCTCACCAGGTCGTCGTAAACCTCTGGTGTCGAATGCACTTTCGTCACCACACAGAATTTTGATACAGAGGCGTTATTACTGATACGAAGATTATTTTTAGGCATGCGCTGATGTACCTTTTTTTTCTTTTTAACGTTCCAGTTTTTAAGTATTTGGCTGATAAATATCTTCAAAGGCTGAAGCAACAAACAGCGGAAGATCCAGAACTAGTACATACAAGCAGTAACAAGATTGGTATGTATACTGTAATAAAAAACCAGAAACAGTAGTATTTTGTGCCATCAAAGCTTATGGTGTCCTTTGTTACCTTATGGAGTTAGTACAGGGTGAATTGGGGTCTAATTATTACCTTCCTATCTTAGGATATTGTCTCCTTTCCTTCTGTAAAATAACTTTGTGACTCTCCAAAAGTTACAAGACCGTCAAACTGATGTACTGAAGTTTCTAGCTAATGTTTGGCAAGTGCCCTTTTATTAAATTCATTTAAACAAACATTGTGTAAGGACTCAAGAAAGGATGCTTGTTGGGTTTTTTAAGGTAATGAGTATTTGTGTTACTCATCTTGGTGCAGATTTACAAGAGACGCATGGTGAAAGAATCTGGCATGTAATCAGAAGGTCTTTGTAAACTGCCTTTTGTCAGGGAACGCTGAACTTCTCTAAAGCGTTTCTGAGTCAGTTCATTTATTTTCCTTAAAACACTCCCTTTTTATTCAGGCTTTTTCCTTACCTTCATCTCAGCAAAGTTTCCGACTTTAAAATTGTCGCGTTTTTCTTTTATTATATTACTCAACTAACCGTAACTTTTGCTACCATGCAATTAGTATCATACACATACGCAGATGAGTGTATATGCTGCCCTTCAATTACATAGATGTATACCGGCTTTAAATACTTCCTAGCTAGTAATTCCAACTGGCTCTACTTCAAATTTAGCTGCAAAATTGACCCAGAAATAGATTGAGCCTTTAAAAAGTAAGAGTATGCATTTGAGGTGCGCTGCTCTGCCGTAGTTAAGTGTTGCGTCTTACGTGTTAATGTATTGTGCTGCAAGAAGTAAAGAAATACAAATACTTTTCTTGTCTTTAAATTCCGTAGGTGTTTTTAATACAGCTGGTGGAAGTCACGCCAACCAAAATTCTAGCACTCTTAATGGTGGAGATGTCATCAACCTTAGACCAAACAAACAGAGGACCAAGAAAACCAGAAGCCCTTTTAGCAACTGCAGCATACCTTAGACCGCTTTTGGAGGAAGAAAGACCAACCCAGCGAATTGGATGAAGTTGTGCGATTGAGTACAGAATAAAGCCAGCTGTAGAGGTATTTTTACCAGTGCTTTAGCAAATCTTGTGCCTATGGGATCCTTCATGAGAGGGCGGATTTATATAAACTTGGTGATGCAGTGTTTTTTTGGTGTGTGGAGTGAGACACCTGCTGGCAAAACACAGAATCGTTGGCTGCCCCGTGCACTTCGTGAAAAATTAGGCAAGCTTCTCCTTTTTCAAGGAATTATTTACAGAGCTATCAGCTAGGTATTGCTGAATTGCAAAGCACATGTAACGTAAGGATAACACTTAGCAGTATAGGTACAGACCATAACACTATGGCCCAAGGTAAAGTAGCAACCTGGCAACTAAATTTCAAAGAAAACGTTAAATCAGTTAGTCAGTAGACTAAGAAGATAAATGAAGAGCAAAAAGACAACACTACATTTTATGCCTGAGTATATTAATACGGATTCTGGCCGTTCTGTGGGTACAATATACTTGTATTATATATAGGAGTGCTAAGGTGTATATGTAAACATTTGGTACAAATATTTAAGCTAAACTCCCGTGTATACGTTACATGGAGATCAGCTAATGATTACAAAATAGCATCTTCCAAAAAAACCCCAAACCTTTAAAAATGTTGTATTTCAGATGAGGCTTTCCCAGCTGCCACTCTGTACGTTTAACTAGCTATACTTTGGGCCTAAAAGCTTAGATTTAAAAATGTATGGTGCCAAAAATGCTCCTTCTTTTTACCTAATGCTGCGCTACAGATGTTTTTGTAAGTTTGTTTTTCTCCGTCTTAACAGGTTGAACAAATAACACAGTCTTTGACACTAATAGTTATTCAGGAGGAACATATAATATAATCGTATTCCTGTTCAAATTTGATTGTTGTATCCTGTGTTGTCTATGAAAAAGGAACTCGCAAAGCGGTGTCACAAAATATCTGTCTATTTTGGAAAAAATTTTCATAGATACCATAACCGAAGTTACGGGGATCCAAAAAATTGCAGCTGATGACTGAATTGCATTAATGAGACATTCTTGAATGTTGTCTCAGATTCAAAGTTAGCTGCTGGTTACAGAAAATCTCATTCTGCAAGATCAGAGACATGGCAAAAATTTTTCAAAGTGCTTAAGTCATTTTACAGAGTTGATTTAGATGTTTAGGAGCCCAAATCTAAATTTAAGGTATTTGGGCTTAGGCTCCTAAATCACTAAGGTGCTTTTAAAAATGCTAAGCAAGATATCTTTTATTTACCAAAAATAAACACTTTTTAATCCTCTTCAAGAGCATGCATGCCTTTTAAAAAATACCCATTTTGTTTACACGTTTTTGTACGGTATGATATAATTTTAACTTTCTAGGATTTCTACAGCAAACCTGCTGGTGACAAATGCAAAATATGCTGCTTCAAAAAAAAAAATTCAGAGTTTTAATAGTTTTTTAAACGGTGTATGAGAATGAAAAGGAGTTGAGTGATCCTGTATATTTTTGGAGGAAGGACTTTTCACTGTGTGAATTCCTGTCGGAAGCTTGGCTGACTTTGTTTCTAAGTCAATGAGTATGAAAACTGAAATGTACTCTTTTTTTTTTTTCCCCTCGCTGTCTGCAGGGAGAGAAGTGGGTGGCAAGTTATGCACAAACACTAAAGATCTCTGAACTCTGTCTTTTATGTTTACTGTATTAGACTTTCTACCGAGTACCGTTGTTTCTTTGACAAGCTGTTAGAGCATCTCCCGTTGCTGGCAAGAAGGCGGCCTTCAAGGCGCTCGATCCCCTTTGCCATGGCAGCAAAACTCTGTGTTCTTCACCGTTAACGTTTCCTGTATTTTCTCTTGGATAAAGGCCTTTATTTTTTAACAAGTGCATTTCATCGCTGTGTGTATGTGTAAGTGGAGTCAAGTCCTATCTGTCTTATCAAATTAAGAAGTGAGGTACTTAGGATAAGACACGATTGCGCGTTATGGGGCCACCTTACAACTTCAGGATGTAGGACAGAAGTGTGTGCATGAAGAATTTTGGCAACTGTTTTTAATATGGAAACTTTTACATTCCGTTGTCTGCCTGCCAGTGTCACGTTTTTTTTATTCCTTTTTTTCCTTGAAAAAGAAACAAAACCACAAAGTGTCTGAAACATCTTTTTTGCCTTGTTTGACTTTGTACAGAGGACTGAAAAATAAGTCTTTATTAGGTATGATGACGGTTTGTACTATTACGTGTAATAACGTAGACATTGTATTATTACATAAGCCATTTGTATTTAAGGTCTGTCATTACAAACCACTGTTTTAAGGACTGAAAACTCAGTAGAAATTTTCATAGGTGGAGACACTTGCTACATTTAGGATATGGTGAAATTTAGTACGCGTACTTTACCGTAGGAATCTGTATTTGCAGCGTTGGGTAACAGTGAGCATTAATTTCATTCCCACCTTAAATCCGAAGTGGCTCTTTCTTTGTTGTGACTTTGCAGTGCTTGTTCTCCAATACGGCTGAGATGGAGACTGTCCAAATTAGCCTTTTGCTGGAAGCGCTCTGCATGTACGCTGCTTGAAAATTAAATTTTTATCCTACTGGGGTTAGTGTGTAGACATAAACCAGATGACTTGCATATTGCAGGAATCCTTAGGTGTTCACATGGCTGTTCAGTGGGAGTAACTTCCACCTTTTGGATGAAGAGACATGCCTAAACATTTAGCACTTGCATTGTCCCTTGTGAGTAATTTTTATTATAAACGTTGCCCCATTCTCGTTAAAATACCATATATTTTAGTTACCAAAACCTACAGGTGCAGAGCTGGTAATAAAAACGCCCTTCTCCGTGGGCCCGTGTGACTGTGTGGTGGAAGAGGGTGTAGCTCTGTTAGACCCGTGGCAGATGGGCAGCTTGGATTCCGAGCAACAGATCTTCCCACCACAAGACACGACTTTTGCCCTGTGAGACTAAGCTAATTGCACTCCTGTTCCACCTGTTAATACCTCTCGGATGGCTCACTGGAGGTATTACCTGAATCTTGCCAAAAATGCTCTGCTTTCGGCTGACAGCGCTACCACTAGCAGAAAACTTGGGTCGTTGTTTAATGCCTTGGTGACATGAGCGTTCACTAACGAGTACGACGCTGAAGCATCTGTCGCTCCCGTGTTGTATCCATTCAGTGAATGGGTGTTCTCCCAGTAAGCGGGGCATCGTTTGATGCAAAGCGGTAACGCTAGGGATGTATTTCCGACTGGAAATAACAAATCTCAAAGTTGTAAGACTGATGACACTAAGACTTTTGTGCTTCTGTGTGTGTGGTTAATTTAAAAAAAAAAAAAAATTAAATATTCCACTTCAGGCAATTTTGGAGCTTTCTTGTTTTCAGTGTTTCTTAAGGCAACGCTTACCTTTTTGAGTCAAAATGCCCGACTGCCATACTGTCAGTCTGATTTCCTGTTTAATTTTTTTATGCTTCAGTAAAATTTGTCTTTTTTCTTTTCTCCCCGTTATTGGGCGACAGTCCATCTGGCAGGTAGTTTTCCTTTGCGTCACGTGTGTAGGTGTGTGTTGTGCTAAAGGGAACCGAGCGGCTGAACACGTTGTACTGCCTGGAGGGTATGCAGGGGTACGTGCATAGTACTTGGTGAACGTGCACTTTGAACCTCTTAATTCATCTATTCAAGTCGATAGCTACCAGTTAATAGTAGAATTAATTACTTGCACTGCGGAACCCTCTTGGAGGAAGTCGGTCCTACAGCAGACTTAACAAACCCGCTTCTCGGATTCCAGTGACGGCACCTAAGTCCCTGCAGCTTTTCTAACTGCCATCACAGACCTTGGGCTGACGTTGCAGTTCCTGAACGCTAATTGTACGGAAGGCAGAGGGCGAGTGTGGTCCAACAAGCTTCATTTCATCAAAACTACCTGGCCAGCTTTTTGTAGGAAGCAAACAGTTGCGCGTATCTTTTTTTCTTTTTTTTTTTTTTTTTTTAAATTCTCAAACAATATTGACGGAATACTTCTCTCTGTTAAATACGGCATCCTAATAGGTAATTAAAATTCTAGAAGAAAAACTGCAGCAATGTTTAGATTTAAGACGAAAGGTGCTATAATAGATGAAGAGAAACTTTCAAACAGTTCCACGCCGAAGAAGTGTTCTGTATGAGTCCTCTCAAAGCCAGGTGAGTCCTAGCACCGAACTAGACTCATTCTTAGGTTTCTAGCAGTAGAGAAATACTGATAAATAACTTGTGGAGTGAGTGTTCTTTCTTCTCTTGCTGAGTTAAAGGTGGTTCAGCAGAACCGACTAAAGCAGATCAAAAAAAAAAAAGTAAAAATTAATCTGGACCAGGAGAAATACCGCTCTCATTGCGAGGATAAAGATGCATCGTTAGTAATGAATGACTTACTCTTATTTGCAAGTTCATGTGAATCTGAATGGTTAAAACAGATAATGTACATAACTTTTTATCACCGTTGTGATCTCAAGTAAATGTAATATATTTTTAGAAAAAAAGTCAACTTACAGTAAATCCTCAAGTGGAAAAATAAATGTTTAAAACTGAATACTCTGTTTATGCTGTTCCTGTAAAATCCCTACGAGTCAATTCTGTTCTCTTGCAAGTGACGTCAGTTGTATCACGCAATTTAAACGTGTTCGTTTGATTACTGTTTGCTCTGATACAGGTCACTACTTTTGTGGTTCTATTAAATTGTCACTGTATTAATTTTCAAAAAACAATTGCCGTAACCCTGTCGCCGCGCAATCTGAATCCGCTCCAGAAACTCGCCTGCACAATTCCAGCCCACCTGCTGCCAGCAGCTGGGATCCCAGGCAGGCGGCGTTAGGTACCCTCCCAGGGACAAGCCTGGGCACCCCCCTCTGACAGAAACGCTGTTCCTGAGCTCCTGTCTCTTGATTTCTCCACCGCGCGGTTCAAATACAAAATACGGATTCTGTTCTGCTCCTTCTGGTCATTGCATTTTTCACGATTGGTCTGGCTCTTGCAGTGAGAAGGTTTAAGTGAAGGCTTGTGGACAGTGCAAGTGGCATTAAAATATTACTAATATATTAAAGATGCCTGATGCGTTTTCTGAAAAGAAACAGGTAATTAGACACTGATTTTTTTTTTTTTTTTTTTTAGTAAAACACAACCCGCAGCATCTGGGGCTGCCTCTTTACCCAGGTATCTCAGTAATCTGGAAAGTTAATACACTCCCACTTCCTCTTGCATGCAGTTTTGCACACAGAAAAAACAATTTGCTTGCTTAACGCCCCTGTAAGGATTAATTAGCAATGTTTTAGGTAAGAAAAAAAAAATCTTGAAATGCGAGAAAACTCCCATTTTTATGGTCATGTATTTTTAGGTCAGGGAAGTGCTTAACTGCACTTCAGTGATGACCTTGGAAGCTGGAGCTTTGACACCATCTAGGTGGGGGTTTATGTACCGTGCAGCCGCTTCGGGTTCAGCTTCAGGACGGTGGGTGGCCGTTTGACGTGGCTTCTGCTGCCCGTCCCCCACTGCAGACACCTGGGCACCTCTGGCG
The DNA here is from genome assembly GCA_013398915.1 of Dromas ardeola. Classification (NCBI taxonomy): domain Eukaryota; kingdom Metazoa; phylum Chordata; class Aves; order Charadriiformes; family Dromadidae; genus Dromas; species Dromas ardeola. The sequence goes on along the minus strand of VYZM01004387.1, from coordinate 126,425 downwards.
TCTCTGAGGAAACGGTTCGTGCTCACTAACGTCCCGTTTCCAAGACTGGCTGATGCCGAGAAGAACATAAGCTTCATTTTATTGCTCAGGAGATAAGGGGACCACACGTTCACTGGTTTTCCTACACCACCTTTGTCCCAGCTGTCTTACACCTGCTGAGCCTTGTCTACTGTGATGTGGTTTTTGACAACAGACAGCACTTACTTAAAAAAAGTTTAAAACTTTAATCTGTGCTTTGTTGATCTCTGTCACGTGTATGATGCCAACTAGCTATTTTGAGTTACTTGAACAGTGGTAAATGTTTAAGATGATAACCAGTATGAAACTGGCGTGAAATGCTCAGTAGATGTCTTTTGCTGTGGCTTACGGGTATGACTGCGGAAGAAACTTCAAAGACAGTATCGCTGGTGTTTAAATTAGATTGTTGAGATCTGTGGGATCTTTAACAGATGTAGCATGTCGGTATGCAATGGTAAGGCAGAGGAGAGGGTAGTGAAGGATATACTGCAGACCCCTGTGGGTCAGATGACACAGAATTTCAGAAAGTAGAAGGCAAACAGAAGAAAGAATTTAAAATAAACCCCAGTAACTTAGGCCAAATTAAGCTGGATCCATGCCATTGGGAACTCAGCTGTTGATATCCCCATTTTGATCACTTCATTGTCTTTGGAACAAACACATCTCTGTGTTGTACTAGTGCAAGTGCTATAAGAGTAAAAATACTTTTAACTATTGATGAAGAAGGTCTAAAAAGGAAAACAAAAAAAACCTTAACACTTTTGGTCTGAGTAACCTTATAATGGCCTTAAAAAACCCAACTACTGAAGGAACAGTCTAAGCATCAATAGGCTGTGTTCAACTTAACTATTTCACCGCATGATTTCTGAAAACAACCTGCGCTGTACGTTATTGTTGAGGGATTTAATGCTGTTCAATAGCCGGAAGCTTTTCTTCCTCTTGTTAAACTTCACAAGGACATAAAACATAATAAAAGAGACTAGTTATTGCTAAAATGGAATTACAGAATTAATGTCACCAAAGTCCTTTCACAATCTCAAAGCTGAAACGTTAATTGTGTTACAGCCACCCTCTAGAGTGTCGGTTGTGTGGATAAAATGCAGCGACAGCAACCTCGTAGCCGCTGAAGGCTGCAAGAAGCGCGGGGCCGAGTGAGTTCCTTGCAGCCTGCACACACTGAAGGTGTTTAGCCCCGTGGAGCTCCAGAGCTGCAGCTGAGCAGGAGGAGCCTGACGTGAAGAGGTCCCATCTTGGGCTGGTGCTCCCAGAGCATCCCGCTGTGAGCTCGGGCTGCAACGCTCAAGGAAGCGCACGGCCACCGGGGGAGCTGGGGTTGGTGGCCTCACTCTGTCCCATCCCACGCCTGCCAGCTGAGCTTTGAGCCGAGTTGAGACAGGGCAGGGCTGAGCCCCCGCTCCCCTGCGTGACCACCACCCTTGGTGGAACAGTGCAAGGCTGACAGGCGGTGGGGGGAGGGGGCTGCAGAATTCCAGGCCCACCCTAAAATCTGCAATTTTTGACCCATAGCCACAGAGCATGGCAATGACGAGCAGAAATTAGGAGTGAGAGGGTGGAAGAGAAAAAAAAACCTGAAAAACCCACTCAGACAAAGAATGTTAAACTTAAAGAGCGTACTATCATCCTACCCAAGAAACAACTATGGTACCTGCCAGTTGAGAATCCAACTGTTTTGCTCTGGTGCTTCACAGATGATGACGCAAAGCGAGATTGTGGAGCAGTAGCTGATAAAATACAACTCCCCTTTATTATATTACCTTTGAAAAAAAAAAAACAAAAACACGGCAACCTCAAACTGCAGCTGGATGGCAGGAGGCAGGGGGGGGACATCGCCAGAGCTGGAGTTCATTCCTAGCCTGGGTTGTCACCTTTGGATGGATGCGTCGCTTTCCACGTCCTCAGTTACAACCTGGAGGTTTGTCTGTCTCTTGGAAATATTGTGATCTGCTTATGAATAGTGCCAAATTATTAAAAATGATAAATGGTAATGAGTAGGACAGTGTGTTGTTTATGAAAATACGCAGTTTATTAATGTTTTCAATTTATTGCCATGATTTGTTTTTTGTCCCCGGAAGTCTGGTTCGCACGCTACGGATACAGCAGAGAAAAGCTGAAATCTCACTACATGACAAAACAACTTGAGTTTTAAAAAAAAAACAAAAACAAAAACAAAACCCAGGAGAATGGAGGAAAGGCTAGATTTTGACGGTGTCTGACAGTTCAGCAGAAGCACAATTACAATAGAGCAGTACCGACTCTACAGGAGAACTCCTGATAGCGTTCATTATTGCCAAAAGAAAATGCCAATGCTACCAAAACCCACTAAATGCTCGCACCTCGCAATCAAAGATACTTGGGCGCGCGTGCATTCGCATACACGTGTGTGCTTGTACAGAGAAATTTGTTTTTCTTAGCTTCTGTGTGCTTTTTTATGGAGGTTTGCTCACCCTGCCATTTGCCAGAAGTAGCCAGGAGGATAGTTTAATCCTGTTTGCTGTTGCAAGACTGTCGGACAGAGGATTTCTGGTGCTCCAGCAACGTGATTGATTTTTCAGAATTTTCTAAGTTTCTGAGCAGAGTCTCTAGCCGCCTTTTGATTTTCTTCTGATCCTCAATGGCACAGCCGATTACCACGGACTGAAATTTCTGATCGATGGGTCCTGCCGGCACGTCAGATGTGCACGCACCGTAAAGCGACATTAAGCGGATTTTGGCGTCTTCCAAATCATCTAGAAGTTTATTGACAATTTCATCGATCATCTTGGTGGCATGCTGTAGGGATTCCTGCTGCTGGGCGTTTCGGATGGTTTCTACAGAAACCTCCACAGTGAGGGTTCGGCCCATCAGACGATTAGCAGTCAAATTAAGTTCTTCTCTCTCACCTAAATCGAAAACAAGAAAGTATTCTAAGTTAACAAGCAAATAGTTTCCTGTGCAGATAACATCATCAAGACAATCAAACTGCTACAACTTTGCAATAAACAAGGCTGTTTTTTTAAGTAAGTGGCAATCAACAAGATTTCCAGGGGCCAGAAATTAGGTTTTTTCCATTTGCCCAAGTCCTACTTATTTCACAGAAGCCAGCGTCTTCTCATTTAAAATGAGGCATTAAGCCCCATTAAAAACGTAAGCAATGCTTTTCCGCTGCTGACACAATGTTGCTGCGTCACATTAAAGCAAAGCATACGCTATTATCAGGAAACATTATTCATTACCAGAACAGGCACACTAAGGACCTTCCGTGCCTCTGTGAGGGAGAGATTTAGTCTGTACCCACAAGGCCATAAAGAAAAAACTGATTTCTGACTACCAGATGCAGTTAGGGGCCATGAAAAATACGGTTTTCTATTTTCTGAAAACTTACGTTTTTTCCTAAAATATGGACACAACGTATTTGACATGTAGGGTCTTGAAAAGCCAATGAACCAGCAATTTAAAGCTCCTATTATAAAACATACAGGTTTAGGGAATATATTTAAAGCCGTATATCACACAACCACGACAATGATCTTAATCATCAGGTTTTTGCAGGCAGTACGCTTTGTAGCACTCATGCCTGTCCAGTAGTCAAAAAAAATGCTGTTTTTTCAACTATATTTAATCATCATCAACAACTTCTCTCCCTCAGCTGAGCTATATAAACCCTGTTTTTGAAAATAAACCGGTGAACTGAGTATGGGCTGTCACATACGCAGTAGTGACATTCATGGCAGACCATCCAGCTGAAGAATAGGTGAATTTACGCAGTCAAGAAAAAGGGGATCCCAGGATAATGGATGGCCCTTCAGTAACCTTAGCTGGCTCCAACGCCCCCACCTTTACTGGCAGGAGCAAGCAAACGGAGCTGCTCCCTACGGAACGTGCTGTTCTGACTTCGGGTCAGTCGCGGGAGGTACGGCAAAGCAGCTGCTCACCTTCGCTGATGTGCCTCATGTCCTGGCTGTTCTGTATATTGTGGATCATTTCTAGCAGGATTTCTTTCTCTTGTTCCATAGCAGATGCTGCGTCGCGGAAAGCCTCTACCCTGCACACGGTTGAACCAAACAAAATGTTTAAATAATAAAATAGCTCTTCACCTATATAGCTGCCAAGAAACGTTTCTTTAAACTTCAGCTTAAGAAGTACAGCCAGTTCTTAATTATCCATGAGCCAGACTCTCTGATTTTATGACCTTCTCCCGTATCTTAACTGCACTTTTCAAGAGTCAATATAATTAAAAAAACCCAAACAAATGGGGGGAAAAAACAAACCCCGAAACAACAGTAATTCGATCAGACTTAAATCTTTTATTTTACTGACAGTACTGTTCTATCCTACTCCACGGTTAGTCTGGATATCCAGAGCCTGATGGTATTACAGCCCCGTAGCAGAAATCCTGTAGCTAATTGGCAATTATTATCAGCTGCTTAACTAGAAGAGAAGCTGACCCAGTCCCCATCAGGGAACTCGGGGGTGAAGGTTGCAGCAAGGAGGGCTGGCTCCCCCGCTGCTCCCAGGCCAGCAGCGCAGAACCATTGCCACCAACCTACAAAGCAACAAACGTTCTGGAAAATTCAAATGTCGCCTCCAAGCCAAACGACCCCTTTCACGAGGGGAAAAAAAACATGTGAGAGGGACAAAGCTCACACACTTTTATTAATGGTACAAGGCGTTCCCCAGCATGCCTTGGTGGCTGGGAGAAGATGCGGGACCGCCTGCCCCCATGGTCACTCGTGTTTTCCATGGAGTGATGCTCGCTGTGATTCACTCAGGAAGGAAGTTTGTGTGGGAGCAGCTCCTATTTCTGGGCTTGCAGGGAAGAAGGAAACTTGGTTCCTCCTGAAACAGGACCCCTACTCCAGTCCTGTTCATTGTGCTGAAGCCCACAGGGGCAGACCCATCTGGCCATGGGCAATGTGAAAATGCCGTAATAGAAATTGGGGTCCAGTTCCTTCATTCATGGGGCTTTGAGCAATGTGGTCTAGTGGGAGGTGTCCCTGACCATGGCAGGGGCGTTGGAACTAGATGATCTTTAAGGTCCTTTCCAACTCTAACCATTCTATGATTCTATGTCTTACTCGTCTTATTCCCTGCCATGGGTTTAAGGAGGGGGCTTTTGCATTCAGACGAGTCATCTGGGAAAGCGCATCTCGGAACTGTCTACCCTGGAGACTGGGGACAAGAGGGAAATGTCCCCCTGCCTTGGCTTTGCCCTGGAGGCTGAGGGTAGGGGCTCGTAGAAGATTTGCCAAGCTGCAACTGGCTGCAAGAGTTGTGCCAAAAAACATCAACTCTGCGTTCCCAGAGCCCACAGAAAAGCAGAGTATCACGTGAACCTGGCTGACGGTTTCAGATGCTTTCAACGTGCAGCTCGGGAGGTCTAGCTGCTGTAAGCAGCACGGGAATCCGCCTATCCCGAAATGTTTATTAAACCTGGCCAGAAGAGGGGAAACAAACCAAAACATTGTTAAGTCTCTTAGATACTCCGCGCTCTTCAACGTTACTGCTGTAATGTTGCTGCTCCCTCCTCAAAGGCTGGCTGAGGGCAGGTAGCTTCAGAAAAACAGCAGTAAGAGAAAGGAGGGCAAAAAAAAGGCAAAACGGGAGCATTTGAGGATATAAATAGCCACACTTCACATGCAGCCTGCTCACGAAATGATTCTGTTTTACAAAATATTTAGCCTAATTTAGTCAGTGAAAGCACGAGCTTCAGGCCTTGCCTTTAATGTTCACTCTGAGAAGGAGTGGGAAAAGTTAATGCAATGCAAATTCTTGCCAAGAGCAAATACTTTTAATTATTATTTTGGACTGGTTAGTAAGAGCAACAAGGCAGGTGGAGTCATTTCATACTTCAGATGTCTGCACTTCGTAATTTAGGAAGTCTAGCAATATTTTCATAAATGCCTCACCATGCCTTTTTAAAATAAACTAGTATTTTCACAATTTAAAAAATGCATTGTTGTCACTGGAAAACTTAAAATTTGGAAGGGCAGAATTTCAATCTTAATAGTGTTTTTAAATTGGATTTGGTATATTGTTGTACTAACTTAAAAACTATAGGTCTATATGGATCAATCCGTGATTTCCACAGGCTTTACTGGGTCCTATGAAGAATGTGGAAAAACTGCATTGCAGAGATGCGTCCTGAATTGGTGCAATTCTAAAGAGAGTGCCTAAACCATCATTGCTTCCAAATGCCAGCTACTGGTATGCGAGGTAGGACCTAGAAGCCAAATGATCAGAATTAATGATTGTATACTGAAAAAAAGAAAACCAAACCCCCTATAATTTACCAACTAGAACTTCGATTGACATTATTTTACAGAAAGTCATATAAGCAAATCCTGAGAACTGTTTTATTTGCAATAATTGCTTCTTGGGAATTATTTTAACCACCTTTTCAACTGCAATATTGGATGTCACACAACCGAAATCCACTGGGATTTCAGTTTTAGTGTATTTGCTTCCATAAACGGCAATCAAAATGAGCGCCTACCCTGGCACCACGTAACGGCACGTGAAGGAGGCACACCAGCTCCTGCCGCCGGGGCAAAGGGACAGGGAAGCAGCACGTCAGGACTCCCCCACCCCTCTGCTATACCTTCTAAAAATTTCCATCCTGACCCATTATTAGCAGCGACACAGGGCTAAATAACCCTAAAAAATAAAGTCCTCGGGTTTCAGAGACCTCTCGAGGGCAGGGTGGAAGCACAGTGTGATAACACAGCATACTGGCAGCAAAGGCAGCACCTGAGCAGCCAGCGAGCAGGAGATCAGAAGGTGGGGGAATGGCAAGACAAGGGAGCGGAAGAAACAGCCATCTGCTGCTGCTGGGGACCTGGATCCCACGCAGGTCACAACAAGGGGACAGGATCATTTCAGAACAGCACTCTAGGGGGGAAAAACCCTCAAAACAAGGAAACCACTCACACCCGCTTCAGGAAAACAGTTAGTGCTCCAGAGAAGATGCTGGGGGGCTTTATCAGGGTGAGATACCCACCACAGCTTCACCATACTTTGTCTCCCCTGCTTGTACCGAGGCCTGTGGCCACCTGCCCCCGTGCTGGAGTGGGTCCTAACGGCTCCTCCGGCCCCCAGGCCACAGCCCAGGAGGGACCCCGGCCCCCTGGCAGGGACTGCGCTCCTTTCCCCCCTCACTCTCCGCAAGAGCCTCAGGTCCACACCTCATGGACAGCTCTCATAACTGCTGTCATAAAACATGCTTTAAAGTCATAGGTTTGTGTAAATCTTTTACTTTCTTGGGGTGGGGGACAAAAAACAAAGGAAAAGATTGGAAGAGATAAACCTCTAGCAGAGGTGACTGATATGCAAAAGGCTGGAAACACAGTCCCAGTCTCAAAAAAACCAACCAACCAAAGAACAGAAGGCAAAGAAAAGAGAACACAAAACTCATATTAATGCCCAATTATCAACCATCTCGATGCAGCAGTATGGTCTTTTTCTAACAGATTAAAACCTACAATCATGTGTTTACTTGGAGTGTATTTGTCACTTCGAACATCAACTAAATATTCCATCCATTACCTAAGACTTAAAAAAAAAACATTCCTTACTCCTGATTTTTCCCGGTCCGGGGCGATTAGCAGTGCAGTGCCTTTCCTTCCTACATACCATTGACATGAGCAGAGCATTCCCCCACAGAACAGGTGGACTAGCCTGCGCTTTTGTTTCCAGATGAGAAACTCGATACCCACTTTCTTACGACAGCTGCAATAACTCGGTCCTTTAAACTACTCACTGACTTAAACAGCTCACCGTTAAAGCTCGCGCGCTGGAAGTGCAGATAAGTTTTCAAAAGAAATAAGAAACATCTGAAGATGGTGCAGCTTTTTTCCTGAAACGGAGCTGAGCACACTGGACCGAAACAAGGCAAGGGGTTTGATCCTCAGCTGCTTAAACTGAGCTTCCCTTCTCGGGTGAGCGGTCCCACGAATATACAAATGAACGGTGGGGGAATATGGTTGTTCCAAAGAAGAAGAGGAGCAAAAGTACAAAAAAATTAAGATTTAAAAAAAAAAGCAAGAGTCTGACTTATCTCATATATCATTACACCCAGCACTGTGTGTTCACTTAACACAACCACCAGAACACGGTGACTCATAAACAGAGACTCTGGTCCCGCTTCCAGCTGCTCCCAGGGTGTCTTGGCATTCGCCAGCAGCCCGGGCAACACCAGGGTCCAAGCCCTTACATGGGACAAATGTGCCACCCACCCCCCTTGCCGCCTTTGACGGCGTGCTTGCACGCCGGCAGCCAGATTAATCCCTCCTTCCCACTCACTTTCCCTACAGAAAAAACTCCCTCCACAAACACCTGGCAGGGAGGTACAAAAATACCCTGTTACTGCTGGAAAAGCAGCTCTGGTGGTGTAAGGGAAGGGGGGAAAGGGAAGGCTGTTCGAACCAGAGCATTTCCGATGGAATGAGGGTTGCCATGGGGTTCAGCTGACCTTAAGCAACTTGAGAACGGAGGACTGTCGAGGGGTTTAATTAAAGGCTGTAGTTCACTTTGACAATTTTTCACTTACTGTATTTACAACATTAGGGTCTACAGCTAAACTAGACCGGCTGGAGAAGGAAGAAGTGTGGAAGCTCTTCCTCCCATCATTCAAATAACTTTGAAATGAGGCATGTTGATTAGTTGTGCATGGAAAATAAATAAGACTTGAGCGACTTTAATCAAACTAGTTTGACTCTTTTTTTTTTGGTAACTGCTCTGCATTTAGAACTATGCCTGTTTGAAAGACCCACAGCGAACTGAGAAGTTTAATTTGGGGTTTAGTTTCTGGTTGACCAAACTGTCTGCTTTGTTTCAGAGTTGCTCAGCAAATTTAAAACACATTTTTGCATATTCTAATGCTCATTTTGTGATTATACATTCATGCACTAGACCTCGATGTGAGCAGCGAGACTTGTTTGCAGACAGTGCTTTTGTTTAGTCAAATTGAGAGAAGTCTGCAAAGGACTTCAAGGAGATTTAATCAAGCTAAGTGAAAGGCTAATATAAAGGCACACAAAGTCCACTCCTGAATAATGCAAAGTAATGCAGGCAGAAAGGCGAAAATGCAACTCCTATATCCCGCAGAGCTCTTTTAATTACAGGAAAGTCCTAGAAACATTCTGGGTGGTTCTGTGAAAGCTGCTGATCAATATGCAGCTGTAATGAAGGAAAGGGTGTGTTGAAACCAGCAGGAGGTGAATCAGTGGTACACCCACAGCACCCGGCGCATCCATCCACCTCAGAAAGGACACCATGTAATTAGGCAGAGTTGAGAGGACAAAGAAGATGATTAAAGGCAAGGAATCGTCTCTCATGCAGCCGAACTGGGAAAAAAATCAAATGAGATTCTTTGGGGAACGTCAAGCAGCAGGAAGAGATGGGACATGTCTTGGCGCAACGATGAAATACGCATCGTATTCGCAATTACTTGGGAAAAACACACCTAAGCTGCCGAATGCAATGCTATTCACGTTATAGTTACATGGTTTATTACCCTTCAGAGAGGAGGTGGACATAAACACAGGTAACAAGAACATCCATAGCTGGACCAGTAAGTGCAAAGGGAGGTGTGGGAGACACGAAGCCTCATGCTCTGGCATTCAGCACTGCAGCTTAAAGGCTTCCAAGAGCCTCCAGAGCCCAAACAACACCAGGTTTTATCTACAGCTTTCCTGCACCTTCTTATAAAACACCTGCCCGAGAGATGTGGGACAGGGGATATGGGGCTACTGTGCAGGACAACAGACACCATCCACCATGGGGTTTGTACACGCCATGTCACTGCTGCCCCACCAGCAACCTGCCATTCCCTCTTCTCTAAGGACTCCCCATGCTGCAAAGGGCAACAAATGTAAAAAAGCTTTTTGTGCTTCGCCTGAATAATGCCCATTTTCATACATTCACAGAATCACAGAATTGTATGGGCTGGAAGGGACCTTTGGAGATCATCCAGTCCAACCCCCCTGCCAGAGCAGGGTCACCCAGAGCAGGTTGGGTTTGAGTATCTCCAGAGAAGGAGACTCCATAACCTCTCTGGGCAGCCTGTTCCCCTGCTCTGCCACCCTCAAAGTAAAGAAGTTTTTCCTCATGTTCAGATGGAATTTCCTGTGTCCCAGTTTGTGCCCGTTGCCCCTTGTGCGGTCACCACTGAAAAGAGTCTGGCCCCATCCTCTTGGCACCCACACTTTAGATATTGATAAGCATTGATGAGATCCCCTCCCAGTCTTCTCCAGGCTAAACAGACCCAGCTCTCTCAGCCTTTCCTCATGACAGAGGTGCTCCATTCCCTTGATCATTTTTGTAGCCCTCCGCTGGACTCTCTCCATCAGTTCCCCATCCTTCTTGAACGGAGGAGCCCAGAACTGGACACAGCACTCCAGATGCGGCCTCACCAAGGCAGAGCAGAGGAGGGAAGATGACCTCCCTCCACCTGCTGGTCACGCTCTTTTTAATGCGCCGCATATTCCTCTTTCCACGTATTTCCAGGCCACGCTACTTCCCCGGAGCGCAGCAGCTGCCATTTTTAAGCTTGCCCCCCGACGAAGGGGGATCCCTCCTCCCTCGGTTACCTC
>VYZM01004387.1:66347-111114 GCA_013398915.1 Dromas ardeola | reverse complement strand
TCTTTTCCTCCACATGCCTTGAGATGATGCCCAGAACAAGCTGTTCCATCATCTTCCCAGGGATGGAAGTGAGGCTGACCGGTCTGTAGTTCCCCGGGTCCTCCTTCTTGCCCTTCTTTTTGAAGACTGGAGTGACATTGGCTTTCCTCCAATCTTCAGGCACCTCGCCTGTTCTCCAGGACCTTTCAAAGATGGTGGAGAGCGGCCCAGCAATGACTTCCGCCAACTCCCTCAGCACTCTCGGGTGCATCCCATCAGGGCCCATAGACTTGTGAATATCTAATTGGCCTAACTGGTCCCTCACTTGATCCTCCTCAACCCAGGGAAAGTCTTCCTCTTGCCCCGTTACTTTCTCCAAGGCCTGGGACTCCTGAGGCCTCGGCCTGGTACTAAAGACCGACGCAAAGAAGACATTCAATAACTCCGCCTTCTCTGCATCCTTTGTCACCATGGCTCCTGTCTCATTCAACAGCGGGCCCACAACTTGTACCTGTAGAAGTCCCAGAGCCAGGGAGATGATCTACACTAAAAGCAATACCAATAGCCACATTGCTAAGTAGCACCTTAGTTCCAGCTTTGCCTTATTCCAAACCCTGATTTATACCTTGTCATGTACCCTAACACTTATACATGAGCTGTCATGGAATGGGATCAAAGAGAAAGTCCACACCCAAAACATGTCATGCCAGATTATTTTCCTCCCTTCACCTACAGGAATTATTTTTTTTCCTCCCTTCACCTACACCTTCATCTGAAGAACCTTCTTTATACGCAGGTGTTATGGAAACACAACAGTTCCCATACATACCAGAAGGACGCAACCATGGCTTGGGCCAGCCAACCAAAGCCAGCTTGCAGTCTCCCCAGCAGCGTAACAGCAGCAGTAAAAATGGGCCAACATGGGTTTCTAAGGTGTTTTCAATCAAAATACGTATCACAGTAGGCTGTCCCCTCGCTCAGCACCTGCTGAACCTGTGCTGCTGTGTCTTTGCTGCTACTGTTACCAATGCTAATTAAAGCTAGCCCTGGGTTTGCCTATACACCTCGCAGTCATTTGACTGTGTAGGCAAGCCCTGAGGTCCCAAGCCTGTTAAAAGTCTGAATGAAGTCCTCTATCTCAGAAGCAATCTGAAAGCTGGTATGACCATTTCGGGGCATGCAGCAGTTCATTTTCACAGAGAGGAAAATTGCCTAGTAAACAAGCCAGTGAATTCTGTACAGCTGCAGATGCTCAGACAATTGTCGATGAAGCTCTGAGCACAAAAAAAAAAAAAAAACCCACACAAAAAAAAAAACCCACAACCGGAAGGGCTCCCAGAAATTAGGATACTGCAGTCAGTGAAAGTAAGCTCACACAGATTTACAAAGGGAACTTTACATCAGATTTCCATGCATGCAGAGCTTTGCTGTCCAAGGGCACACTTTGCCTGTACTTGCCACAAATTTACTGACTTGTTTACATCCACCTTTATAATATCTCGGACAATATTATTTGACCCAGACTGTTACAACTGAGCTCTAAACCACTTGAATTAAGAACTTCTACAGGAAACTTGAGGAGGTTTAGAAGCGTCAAAGAAATATGCAGATGCAGACTTTAATAAAGCTACTTAGCTGGAAAGAAGTGCCAGAAAGTATCTTCGTGCTAATGTCAGCCAATTTTTCTAAATTAATTTTGAAACAATTCGTCATCCATCCTCCTCACCTCCTTCCAATTTACAGCAGTCATTGTAAACATTGCTAGGACAGCACAAGCAGATGATGGAACACTTTCCTTTTAAGAAAGAAAACGGCGTAACTTCATACCTCTATAAACCTCACCATATTTGGTCACGATTCGGTGAAGGTTTGCATTCTGTGGCTGCTATAGAAACAGTAGTGGTCATTTCTGTATACCTTGAAGAGCTAAGAAAATTAACCCATCACCCAAAACCATGTACAAAGCAAGTAGCTTACAATACAATAATTTGTATCTTTTTAATTATTTTTTTTTATATTATTAAACTACAGAAGCAACCAAGTAGGCTTGGTTTTAGTGCTCCAGTGACTTTCATCACAGTTGCACAGACTTATTTAGCACCTCATCTTGTCTCTAAATATGACCAAAAGACGGTTTTCATTTGGTATGAAAGAAAATGGCACACAAGGCACCAAAGAGATAAGAGCCTTGTACCAATCTCGACTTGTCACGATTTCAGTTTTGTAAAAAACTTATGCATGCACCATAAAGAAATTAAGAACAGTAGAATGGTGGTAGTCAGGTGGAGATTAGATTTTTTTCCTCACTAAAGATAAGTAAGAAAAATCACCACAGGACTACTTTAGATTAATGAAGGGTGAACTCAATCACCACCACAAAAGCAAATTCTCTTAAAAAGGGCAGGACAAATCACTTCCAGTACAAACATAAAGGATGCTGGGCAAGCTCTTTTTAACAGATGAGTTGTGCTTGTAAATGCAGACAAATCTCTCGGCACATGCAAGGCAAACCTCAAGAATTTCAGCCAGTTAAACAAGATCCCCAGCCAGAAACATTAAATTCTGAAACATGACCATTTACAAGACACCTTTTCCAGCTGAAGAACAATGTGCAGTACCACAAGCTGTTGGTGAGTAACAAGTCACACGTCTGTACATGCCATGTTTTAAGAATTCAATTTTCTCTGCTCTTCGGGAAACAGAAGCATCACAAGCCTGCGATGGCAGAAAAATTTGCAAAGAAAAGTTTCAGAGAGTTAAGAGAACCTCAAAGAAACCAAAGAAACGAGGCAGAATTTCAAGACGTCGATAATTCTGGAGGCTACTTTTAACATAAAAAGAATACAGAGACTAGAACTCTATTTAGCTGTTTTTATAAAAGCCATAGCAGCAGTGGCTGGGATTTGGTACTTGTTTTGGTAAGCAGATGAGGAGGCCAATACAATGTGTTTAATAACTGGAGCTCCAAGTATAGACAATATGTGTGCACACATGGCTTTTTTTTAATGCAACCGATTAAGTCGTGGCCCATCAGGTACAAGCAAACTTTACATTTATGACAGAATAAAGTGTTATGAAGAATAAAGCACATGATCAAAATCTAACATAGCAGACTCTGGAGAAGACCATCTGTTTTAAACATTGGTTGAGCCGAGCAAAGAACTTTCTCAAGCTGAAACGTTTTTTCATACAAAAGAAATTCGCAACTTTAAGGTCTGCACTGGGGAAAAAAACCCAAAACAAACATGCCCCAAAGCCTCTATAACTTGGCCTGAGATGTTTTTGAGGATGAAAATGGTTTTCTGCCTCATTCCACCCTTTATTAGAAGAACTTGGTGTGAAAAATTGTGGAACTGATTCAGCTTGTGAGTCAGTAGCTAAAGGCAACTCAAAAAGCTTCCAGAAAAGGGCTTCCTCAGCAGCACTATGAGCTATACACCCAGATTTGAACAGGAGTGCAATTAATCTGAGATTTGCAGTGAGAAATCAAGCAGCAGGCACAACGGAAAAAACATTAAGAGGTCCCGTTCACTCTGCGACACTCGGGTGTCAGAGTCAAATGCACTGGAAGTGTTCAAACTATTTCCTGGTGTTTGGAACAGTTTCTTCAAGTTGTATGATTGCTAATGAGCACCAAGATAACTCATTAGATTTGTCATTAATTTCTATTTGTTTCAGAGATGGCTATTATGTCAGAATCATGACTGAAATCAACCAGTGCCAGTTTCCCAGCTTTTCTGACCATGATAACACACAGCTGTAGTTATTCTGACTCTTTGGAATCAAGAGAGTGAGGAAAAACCTAGCCTTTCCCGTGTCTTACTCTCCACAAAAAGTATTTTTTTGCATAATAAATATTTAGATCTACAGCAGTTAGAGACAAACTCACAGGCTAATGAGTAATAATTAAAAAAAAACAAGCTGGCATTTTATTACATTGAGATTTCTTACTGATTGACAGCAATCATTAACTGAAGTATAATAGGCTGGTAAAGCTGGACAGCTTGCATAGGTATTTTTAAACAAAGGAACTGAGAAAGGTGGCATAGATAACAATTTTAAACACAGAAATAATTGTTCACCTTAAAATAAGGACAGTACAAAAATAATTAACACATTTATATTCATTTATCCAAGGCCACCTCTTCAAGAGCAGAAGGGAGCAAAGACAATAGTATATAGGAATAATACAGCTTAAATTCTCCACATCTATTCCAAACAGGAACTAGAATGCTTATTTAGCTTCTGTTGCCTTAAAAAGTTGTTCCTGCCTCAGATCAGGGAGAAGAACCGAACCCGTCAAACTTTAAGCTATCAAATCCAACGCTCTACCATGCCACTATTGAAAAAACATACACATTTATAAAAATAAAGCTAACAAACTAACTGTACAGCCTGCAGGACGTAGACAAAATTATGGTCTATGAGGTGAGACTGGCCACAGGCAAGAGTTAGGCCATATGTTCAATTTACAAACCCAGGATCTAAGCTTCTCTTTATAACAAGATTAGCTAGGCAAATCTGAGATAATTGGAGTTTACTATTTTTATCTGTTGCAATGACCACATGAAAAAGTAAATAAAGACAATGACATTTTGTGACAGAAAAATTAAATACAAGAACAAATTTTTTTTAAAAAAAAAAAGAGACAAACAGCAACTTGGAACCCCAAAATACCTAGTAAGACCAGCCTACTAATTAGGCAACAACTTATACAGCTAGACTGGAAAGACTTAGTCATCGCCCATTAGAAACAGAATACGCAAAGGCTTAAAAAATTATTTTTATAATACACAATATATTGCAGCGGATATCCATAAACTTCAGCTGTTCAGCAGCATGACAGAGGACATTAGATTATAAATCTAACAATTCAAGATACAGATGTGTTTTTGAAGTGGTATTTCTGAACCTTTGTAAATAGATGAACAAGCTTCCATTTGTGTGAGCAGCTCTGATGATGTGCTGTTAGTCTACCGAAGTAATTTCATTTACATTTCCTCAAGGCTTCTCTTGATAGCTTCTTCCAATTCTGCGTCTTCCTCTGTATAAACACATAAAGCCCGATTATAATCTCAAACTATGGTTGATAACTAGTCATAAACGCAACCACATTGATATTACTACAACAAATTACTTCTGTGGGCAATGGCAGTAGACTGGCAAAAAAAGGCAGAGAAATAGAATGATTTCCCTCTTTTTCTCTTTTGCCATCTTTTCAACACTTCAAAATATAGGAACAACCTCTACAACCTTCCACTGTATTAACTAGGGGCAGCCCAATGATTAGTTTCAGAGTATAATGCAACAACATAGTTACTGGTCAAAATGATACCAAGATTAGAACTCATACGCACGCACCAAGAAAAATAAAGTATGAAAACGTGAAAAGACAGACACAAAACAAGCTGAGAGGTTTCAGTATTTTCATTCCAGTTCCTTATCAATAGATATTCCCGCATCTACATTCTAACTTGGCAACACTGTTGTGACTCTTACTAAGGCGGCCAAATGGAGAAAAAAAAAAATCATATCAACAGTAAGAATAGTCTAGATCAGGGCTGTAACATTTTTGATGGTGGGGGCAAAAGCTGCAATGCAGTCATCTGACTTGTTAACAACCTCTCTTACACACCTTTCATAATACTCAAAAAAAGAAACTCCGTTTCTGCATTACATTTAGGTTGTTTTGGGCACTAATTGTTCGGTGTTAGTGAATTAAATATCATAAGTTAGACAAGGTTTATAGGTACAGTAAATATTAATACCAATGGAATAGTTGGAAAAATTAAAGCAGCTTTCAGACACATTGTCATTCTTGACTTACTCATCTTCTGATTTAGGAGGACACAAGCACATCCTATAACAAAAGCTGTTCATTCTTACAACAAAGGAAACAGAATAATTATATATATTAACACAACAGATTTTAAAACTTTAATTATTGTTGGGCTGTTTTATGCAAGGCCTAGATTTGGCACCAAAACAGTATCAATGAATGCTCTCTCTCATGTCAGCAGAGTCATACTCATTCACCTGGACTTTCTTGCAACATCTGATACTACTGATAAAAGAGATAAGTTAGTTTCTGAAAGGAAAACATTACATGGCCACAGAAACAAAAAAGAATTTTTGCAATCAAAATAAAGCCGAAAGCCATTTGCAGACAACTGCCTGCATTAAAGTATGTTGTCAATTAGCCACTAAGCACGTGCAAGAATCAAGAATAAGGTCCAAACTGTGACTCGGTTGCTAGTGGCATGCAGTGATACCTGGACTGTCCTCTATTCCCTGGAGCTGCTGAAGCAGCTTTTTCTGCCTCCTACACTTGCTTTTTGCTTTCTCCTCTTCCAGCAGTTGCTAGTGCTTTTTCCTTTTTACCCCTTTCTGGGGTTGATTTTGCTTTCTCACTCCCTTTTACCCCATGACAGAACTGCCATTAATCACGCAGGCAGCCAGTGAAGGCAGCTGAAGCCAGGCTGCTTCGTAAGGTCAGATGTCTTCAGCAGCACCAGAACTGACACCTCCTGTAAGTACCAGATGCCACTGCTATCCCTGGTGGCAATACCCAGTGCTAGGGGGACCTGAGCGTGGCAAACTTTCAGTACTGTAGATGAAGATGTGGGACATTTAGTAAAAGTTGGCAAATATGTAACTGAATAAATTATGGAAATGTAAGATTCAGTTTTATCACTGACCTTGTACAAATTATTTATTGATTTTTTTTTTTTAGCTCCTTTTATTTCCATCAGGTAGGAGGGCAGAGTCAAGCCTTTAAACAATAAATTCTTTTCAAAGTTCACTGTAGTCTGCCAGCAAAAATTAATGATTGCATTGTATGAACACCACCACTAAGCACAACAGCAAAAGGATGAAAACAATTTCAAATAAGGTAAGATATGATGTGACCAGACAGCTGTAACTGCTGATTAAAACTTGTGCATAAATCTACAGCTTTTTTAGGAGACCAGAGTGCTTTGTTGAGATAGAACATCTTATTTTGAACTACTCATTCAGAAGTTCAACTATTTAGTTGTTCTCCTCTGAGTCAACACAGTCATATTAAACTGGTACGAAGTGAGCTCAGTCAAGTCTGTAATTGCACAATACCCTGTGGTGCACCAATAAAATAGATTTTGAGTCTGCTGGCATACTTTTCAGGTTAGGAAATTATTTTTTATTTATAACTCACAGTGTTCTCAACAACTCAATATTGCCCAGCATATTTTAGAGAGTATTCCTAAAAGGTCACTTGCCATAAAACTGATTATGGAAAATAAAGAAATTTAACTTATAATTAATAGCACTCCTGAACACAGAATATTAAAAGTTATCAGACCTTCCTGTTTCTTTGCTTCTTCTAAGCTCCTCTTCACTGTTAGTTTGATATCTTCATCCTCTTCACTATCTGAACCTTAAATGTACAAATGAAACATAAATTACACATTGCTTCTAATAAAAAAAAGTTAACAGTCCCCTCTCACATTTTTCTTACTGTAATAACATCATAGGTTGGATGTGAAGAAATACACTTGTTATGATCTGAAAAATCAAGATAAAAATACATTATAGTGGTAGTTTGTAAGACAGTTACTCAAGAGACAGTTATTTTTCAGCTACCTTCTTCCCTTTCTCCCCAAAAACTGGAGGCAGACTACTTCAATTTTATGTTAAAACAGTAACAAGAAATAATAGGTGCAGAAGCTACTATTAGTGTCTACTGCATTTGCTTTTTTGTAATACTCAATTTTTTTTTTTTAAAAAAAGACAGTACTCACTTTCTACAGAATGTATCAAGAACTTAATTACATGAAAAAGTGCTATAGCGTGTCTCTGCCTACACGTGGTCTTAGCTGTATTTTGTTGCCTAAATACACCATTTGAACAATGGAGTGCTGTAACTCAACTGTTCCGTGTTAATTCAGCAGATGCTGTTCAAGTCTCACAGAAGAAAAAGAAGTCGATACGCTTAGTTTAATCTGCTAACTCATCACGACGATAGCCAAGCCCAGCCAAAAATCCACTACCTTTTCCTTCCTAAATAACACTCTTCATGAGGCTGGTTTCCAGCTCCAGCACGACAGCTCTATTTTGAACTGTCTAGCAGGGATCGGTGCGCCTAAGGTGGTTTGGTTTTTGTTTTTCATTTGTTTTAAACAGAGCCTCAGTAAACTACAGGTTAAAAAATAAACAAGTCGATGAGTCACATTATGTATTCATTCTCCTGCTACAGGCTATTGCTATTTTGGGAGATGGTCTCTGTAATGAGGTCTTATAGCATATGCAATCGACTAGGTCTCCTACGGTCATATCAACAGAAGCACTTCCCTTAAAGTCATCACGTTTATTAGTACACCAAAGTACTTCTGATGGTGTTTAGCAGCAAAGACCATTCCAATATGGACATCTCATTTACTGACTGTGCAACTTCTGGCATTTTAAATGACCCAAGTTAGGTATTCAGAGGGACACGTACACTTTCTAAAATTTGTTTTCAAACCTCAGACACATATACCTTATTTGAAAAGCAACGTTGCTGACTTTCCCAATTCCAGGAATACAAACTCCAACACCTGGTATCAGAGATCAAGAGCCCACAAAGATACCAGAAATAGCCGGATATACAGTGCAATTAGAACAGTCTTTTCTCCAGCCACTTGGCACACTGACTGTGAATCCTTTTTGGAGCTGCCTACTATCTTTGGGGAGAAGAGATACTATTTTTCACATTGCCTTCCAAAACACACAAAGCAAAAGAAAGAAAAATCCACACAACCACAAAAAAGTCATTACAATAACTTATGAAAGGGAGGAAAAAGTGCAAAGAAACGTCTTTGAACAAGTGGCTTCTCCCTTATTAACCTTTTTTAATCTTCCAGCCTGGAAGAGTGCTCTAAAAAGTTTTATACTGTTAGAGGTGTAACAGTTGAAGCAATCACTCCGTAACTCATTTCTTGGCATAAGCATAATGGAAGAACTGAGTTCTTGTGGGCAATAAAGCATAGCACAAGAGGGTCTCTGGTTTGCTACCATTTTAAAATAAAAAAAAACGCATTAAGAGCACTTTTCTGGAGGTTTGTGGGGTTTTTTTTTAGACAACTTGACAGAAGACACTGGCAAATGGGCAAGGCATATTCTTCTGATTGTCATCTTGCATAGATGGTTAAACAGCAGAGGACAGGAATAGTCAGAAATCCAGGAGTTTCTTTCAGATATGATCTAAAGAAGTCAACTTTCCTGGAACTGGTTAGAGAGTCAGTTTGCATTCACCCCAGAAGAAACCATGATGGCAACCCACTGACACGCTGTTCGAAGACAGCACTTTCCTGCTTACTCCTGGCTTCCCCAACTCAGGCAACAGGCTAACTTGACATTCATTTTTCAGAATACAGCAGGTAAGTTGACTTTAGTGTCAATTAAGACAGTTACAAATGCTAAAACAGGATTTGCAGATAGAATCATTTTAGTTCATTAAAAAAGTTTAAGATTCATCTTATGTATTAATGCAGGCCTCATCTTGCCAAAATGTTTTGCTAGTCACACCACCTTAATTACACCAGTGTAATAACATGGGACACACATTCATATTGGAACAGAAGTATATGCAGACTGGCATGCAAAACATTTAAACATTTTTAAAACAAGCTGCCTGCCCCATGATTTATCACTGCACCTGATATGCAGTAACTAAATACTACCTGGTTGTTACAACAACACAGAGACCAGGTTTCCTTAAAGCATAGTTGAAGACAACACCATTCCGCTGCCAGAAACTATGAAACTTGACAACAATTAGTACTGACGATCTTGTGTTAGTTTGAGGGGGGGAGGGAGAAGAATCAGCTTGCAGTCAAATGTGGTTATGAAGCATGTTAAAAAGTCTTATGAGCTACACTCTGCCTTCGCTGATCTGGTGAAGTCTCACGAGCTACACTCTCGCCTTCACTGGCCATTATTTGCAAGACTTCTCTCCCTTCGAACTGTATTAACGCACATTCAACTTCCCACAGTGGCAGTTGTTGGCGGGTTGGTGAAAGTTAACCTATTAAGAGACTAACAAAGAGGCAAATCTTCTTTAGGAGCTTTTCACGCAAAGGCTTGTCAGTATCTCAAATTATACTGAGACTTTCCTTACCCAGAACCAAAGACTTGTTTGTCCTCGGTGTTTCCCCCCTACCCCCACCCTCCCCAAATCTACACAGAGCAAAGACTAAAGGCACAAAAGTAGTAAAGATGAGAATTTTAAGAAGTTCTGATATGGTTCTTCGGGAATCAGGAACAAGATGGTAACAGTCAGAAGAAAAGCCATCTGCAGGGGAAATCCTAGGCAGAAATGTTTCAACACATAAAGGAGCAGAGGGGGCAGGAATTCAGCTTCCTTAGGGGCTAGACAGCAAGAACTACTAGTGTGGAACTCATTACTTGTCAACTAAAGACAAAGAAAGGCCAACTGATTGAACAGATGCATTTTCCAACTCAGAAGACACCAGGCTGATTTTCCACATGGGACAAGTCATTGTACTTGATCTAACGTTGCTCATAGTGGGCCTGTACCCTGTGACTGAACTCTGGTCTCAAGGAGATCTCAAATTCCAATTAAGAATATACTCCATGCAAACATCACAGAACGGCTGAGGTTGGAAAGGACTCTGGAGGTCATCTTGTCCAGCCCCCTACCCCTGGCTGCCTAGTACTATGTCCAGAAAGCTTTTGAATATTACCAAAAAGATACTGTACTGGGGAGCTCAGAACTTGACAGTTATGGCCTTACCACTGCTCCGTAGAGGGAAAAGACCACCTCCCTCAACCTGCTGGCAACAGTCCTCCTAATGCAGCCCAGGATACCCTTAGCCTTCTTAGCCATGAGGGCATATTGCTTGCTCGTGGTCGACTTGGTGTCCACCAGGACCCCTGGGTCCTTTTCTGTAAAGTTGTTTCCAGCTGGTTGACTCCTGGTCAGCGTATACTGGTGTCTAAGATTGTTCCTCCCCAGGTGCAGGACTTTGCACTTCTTGTTGAACTACATGAGGTTCCCGTCAGACCATTTCTCCTCTGTTGGGGTTCCTCTGGATGGCAGCACAACCCCCTGGTGTATCACCCGCCACTCCCAGTTTTGTGTATCATCAACAAACCTGCTGAGGGTACATTCTGCTCCACCATCTAGATCATCAATGAGGACATTAAACAGGACTGGTCCCAGTACTGACCCCTGGGGTACACCGCTGGTTACTGGCCTCCAACTAAACTTCATGCCACTAATCACCATGTTCCAGGTCTGGCCATTCAGCCAGTTTTCAATCCACCTCATGTTGGCTCATCCAGCCCACGCTTCATCAGCATATACTCCTGGTACTGCTGGCATTTTCTGGTGATGAACAGTAAATGAGAATGTTTAATTTGGAGGAATGAGACATGTCCCGTTTCCCTTGTTAAAATCCTTAGGACATGCTGTAGCTCCCAACTCCTCTGGGGTCAGAGGAAAAGCAATTGACCAGTTTCTCAGCCAAGAGATCCTAACATAAGGCCTCTTCTGTAGTACGTTGTGTTAAATAAACAACAGCTAAGAAACTGTAACCATACCTATTCTCTCAAAGAAATCCTACCGCTCACTATTGTCCTCATATATTGCCAAATTCCTGCTGGAAGAAGAAAAAAAAAAAAACAGGAAAGCAAATTCTGGATGAATATAGAGATCAAGGATCAGAAAGATTAACCCTATAGATGGGAGCAAATACAGTGATTTTTTTGACATTTCATGAGTCTGTCATAGAAATGTATTCTGGGAGGAGACTGATTAACTTTCACAGAATGCAAGCGCCACCCACTGTCCTGACATCAAAGCGTCACAGCTTGAATTTGGATTAGCTGCCCACAAGGCTCAGCGTAATTCCCCCCCGATATCTGACTCTCTTCTCTTGCAACCTCCCTAGTTACCACCATCCCCTTAATAATTTCCATCAGGTTTACTGGTTCCTTGGTCTCACCAGAGGCTGCATTTCCCTTCCCCAGCCTTAGTCCTCTTCCCTTGCCACACAACTTCTTAATGCACCTCCTGACTACTGCGCATGTTGTGCAGTCTCACACACTACCTCCACTTCTCTCTCCTACAATGCTCCTTCTCTCTGTCTTTTCCGTAAATCCCGATCTCATCTGCCTGTTTCCCACCCTAATGTATGGTGACAATAATATCACATTTAACTCACTGTGTCTCCAGCCACTGAGCATCATCTTTTTACAGCTGATGTCCGAGGTTTCAGTGCTACGTTACCTTAAGGATAACATTACGGTTACCTTGTTCAGGATCCTGGTAACTACTTGTGGTGGTGCAACCTCACACCCCCACTTACTCCCCCCCCGCCTTTAGGCCACCTGGTGCTTGGCCCAATTTCACCCCCCTACCTGGGACACATAACAATGCAATGGACCAGAATGTTATGGCAATCCATTAACACCTGGGACACATAATAATCCAACATAAAAGAAAGAAAGAAGTGAAGGCTAACAGACCAGAACATTATGTTCTGGTCCATTAGCACACCTAGTTCCTGTGTCCCCTACCACCTGGAAACAAGAACGACAATCAGTCACTCCAGACAATATATGGATCGTGGCCCAAAGAGCCACACATTAGCTTTACAAGTGTAGGTGTTCTTATCTATTACTGGATCCAAATACTTTCTGTCCATCTGTCTGTGCATGCCTAAGGAATCAAAAGGGGCACCCATAGACTCAGAGTCACCCACTGTGAAGGGAACTTTAGTCCTAGCAGTCAAAGACTCGTGTGTGTGTGTCTGTGTGCGACCCCTTGAGCGATGTGTTGGTATGTTTGTGTTCACACACCTATGTATTGATTTAGGATACCCTATAGTAAGTTAGTGTGAATCTTGGTCATTTTCAAATCTGTAATCAAGTCACTCTTCGAATATTTTGTTAAATCGCGTCACAAATCCTTAAATCAATTATTAAGTGCTGCCAAAATTCAACATCTTGATCTGCATCAAATCATTAATAAGTTTTGAACTGCTGGTAAATCGTAACTTCGTCAAATACTTCCATCTGTGACACTACTTAGCCAAAAACTTAAGATCAGTACCCCACGCTTACCTTGACTATCAATCGCATTTAGTATGTGCAATCATGCTGTCTTTAAAATACTTTTTCTTGGCTTCCAGAATCCTTTCCTTTATTCCTTCTTCAATACGTCCCCAGAGGATCCTCACCACATACTCCTCCCCAATACTCACTGCTCTAATCTCCATTTCTTCATTAAGGTAACATCATCTGTAAATGTAAGTACAGGTACTCCCTGCTGAGGGTTCCCAAATACACAAGACCTCTGTTCCTCCATGCAAACTAAAGCTTCACTCTATATATCTTTCCCTACAGATGCTCGTTCATCTGTTCATTTAAGTGTAGCATGACTAAAAATAAAGCTCTCAATCCTCCACCCTCCTCCAATTGCATTTTTTGGAAACTGTGGCCAATACCATGATGGTCACTGAGACTTCCATTTAACCTTCATCTTAGACACCTCTCTAAAATTCTCAACCAGATTAAATTAAACCTTGAGAATTTTTTTGTATGATCTGAGTGTGAGGTCTTCCCAGTTCATCCACTTGGCTACAATTCTTGTTCAGACTCATTATCATAGGTTTTAGAACATCGCTTTCTCCCTAGGGCATATACATATATTCAAAGATGCACACAAGCGATGCCACTGACATACCAAAGCCGCTAATAACTTCCTGTTGTAGCTAAACACAAGGTTACAACTCGAGGGTGACTTTTTTATCACTCCCTACTGCAATAGGCTGTGGCCACTGTAATAACAGTGTAAATAAAGGAACAGATTCTTACTAGAGTAACTATCATTCATTCATGGTGCATCACACTGCAGATGCTCATGCCCTTCACATTCCGTCTCTTTGGATAGTAAGGGCTGGAAGCCGTGACCGATCTTTAGTCATTCACAGTCTGTGTTAACTGAAGGTGCAGAAAAAGTAGAGACTGGGGTCAGATGTAGTATTCGTACTGGACTTCAACACGCACAAAAAACTGACTACTGAGAAGGCAACCGATTATTGGGATAGAGGGAGCTAGGAAGCTTAATCGCATTCATCAAAATGAACTGAAATCCTGCTCTTCCAAACATTAACTCTCATAGAAACTGCATTCAATAGTATTTAAACACTTCAGGCAATAGTAGCAGATTAAAGATACACCACCTCAGCACTGTGGAAACGAAGCTTATGGGTCAGTGAAAGAGGTGTCTATCTGGCAGACAACATTGTACATCACCATTGATTTTGGCAGTCTCCTGAGACAGTCTGGTCCTCTCCTTAAAAAAAGTCTGGTTTACTTAAGAGCTCAGTCAAAGGATCTCATTTGAATATTACTGTAAGAAATATAGTTAAGCTAAAGCCATCAACTTACACAAAAATCACTTTTGTCAACCAAGAAGTTTTGGCATTCCTGTCAGTGTCAGGATGGGTGTGACGACCCCTAGCCTACCATCAGCTTTGCACTCAACATCGTCCAGCACTCAATTAAAAGTATAAGCTGCAGCAGCACTGTCATGACTACATATCAAGTGTTAAGACATAGACAAGGGAATAATGGTGTTTTTCTGCATGCTACAAAGCTTTTTTGCAAAGGAATTACAACGGGAGACACTGAAAACTCAACTCTTCTACCCTTCTCAAACCCCTTGATTAACATGCATGAATCTCCCATCATGCCCTGTGCCTTCAGCATAAAAGAAAGAAAACCTTCTGTATTTATGAACTCAGGGTTAGCATCAGAAGAGAGCAAGGAAGAATAAATGTCTTACCTACCCTCAAAGGAAATTCATGCATCCATTACAGCCAATGGTTTAAGGTAGCATATAGTTGATGTCCTATTGCAACATATGCAGGAACTTTTCTTTTTATTTATTTTAAAATGAATGCACATACCACAGTTCTCACAGCAGTTCCCCTTACATAGTAAAATGGTTCACAAGGTGCACCTGTGATGGATTGCCACAATCCAAACACAGTTCAGCTGCTCACAAGCTAATGATAGCTCTGTGAAGGTGATTCAGGGAAACAGCTTTTTAGTTTTGAAGCTCATCCAGTACCAAGAACTGTCTTACATTTTTCAAGATAATTCTCTGTGGTAACCATTTCTCACTTATTTCTCCCTCCAGAATAATAGCCATAGGCTTGAGAAAGTCACAAAGCAAGCAATTCTTGTTTATATTTCCTTATATTCAGTTGCATTTCTGTAACAGGACAACAGGTTATACCAGCCTATGACACATCACAGGACTTTCCACCTCAGCCCTCCAATACTGGGCTTGCCACACTAGGACTTGCAAATGCTTGCTAATGCTGCTGAGCCACACACTGAAGTGTGTATTCTGCAGTGGCTTTATCTTTTTAAAAAAAAACAAACTGTGTAGACTCTTGGTAATGACATCATCCCACTATGCAATGAACACAGGCCTGTTATCAAAACTGAATTTTCTAATGTCCTGTTTTAATACAGGAACAGAAAACAAAGTCAGCTGTCACTATCTGCATCCCCCTCCACTGACACTGCCAGAAGAAAGGGACCAAGGACGGCTCAAGATAATTCTGTTCCTTGCAAGTTTGCCAGGGAATGCCAACAGTCAAAGGACTCATGCACACTTCCATCACTTTCCTGATCAAAGTTTGGGGGTTTATTTGTTGTTTGGTTTTTTTATAGCAACCACATGCACAACCATCAGCCAGCCAGCAAATCAAGTTTTTGTTGCCCATCACCATAATAGTAAGTTAAGTATTAAGGTAGTAAAGGATACTGAAAGAAGGGTTGGATTAGGAAACTTCTGAAAGCAAGATCAATATAAAAAAAAAATGCTGGAGTATAATTTATAAACAGAAAATTATTAGATCAAAGTCATCACCTCTGAGCCAGTACACGCTGGCGAATAAAACTATTCTAGCAAAACTACACAGGCAGGGAGCTAGACTACCCTTACGTTGCAAAACAGTCATTTCCCTCTCCTCATCGTCTCATATAATTTCATTCCCCTCTACTCATCATCCTGTATCTTTAAGTCGCAAAACAAACTGTACAAGAAAGTAAGCCCCTACAGCTAAACTGACTTACAGCTAAATTGACTTAAATTAACTGCTTGCAAGTTACAGCTCTCTTCCAATTCTTCCTCTCAAAAATATACAAAGCTCTTGAAGCAAAAACAACCTCCCACATTAAAATATACTTTAATTGCATTAGAAGAGATCTATCAATCTAGAAATTTCAATATGCTCTACAAAGAAAACATTTGTAGTGGGAATGCAGTGATTCAACGTGTAGCTTTATGGATAACCATGGAGAACAGTCATCTTTCCCCCTTGAGCAAAATGAACTGCACTAGTGAAAGTGACAGTTCTGTGATTAACTACGCCAAGAAACTTTACTAGTATGGCTGCTTCTGGCTGGGAATCACATCTCCATTATCCAGCTGAAAAATCTAGACCAGCAAATGCCTGGGATGGCCAGAAAACTCTGTAAATACCTTTTCCGTATCAGAAGCACATAAATCAATTCCAGCTCACCACAGATAATTTTTTTCAGGAAACCATTAGCTTATCCTGACTTTATTTTTCCCTTTAATCGATTGATGCCAATTCACCATTCAGTGCTAGCACTCCACTTTAATCTTCCTGGTAGAACAGCAGCACCATGTGACAGCTCTCATACACCTGCACTAAGATAGCAGTATAACTTCCTGAAAACAGTTTAGGGCTAATTCAGAAACAACAAGCCTCCAAAACCACAACAAGAAGCCAAGAAAAGCATTAACGTGTCTACAGAGAAATATCAGGTCTTTTAGGGAAACTTTAATTCAAGATATTTTAAAATACTAAGAAGTATTAAACCTCAGCTCAGCTCCATTATCCTTTACATGAAAATGAGCTGGCTCAAATCTCTTTGATTACCCTCTATAAAAACAGTGCGACCATTTTAGCGTGCCATTAATTAGAATATGGCATTCTAGAGAACTTAAAAGATTTCATTGATGTTTTTCCTCCGAATGGATGCCAATGAAGATACTTATCAACTGACTGGTTACAGCGAGAAGGGCAATCAAGAGTTAAAATAGGCAGAGATATTTTGTGTATATCAGACCCGGAACAAATAAAGCAAAGCAGATTTGAATACAAACTGACAAATATGCACACAAGAGTGCTCTAAACAGCTTCTCTGTAACTAGAAAGGAGACGGTAACTGAAACAACAGTTTGTCTCCTGCTACAATAAAGAATACAGGGAGGACAGAGTTTGTTATGTTGAATAAAAACGCTTAAGTCTGGTTTCAAAGCTTGCCCCAAGCAAACCGATCTTCTGATCTATATTTCATCGAAATACCAGTACAGTACAAGAAACATCAAGCAACAGCTTGTGTTACCAGCACAAGTGTTCAATTCTTTTATTGGAAAGAACTACTGGTTACTGGAAAGATTCTGTTTCATGTTTACTTTCTACCTTTTGTGGTATCTGAAATGCTGTTTAGCAAGGCACACATCATGTCTCCTTCAATGTGGTGAGGATTTAGGATGCGAGCTGACCGCTGGGTCATCTTAAATTGATTTTCCAGTTCCAGGAAACTTTTGTCTCCAGAAAGTACAGTGAAAGGAATTTGCTTGGGCAGGTGCTCATCCAGACGACCAGCCTGTACAGAAACAAGTGACAAGTGTTGAACTGAGATCACGTTTTTATCTCATGGGGTTTGGGTAGCTTTTTGTAAGACAGGTGTTCATAGGAAAGCTGCCTACAGCAACTTACCTCCGCTTTTATGGCCGACGCATGTTATACCACTGAGAAAAGTATTATTTCAACAGTTTTGACACTGCATTTATTCTACACATAAAACAATAGATACAGAAAACGGCTACCAGAAGAGTACAGATGGAGTACGGAATGAATTCCTAAAAAGCAGCATTTCAGAAACATCTCCACATAAGAGTAGTCATCTGTGCGAACATTTTAAGAATCATAAAAAAAGTGTGACGTAACATACAAACACTGTTGCAGAGCACAATTATATTGTAGAATTAGATCCTCAAGTAGTTTTATCTAACTGATAAAACACTATACAAAGAACATGAGTCTCCATGGCATCCCAGATTCCTGTCCTTCACCTGCACCTCCCCCAACTCAGCCAAAGCCCTAGGTCTACCAAAGAGAGGCACTGCTCTTTGTCAGCCCAACAGGGTCTCTGAAAACGGCACCCACCCAACTCCACCTTAAAGATGGCTCTAGATTTGGGCTACTTGAAGAGAGGCAGGAGTTACATTTATTTCTGAAACAGAAACTGTAAGAATTGTGGGTTTTTTTATTCTTCATTCCCTAACCATCCCCGTTCCCCTCCACAACAGACCAATGTCCTATTTGGGCGAACTTTTTTATTCCTGCGGAAAGAAAAACAGCAACAAAAAAAAAAAACAAACACAAAGCACTTTTCAACAGGCTGTTCTCCACTCAATTCAGTGACAGGTTTATCATTCTTTTTAGTGGACACAGAAGTCACGCAAAGAGAATCTATGAATCTCATCTGCAATTAGTACTTCACATCAATAGCAGGTATCATCTGCGACTCTTCTCTGGGTACAGAAACACAACAATAAAGTAAGTTGCACTAACTTACATGAATACAGAGAGCAAAGTCTGCTGCTTCTCTTCTGGTACCGCAACGTGGATGAAGAAAGAAACATCCAATCCTCTTCAGATAATTGTAAATTTTGCATTGCACCGGAGGTTTCCAGTTGCTGTATCCTCCTAAAGAGTGAAAAAGAAGAAAAAAATAAAAAAAAAGAAAAAACCCAAAACACTAGAAGTGCCACCATGAATTAAGAATTCAAGAAGGCAAAAGCAAAGATAAATCTGGCTTTAAAGACAGAATTTACTTTGACCAATGTGAAAGATGAAGGAAACACATAACCAAAATCCTGAAAGAACTCTTGTTCTTGGGTTAGAAAGCAAAAAAGGAAAAAGTAGCTAGCCTGATCCTACACAAAGCCTCTCATTCAATTTTTTATGAATTTTTCTTCTAATGCTGAAAAACTTCTCTTCTAGATATCATGGGTATTTAGACAAGGATGTATTTTTTTCCAGCTTTAAGCACAGTTATGCTTAATGTGCAGACACAGAGGAGCTCTGGGAACGCAGTACAAGTAACAGAAATGCTTCTCCTAGGCAATCTTGTACTAATGTAATGCCCAAGATTATTTCCAACAGACTCTGTAACTGTCTGACACATCACATGTCAGGACTCTTTTAAAATAAGATCCGAGAACTGGAGCAACAGCTAAAACAAATGCTAGAGTCCTGACTAACACTTGGATGCCGTCAAGGACAAGCAAAACGAGGCTACAACTGGAGAAAAACTAAGTGCAGGAATTTTCTCAATAGTATCCTAAAACATGTAGTTACTGGCTAAGAAAACAGTTGGATAATAGAGATGAGCTGAGTAACAGGGCTGCTACAAATCAAAAGAATACCAGGCTGAAACAGGTTGCAAGGGAAAGGAAAGGAGCAGCAACTCTCTCAAGAAGAGGAGGGGGGGCAGGACACACCAACAGAGGAGCTTACAGTTACTATGACAACATAAAAAGGCAAACAAGTGGAAGGACAATTTGAAGGGGGCGTATAAGAATTTTATGACATTCCCAATTGCTAAGAAATAATGGGTCTGCAATGGGGAGGGGAAATTGTTGCTTTATCTGCCAGATGATAGAGCGGCTGGATGTAAGAATGGATTTTGAATGGTAAGTGAAAGTCATTGATGACACTTCACATGAGGACGTGTGAAACTAAAGCTCAAGTAAACAGGTTGCAAAGGATTATGTATTCCAACCTGCCCACCCCCTAGCCTGAGAAAGAAGTAGAAGCAATCTTCAGTAGATTCCTCCTCCTTCCTCCCCCCACAACCTTTTTCAGCCTAATGGCTATAAAAGGGTATCAAAAATGATCTCAAAGCTCGAAGATTTGGTAACAGATTACACAGAAACCATTTAGGAGTACGTGACCATGAGAAAAGTGGTATTTACAAGTCATTCTCATCTGTTGTGACAGCCTTGGTCACTGGTATTTGGGAAAGACTTGTAATCACCAACCCTGGCTTTTGGCTACATAAAGGTACAACACAAACATTTGGCCAGGACAGCTGAAAACAATGACAGAACTGTATTTACCCTGGTGGAGCTAGACCACAAAAGGGTGAAGGACAACTGAATATCTGAAAATAGAAACAATGCAGAGCCTTGGCTCTGCACATACAACAGAAGAACTCAAAGCAAAGCTAAGGCTGTATTAGCAATAGGAATAACAGAAATAATGCAAAAGTATAATTTAAAATAACTTAAAAAAATCAGAAGTGTTTGGGAAATGCAGGGGAAAAAAAACAGAAGAGACAGGGATGTCACTATATTATCACAAGCTAAACAACCAAGAATAACATGCATCAAGTAACTTTGTAAACCATTATTATGAGAGGGCACCTACAACAATAAATTCAGATGTGCCTGGGAGCCTTAGTGTTCCCAGGCTCTGTAACAATATAGCTGACACTAATAAACTGCTAAAGTGTTCTCTGATATGAATATTGACAATTTTAATGACCATTAACTCTTCGGCATGGGTTTTTCAGTTCAAGTGCTCCAGGAGCCATGCCCATGAGGCAGCCTGCAATGCAGCAACCCCATTTGGAAAGCAAGAAACAGACTTGGGCTGGGCTGCGCCAGCAGGCGCCTATGTTTGGAATATCCCTGGGAACAGTGTCTTAACTAGCACAGAGGTACCTTTGGGTAAGATTATCGTATTAATAGAGGTTCCTAACAATAGATTAGTAACACTAAGACTGTACTATGGATTATTTCTCTTTCTTAGATAGGTCAGAGAAGAGACATTTCTGACAACACCACAGGTGAGACATTCCTGGGTTCAATCAATTTTTTTTTCTTACTGAATCGAAACAGGGCATGGAAATGGAAACCTTAGAAATAGTAACAGCACAGAAGACCCTGTCATAACAAACAAGTTTGGGTCAATTACTGACAAACCAGTTTTGAGTAAATTAAATAGAGTAACAAAGTATGACTGAAAGCAAGTGTCTGAATTCAAGTGGGGAAAGTTTAATGTAACTGAAAAATTGTAGCTTTGGACTTTAGATGTCAAGCAGGCCTGACATTTCTTCAAGTCAGATTCCTAACAGTTTCTTATTTTTATCTGTAGAAAAAGAAAAAAAAAGTTTTCCAAGGCCAAGTGGATTGAATAACTATAAAAATAAACAACAAACCTTCAGCAATTAGAAACCACAATCAAACCCCAAATCACAATAGCCTTAGAAGTCAAGGAGTGCAGAGGTGAAGTGAAATTTGACCAGAAGTCAAGCAGGGCAAAGCCTCACAAAAGATAGTAAGAACAAACAGCAGGTTGTTCAGCCATATAGAAAAGAGAATATAAATAAATGCAGCAGCCAGGCAGCAAAGACGAAACAGAAATCCAGGATGATTAGGTATAATCTAAACCCTCAAAATGAGTATTTTCTTGGCTTTTGTGCACATACATGCACATACACAAAGATACTGTCACTGCACCAAGAGGCCAAAGGCTAGGTAATGACAATACAGGTAATGATACAGAAGTGAAGCCTGAGCAGAACACAAAACTCAGGAGCACAGCCCTCTTTAACAGAGAAAACCAGAGGATTCGTCCCCAGATCCCCTAACAACTACACATTAGACTACAGGTCCAGGAGCACAGCAGACTGTTTGAAGAACTTCCACTTTACATTAACAGACATACTTGCTCTGCCTTCATCAACTAATTGGAACACCTGTTTCTAAGGAGGGGTGTGTGTGAGAGAGAGATTCAGGCATCAACAGGCCTTTCTGCCCAACCTCAGCAGCATGAAAACTCTCAGCTTTCAGGATGTTTTTGATTATCTTTTAAAGGAAGACATAATCAAGAACATTAAGTAAAGAAGTAGTGCAGTGCAGTGGTGTTTACTAAGTGTACAACACGCCTCACAATTCCTACAAGTCTGTTAAGATGATGCCTATGTTTCAGGCACTAAATATTTTGAAAGTATCCCTTACCTAGACTTTACTGAAGTATTCAATGTACAACAGGCAAATTAATTATAAAGGCAGATAGAGAAAAACAGTAGAAAAAGCATGAGGTGGACAAGAAATTGGTTCAAGAATAGCCAGGTTAGAAAAAAGTATCAAGTTAAAGGGATGCTATTAGTAGGCTTTGCAAAGTTTACAAACCCTAAAGCTATGGGTTTACAAACCCTTAACAATGTGAGTTCCATCAACTACCTTGTACCACTACCGGTATCTTCCAGATGCGAGATACACCTATCAGGTATAGGATGACCGGGGACATCCTTAAGGAGCAAGCCAGAGACAGAACAATATTCTAGGACAAGAATGTAAAAACATGCCTTTTGGAACTAAAAAGAAAAAGAACATTATGACAAGGACTTGTGAATCAGAAAGAAAATAATCCCTGAGTATTATGGCTGTCCTGATAATTGTGAAAACCTACTATGATATAGCCTAAGTAAGTTCAGCAGGGGAGGCAGAAAGACTCCTAAACTGTTCAGCAATTCTGGAACAATATTCTACAAGGAATACTAAGAGCAGAGGAGGTTAAGACAGAGTCAGAAAACTTAAAGAACACTTCTATTACATGGTGCCTGTGACACTGTAATTTAAGAAGCCCTAGTGACTGTTGCTGTTCTTCACCCTCTGAGATTCAAAGAACTTCTGCTCAAGTATTTGTGTAGACTTGTTAATCTTATCTTATTTCTTTTAATCACTTTTTACCTTGAAAGCCCCAGATAAACGTCCCTTGGTTCAGGTTAGCTGGCAGCTGTGTGAATAAGCTTCCCCAGTTGTCCAGATCCACCAACACAATGTGAGTCATGGTACTCAGGTAGTCAAGATCAGGAAGTTCACCATCTTCAATGGGATAAAAAGGACGCATTTAAAGATCAACTGACTTTCTGGTCAAGCAACATACATCCAACTTCAGCTATGCTTTTGAAAATTCATGTACTCAACTGTTCTATAAGCTAAAAGTTATAAAACACGATCATATTTGGTGGCCGCACTGTTTTTAATCAACTGAATTAGCGTTTATTAACGCACAAATCAGACAAAAAAGTGGTATCTAGCTATATGATGGTGTAGAGCTGGATAGTTTTGTGCTAGGCACAGAAAGCTGTTGTCCTGCACCGAGACATGTGAATAGTCCATTTAATATTCAACTGTGCACCACCTACTATGGCAAGTCTCTGTGACATTTAATTGCTTACATGCATAAAAGTAAAATGTTTAGAGAGATACTTTTGGCTGTATATTTAACATAAATGTCAACCTTTTAATCAAAAGCATTATGACACCATGAGTAACTGAAAACACTTCCAATTTTTGAACACAACCTTTAGCATTCTGGATATCATTCTTAGAAGTGACACGAACTTCAAAAAAAATATTTGCAGGCTCAAGGCAAAAACACCCCCTAATACATACTGATAACTTAAATTCTCAGCTGAAGTTATTTTTTAGCAAGGTAACGGAACTGAGAAGATGGTGTTAAAACAGGACTGACCACACAGAAAGCACTACCAGGCTCATAAATATTTGTACATACAAAGAAGGCAAGTTTCTCTTGAATGTGTATTACAGAGCACTTTTACATTTCAAGGAGTTAGATCTCTGTTTGGGGTCCTTGATTGTCCTCTTCCTTTTAACACCAAATTAAGTTCCCAATTAACTTCAAAATTAAATATTTCAGTCCCAGGGTTCTCACATCCGCCTACTTTTTTTTTTTTTGAGATTTCATACATACAGCATATAGCAATAAATTGTTGAGTCCAAGTTCTGGAAATTCAAATACTGAGAATTCAAAATGCAGCTTTAAGAAACAACAAATCATGGAATCCTGCGTTGATTTACAGACTAGATTAGGCAAATACTATGCTACATACTTGTACTAACATTGAGACAACGTGTTAAAGACAACAATATTTTTCTAATGTTAAAAAAAATAAAATTCTACAAACCTTCACCAAGTTCCTCAGAGTGTTCCGAGTCCTCTTTTTTTTCTTTCTTTCCCTGTATTGGTCCCTGCAGAGGAGATGGCTTTGGTCTTCCCTGAGTCTTGGATGGAGATGCTTCAAGTTTTACCTTGTGAGGTTTTCTGTCCACACAAGCCCCACTTGCTGTGAACTTGAATACTGTATTTTCTGATTCTGATGCAAGACTTGATAGATCAGGTTTCTGCAAGAAGCAGTGTTTCATGTGATAGTGCTGATGTGCACCCTGAAGATCATCAAAGTTTTTGTTGCACACAGCACATCTAACAACATACATCTCTTCCTTATGTTTCAGTGACGTGTGACTGCTGAGATGACTGTTCAAATCAGCAAAATTCTGTGCAGTTGCAGAACATAAGCAACATCGAAACCATAAGTTTCCTTTTTGCAGCATGGCTTTCTGACAATCCACATAATCATTCCTCCTGTTTATTCTGGAGACATAAGTTGTCCGGCAACCACAGGTTAAACGGTCTCCTTCTTCTACTGGGAGGAAGTCTTCCTCTTTTTTTATTGACATTTCCATCTGCTCAGGCACAAATGCATAGTCCATGCTATGAATCTCCTTGTAATGGATTAGAAATTCTTCTTCTGTGTCAAAGAAGAGATTACCACAAAGGCCACAGAAGTATTTAGTCTGTATCTCCTGGTTATGATGCTCTTGGAAGTGTCGCTGTAGCGTTCCTACTTTCCGAAAGTGATTTCTGCATAAGCCACAGCAGTATCTGTGAAATGCATGGCTTTCTAAGGACATGCAGTGTTGTTTAACGCTCTCTTCAGATTCAAACATCTCCTCACAAATACGGCATTGCCATTTTCCCAGAATAGGACTTTTTTCAGGGGAGAGTTCCATAGGACTAGGAATGCGGTCTTTCCTTTCACCTGCAGAAATGCACTCTGTGTCAGAAGCAGATGGCATAGGTTCATCTTCTACAGCTTCTTGCTCATAATAGTAACTATGTCCACCATGAAATTCAGTCACATGTCCCATAATATCCTCTTCTCTGAGATCTACAGAGCATGCTCTGCACCAGAGAAGAAAATTAGTCAAGTGTGCTCCCCCATGAAATCGACTCATATGCAGGCGGATAATGCTTGAATTTTCAGCAAGCTTTCCACACACAGCACACTTGTGACAGATCCTATTCGCTGATAAAATGTGCTTTTCTACTGACTCTTCTGTAAAAAACTTTTGAAGACACTCACAAAACCAGGCTTTTACTTTACAAGTGCTACCTTGACTTTGGTTTGCTACATGATCTTCCTTTTTGTCTTTTAAATCACTCTTCCGTTTTGAAGGAGTGGATCCCCTTTCACTAGTAGGCTCATTCGAAGTCCAGTGTCTTTTAAGTAGTGGTCTTGACCGATCCACAATATGGCACAAGTGAGACTGATTTTTATTTTTTCCATTGATATGACAGAACATCAAGATGGACTCTTCCATTGTACTAAAAACTTTAATGTTATGTTGAGTGGTTTGCTTATGCTGGGTGATCTGATTTTTATCAGCAAACAGTTTATCACAGTTCTCGCAATGACCTTTTGTTTTAAATATCTCTGCAACTTGGGAGATGCTCTTCTTTGACACTGCCACGGGCCCAGAATTACGACAACGTGTTCTAGAATGGATTAAAAAAATAAAGAGGTTATATCATAACCTGAAACATTTTTAAACTTTCAGATGTACTTTGAAATATTACCTAGCAGCTACAGCAATTAGTGTGTGGAAATAGCGCCCTCTGTACACTTTAAGTCACCTACTAGCTTGCCAACAAAAACATGCAATGCCTATCTCATCTCTGCACTTTAAAGAGAATTAGGTACTAATTTCCAAAACTAGCACTTAGATTGATGTATATGTTGTTTCAGAAATCCAATGCTGCCAGCTTGTTGGGGTTGTTCAGCCTGGAGAGGAGAAGGCTCCAGGAAGACCTTACTGCAGCCTTTTAGTACTTAAAGGGGGCTTATAAAAAAGACAGGGACAAAATTTTTAGCAGGGCCTCTGGCGATAGGACAAGGGGTGATGGCTTTAAACTGAAAGAGCACAGATTTAAAGCAGATATAAGGAAGAAATTGTTTACAATAGGGGTGGCGAAACACTGGAACAGGTGGCCCAGAGACGTGGTAGATTTGCCATCCCTGGAAACATTCAAGGTCAGGTTGGAAGGTGCTTTGAGCAGCCTGATTGAGTTGAAGATATCCCTGTTCATTGAAGGGGGTTGGACTAGATGACCTTTAAAGGTGCCTTCCAGCCCAAACCATTCTGATTCTATGAACTTAGAAATAGTGGAACAGAGACCAAGTTCTGTTGTTCTGTTACAGAAAGTAACAAAAAGGATACAGACATTGATCACCATTCTGCAGTGGATTGTGTGGGGTAAGGCAGGGTAAAAGACATGGCAAGGGGGCAGTTTTTTGACAGTTTACTCAGGAAGTCAACATTCAGATAGTCCTAGATGCCCTGAAACCATTTGCACCACTAAGAACACACCTGCCTATCTGTTACTGATCTGTGGATGATCACATTATAAAGACAGCTGTTGCTCACAAACCTGAAATGAGCTGTTAATTCCATATGCGAGCGTAGTATCTGGTAGCAGGATATACACTTCACTTGGAAGGGGACCTCTTTGCACAGAGATATCAGAAGGTTCTTTGCATACGATGGGAAAGGTAGGGGAAGGCCAGCCTTCTTTTCATCTGTAATACGAAATGGCAGAAAGTGCAACCACACATTAGAGTTCTTTCACAGCTATGTCAGCTCTCAGATGACAGTTACAGTGGTACTCATTTGTCACAGGCTTCAGAAAGTAAGTTACCATGTGTCAGCTGAGCCACAGTAATTGTGCAATGGAAACTTTACATAAAACTCCATTAGTGTTTTAAACTACTTTAAGAATCTCTTATCTGAATCTGTTTGCATCTTGTTTTTTTGAACTCTGTGACTGACTCTACTTCCCTTTTCCTCCTTCTATGAGGTCAGATCCGACATCTCCCTTAGGAAGGTTCTTATTGACCATCCTCCCCTCCTTCACCACCTGCCTACTCTTTTGTTTAAAGCCATAGTGTGTTTAGAAAAGAAAGAAGTATGCAATTCATGTAACAAATTTCCACATACTCTGACCATCTCTCTCTTTCCCATCCTCAATGTTAATTCTCCCTAAATTTTTAGGTGCGTACTCCATAACTAACTCCAAGTGCCAGCAGAATAAAAAATTTTCTATGGAAAAGAGAATGTGAAATGACTTATGAACTATATATTGCTGTTAATGTTCTGCATCTTAAGAGGCAAATTAGCTTTGAATTTTCTGTTTAGTAAGATATGATGATCAGCAGGCAGTAATTTGAGGTTATGCCTTTCAACTAACTTCACTACCAGATCTTACAGACCACGCTGATAATATTAATCATAAAGACCTACCAATGCAAAGGAAAAAAATAGAGCACTTCCTTTTTTTTTTTTTTTTGTCCTGAGTTAAGTGCTATCCATCTCTAAAGAAGAAAACACTATTTTGTGCTCTCAATCTTTTCAAAGCAATAGCTCACCAGCAATCTTTTTTAAAACCTATGGCCTGATTTTAAAGGCACCTACGGTCAGCACATTCAGAATTAATAACCTATTTGAGAATAAAAGTACATTAGATTTACAATACATAAGAGAACTCAGAACCATGGAGCTGACTGTCACTTCCGTGAAGACGGCAGTACTGACTCGACCTGCAGGAAGATTCCTTAAGCCTGTCTTTACTATACACTTCCTGCGGACACCGTGGGAGAGGGCAGAAGTAGAAGATATAATTATGAAGATGAGAAATAACTATACCAATCCTTTTGGCCATGTAGGCTTATCCTGAAAGATACACTGTCTAAAGTATGGCAGCTTCTTGAATAAGAAGTCAACTCCATCTGTATCTGATCTGTCTCAGCTGTTTCCCTCATTAAAGTAATGCTTTAACGCCTACTGCTCATGTCAAAGCTAAAAAGTCAGTACAGCTATGATGGTCGTTAACCCTGTTTTCAAAACCATGACCAGACAGATATCACATATCTGTGGAATTAGTAAGTATGGTTCAGGATGTTACCAGCTCACAACATAACCAGTATTTCAGCCTTCAGTAGCAATGTGACCAATGCAAGGCATCAGAGTGGCAGCACCGTTCCAACTAAGCATGCTAAATTTGCAATTGTATGGAGAAGAAACTTTCACAGGTCTTTTCCATCAGGAATGCCAAGGAAACGGACAAGAAAAATAGCCTCCAGCAGTACAGTAAGGGGAAGGATCACTACAGCCAGTCTGACTGGAATTGAAAGAGAAATTTATGTGTTTTGGTTCCTACCAACATGCTAAATGTAAACTTATTTAGGACAGTAGTTGCACAGAGTCACTGGAGGATGAGACGCTTACACAAGAGACCTGGAGATACAAGAAAGTCTGCTTCTCATTACAGCAACTGTGATGGAGGAATCATTTCTACACAAAATTATGAATTTCAAAGCATCTCCTCTTACAAAACTCTATCACATTTGAGACCTTAAAAGAAAAATAAAAATTCATTAAAAACCTTAAGCTTTTTTACACAGCAGAAAAATATAAGTCACTTCAAATCATAAGGATCAATTATCAGAAGGAATGAAAAGTGGAACACTTCGTAGCAACATACCACTCAATTTAGAAGCCTCGAGGAAGTGGTTCTTTCCTGACATATGCTTCAAGCATTCATCACTTTTGGTGAAAAGGAGGAAGCAGCTTGGGCATGCAAAACACTGAATATGCTGCGGAGGGAGATCTTTTTTATGTCCGTCATTTTCATTTAGCTGCAAGAAAAAATGATCTAGTTAGGAAAATATTAAGTCAAGAAACCAGTCCCAGTTCTCCTCATGTCCTTCCATTCCTCTCTCCCTTCTGTGGTAATATTTTCACTTTTAGGTTTTCAGCTAGTGCATCTATGTTTATCTACAGCCTACCCCTATACACTGCAGCTCGTGAGTCACAAGGGACTGGACAAACTGCCATTGTCAAACTCAGCTACTCAACCTTATGACACTGTCAACTTTTCCATTCCCTTCTTGCACCACCTCTACCTTCAGGGCAAAAAATCTTTTAATTTTCCTTCTAACATTATTGCTTACTCCTTTCTTATGTTCACTCAAGGAATCTTCATGATATGCTTATGCCTTCTTCCACAGCTTGTTTGGAATTATCTCCTCATCCTTCCACCCCAAAATAACGCCATCTTCTTGCCTCTGCAAGAGCTGCTCCCTTCCTCCAAACTTG
This sequence comes from Dromas ardeola, assembly GCA_013398915.1. Classification (NCBI taxonomy): domain Eukaryota; kingdom Metazoa; phylum Chordata; class Aves; order Charadriiformes; family Dromadidae; genus Dromas; species Dromas ardeola. The sequence continues at coordinate 81,725 of VYZM01004387.1, read as the reverse complement.
TCTGTAACTCCTGTTCACAGCCCTGGACAACACCACAGGCACACACACAACTTGGAAGCAATGGAAAAAGGACGGGACAAACTATGATGCAATCTTTCCAGCTTGTCAGGTCTGACTATGCATCAGGAGTTACTGATCAGGAGAAGATGGGTACACAACAATATTTGTTATTAAAACATTCAACTTCGAGAGTGCTATCCAGCATCCAGTTCAACACCAGACTGCTTAAATAAAACCACGCACCCAGAAGATAACACCTGTCATTGAACTGAGGTTTTACAGGGGAAAGTTATGAACAGAAGGGAAAGAATGAGCACTATCAAAAAAAAAAAGTGAAAAGAGTGGAAGTAGGGAGGAACAACAACAAAAAATGCAAATACTATTAGCTTATAATCAAATCAAAACTCAAATGCTAGATTATCCTTTTCCCTTCTGCAAGTTAACTAGTGAGTAGCAGCAAATACATCTATCAGAGAGACCTGAAACAGAGAAGAAACGGTTGCATCTGAATCACCCAATTTTCTTTTCTCATTCTGTTGCCTCTTTTTCCCCCATCTCCATTTTGCTGCTTCTCTTTACCATCACTTATTTCACCGTAACTTCTTGCCTTTATCTTTCATAGTTTTGGAGATGCAAAATAAAGGGAATACCTTTCGACAGCACCAACAGAGGGACAAGAAGTTCAAGACAGAACTACGGTCCTCTCGTGGGTATGCTGGAAAGCACAATCTAATGGTCAGACCTAATGGGAGTACTGTCAGGATACATCAGGTCTTTGAAACATAGAAGAATATGAAAAACTATCGTGAAGACTAGAAGAAGAGAGGGGAGAGGAAGAGAGTTAAAAGGAAAAAAAACCAAAACCTGTGCATAATTATGTCTTGAAAACCCTCTACTATGTTCAGTCAGGCGAGTTACTTATCCTTATGATCTTGCCTTAGATAAAAGATGATCGCTGTACTGCTGAGAGGTTGAAAATCTTTTGCAGCATATCACACAGGCAACAGCATTATTTGGGGGTCCGTGTAATGTGACTGTTGGGTCACAAGGAGAATGATCAAACCTGGAGAGGAAAACACAATTAACAAACTAGTCACCTCTAAATAGTCAAAACATTGGGGTTTTTTTTAATGGGAAAAAAAATAATTTGTCTTTTGAAGTTGTTGGACAAAAATCTATCAAATCGACCTAAACTGTAGAATTCCTCTTCCTCACTTCCCCTATCATTAACTGTATCAGATAAAGTATCCTGTACAGAGGTGATTCTCCCTGTGGCTTACCTGTTATAATGACCACTTTGCAGAGGAATCATACTGTTTTTAAGAGCAAGAGAACTAACAAAGCCTTGATTTCCTACTGAGGGATTTTTAAAATTTATTTATTTTTACCTCCTTGCATTGGTTCTGGCTGGGATGGAATTAAGTTTCTTTGTAGCAGCTTGTATGGCGCTGTGTTTTGGATTTATGAACAACAGCGTTGACAGCACAGATGTTTTAGCTATTGCTGAGCAGTGCTTGCACAGCGTCAAGACCTTCTCTGTTTTTCAGACTGTCCCCCCAGCAAGTAGGCTGGGGGTAGGCAAGAAGCTGGGAGGGGACACAGCTGGGACAGCTGACCCCAACTGACCAGAAGGATATCCCATACCATACAACGCTGTGCTCACCAATAAAGTCTGGGTGAGGGAGGAGGAAGGGGGGGATGTTCAGAGTGATGGCGTTTGTCTTCCCAAGTAAACCTTATGTGTGATAAAGCCCTGCCCACCAATGAGAATTCCCTACATTGCTTTGCTTGCGTGCACAGCTTTTGCTTTACTTATTGGACTGGTTTTATCTCAGCCCAGAGTTTTCTCACTTTTACCCTTCCCATTCTCTTCCCCATCTCACTGGGGTGAGTGAGCGGCTGTGCGGCGCTGAGCTGCCTACCAGGGTTAACCCACAGCACTCCCCTCAGCTTCTCTCCTTACCATCTTCTCCACAACACATTCACTAGTTAGAAGGCGGTATAAGCTGAAATTGACACAGACACAATGAGTGCTGACTAGCAATGATCAGCTATGAACAGATATCTGGCCTATAGCTCTTGCTCCTCTTTCCCTTCAAAATACCCTTCAGGGGCATTTTTTAAATCGTACTATCAAGTCGTATATGTTAACCTTCTGGTCTTTTTCAAGCTTGGAAGAAGTAATAACAGAACTGGAGAATAAAAATCTTGTTTCTCAAAAAAAAAAATATTGAAAAAATGCTCAACAAGAAATCAATTCTGAATTAAAAAAAAAACACCACCACACACCCCCCCACGCAAAAAAAAAACAAAAAAAAAAACAAACAAGCAGGAAGTTCATCACATCATCTATATAAAGTCTGTAACACATTAGTCTGCACTCCAGACAGAATTTTGCCACTATAGGCAATTTAAGGTAGACTTGACGCTGATGTCCTAAGTTTAAGCATATTCTTTCATTATTATTTCTTGCACTGAGCTCTTTCTCTATGTCCTTACCTTTGAAGGTGACCTAGGAGAAGATGTCCATTATCAAACTCTCTGTTGCAATGCATCACAGGACAAGATATGGGACTGCTGTTGACTTGTCTCTGACCTGCCCTCTTATAAATACCCCTTTTTCCACTGTTAATGGTGCCGGGTTTGAGACCTGTGTTATAAAACAAAGCACTTAAGCCTCTGTAATTCAGATTCTGGTTAAGAAAACAAACAAAATAACACACAAGCCCTAAAACATTTTAAAAAATCAAGTTATATTGATTCTTAAAAGCAAGCTAACAATACACTCAATGCATTGAGTTACTAGATGTAACTCAATCCTGCCATGGTAGGTCTGCTCTTTCAGTTGAAGGATCTGTCTCTTCAACCTCCAGTAGGATTACTTTTCAAACACTTTGACACCCTTCTTCTATGAGATCCAGGCAATACTTTAAACTGATTGAACTTCCTGAAGTTATACTTACTTATATAGACATTTTCCTGAGCAACAGTTCAACAGTAGTATTTTTCCTTCTAGCAACTTTGCTTGTGAAAGTAGTTAACACTGCCTTAGTGGTTTTTAAGCTTTGTATATTGAATTTTCTAAGCAGCTAAATATTAGAAGAATAGCTTTTATGGCAATGATTGTATAAGAACTTTCAAGTGCCACCCTCTAGCAAAGTTAATATTGTAAGATTTTGGCAAGTGGCACCTGTAAACTCAATGTCAGTATTGCTCAAAACAATTATTACTTGTTCTATTCCGCAATACAGGACATAGAAAACGTATCACTGAAACTTAATTTCCTATTCTTACCCGGCATTTTTAACCACTGGTCCACACATAATCTTGCAGCTTCTGTGTCACTGTGTTCCCGAATAAATTCTAGTTCTTGCAACCCGTGAGCATATTGGGAATCTACTTTCTCCTGAAGGGGAAAACACATCAGGGAAGGTGGCGATCAAATTTAAAAAAAAAAAAAAGAAATTCAAGATTAAGTATGCACCCCAGAACTTACACGTGCGTCTCTAAAAACCTAAGGAAAATAAAACACCCACAAAAACCTAAAGGGGGAAAAAGAAATAAAATCTTACAACATGACTGACTTCTGCATAACACAATAAAGATGGAACGTAACAGCAATAAAAAAAAATAAATTTAAAAAATAGTACTAATTTTTGTGCCCCAAATAAAAGCTACAGCCCCAGTGAATGACTACTGTTACTGCACCTACTGAAGTTTCTGAAGCATGTACGTAACCAAGAAGATTTTTAAGATTATAAAAAGAAGCAAATAATGAGGGGTTTTTTTAAAAAAAAAGCAACACAAAATGGTTATTGAAATAAAGAGCCAATCTGTTCCACTGCCGAGGCAAAAAAAAACCCATGGTAGTTTCACTTTGAAGAGCAATTTTAATTCTGCAGATGGCATTACCTGACGAGGAGTAAAGGAGCCGCCCAGCAGGAAAACATTCATCATCAACAAAAGGATGTTCTAGCCTTCATTCTCAGACTACTTTAAAAGCTACATAGCCATCTCTGACTCCACTTTACCGTTGAGAAACTGTATGTGGAGACATTAAGAGACTGCCAAATTCCAAGCAGAGGAGACAGGAGAGGGATGCAGGCCTCTGGACTTCAAGGCTACTTTGCACTATACTAACAGCCTTTTACTCTGTTGTATTACAGTTGCATAGTCTATTGTAGACTATAACAAGCTGTAACTATAGTATAATTATGAGACTTTAAAAGTCATTAACAGTGTTCAGAAAATTAGGCTGGAAAGTCAGCATGTTCCAGAAACATTGGATTTGCATTTGTCCCTATTGAATTTCATGAGGTTCTTGTAAGCCCATTCCTTCAAGCTGTCCAGGTCCCACTGATAGCAGCCCTACCCTTAAGCCTATTTACTGCACCTCCCAGTTGGTAATAGAAATTTAAAAAATCATGCCTTTTAAGTAGCTGCACAACACAATTAATAGGATTAACCTTTAAAATTATGCCTTATACATACAAAATTTTATCCCATTATAAAATACTACCTGATACAGAGATTTAATGTGGCAAAGGGCTTCCCCAAAATCTCATACAAAAGCAGGTAAATAACTAGGTTTGCTGGATAATGGTTTGTGATAACTGTTATTTTTCATTTATTTAACCAGAATAATTTATGCTAAGGTCCCTCTGCTATATATACAAGCAAGAGAACAAGTTTTTGCCATTGGCTTGCATGAAGTTAGGTGGTTTTTTCACCCCTTAAGAACTGCATAAGACTAGCAAAGTGATCAGTTAAAAGCCACTGAAGAGACAAAGTCCGTACTGTGTTTCAAATGATGCCCCAGAAGCAAAAATCTGGCTTAGCAATCTTTTTTTTTTTTACTTAGTAGTGAAAACACACTCGTGACTACAAGGCCTGTATTATGCAACTCTACTGAAACGAAGCACGTCCAATACCTTAAAGGCTTTGTTTTTCTCTTCCTTTTGCTGTTTCTCTACTTCAACATGGCGTGCCAGACGATCCAAGGTTGACGCAACTCGTTCTTTCTGATAGTCAATGTGATCTTTGCGCTTAGTATTTCTCTACAATTGAAAAGTTAAACTTTTATTTGGTAATTGTTTAGTCACAGGCACTAATATGGTGAAAAGTGATGCCCAAGCATCAGGATGTAATTCAGTACAGATACTCCAACACTAAGTTCCATGCTTTACCTTGCTAGTTTTCCCTTCCTATTTACCAGCATCTGTAACTTCTGTTAAAAAACAAAACAACCCCAACTCTCCTACATATTCAAGGCAATTCAACATCAGCCTCACCAAAGCACTAGAAGGAACATGGATGATTGTGCTGAGTGTCCTAGAAGTCTCCAACAAATGACAAATTAAGTAAATTCTTCTAAGTAGGTAAACAAAATTCCTAAAGATTTCAAAGCCAACACATGGGTCACCTGAAACACGGAGAACCAGTATCATTCTTGCTGTAAGACAACATTGCCCAGTACCTTCATAAAGGCAGATCATTAACTTTTTCTAGCATAAGGGATAGGCCTTACACTGTACTTTATTCCTGCTACACAATCAGCTCTAGCAATCATCACTGCGAGTGACCCTGTGCATGTACAGAAGGCCCATCTTTCCTGGAAAGAACCAGATTTATTTGGTTCCTAAAGAACCAGGTTTATGACACACATTCTCTACTGCAACACTGGAAGACAGAAGTCAAGAGATGGCCACTGCTGCCAAAACCAACTCTAGTGCAGTCATTCTCAAAGGCCCCACTGAGTAGGCACAATAAGCTTGGGGAATACATGAATTGACCAGCCTGCTTCTGACTCAAATTCTTAGGAGGGATTATGAAGAACGAGGCTGAGTTAAGACCAAGTTGTCATCAGAATAAGGTCCTCCATCCTGCTCCTCAAATGTTATTTTAGAAGGAAAAGGTCTGGGAGTAGGCCAGATATATTTGCAGGCTAGAGACTAGACACAGACTTCGGAGGTCACTTGTAAAGTGGTATTTTTCTTCAACACACTTGCTAAAAAACACTAAAGTCAAATAAAAGTTCCAAGTCCATTTCAAGAAGGCAAAAAATGGCTCTGGAAAAAATTGTTCGCATTCCTGCCTTCCACTCAACAGCAGGTAAATCTCAGAAGACATTAATGTTGGTTTATTTTTTACTTGTTAAAAATACCTCTAACAAGTTCTTTGTGAAGAGTAACCAATGCAGGAAAAAAAATACAGAAGACTAATTTACTCAACCGAGAAGTCCCAAAATACATTACAACATACTCACATGAACGTAAGAACTGCTGTTAGGTTCTTCATCCTCACTACTGACAAGATCAATGCATTCAAGTACAGGTCTTAAAGGTCCTTCCTGAAAAAGCATTAAACACATACAAAAAAAAGCATTAAATTGTCTTCCTCAGATAAAACGTTGCATGCATTACAGAATATTGTCAGCGTTAGCTGTACCTGGAGAATTTCACCAAGGTTTCAAGAAGGTGCAATAATGAAATTCCTGCATGGTAACTTTTGCACTTAACAGACTAATCCATAAAATTGCCAAAACATGCAAATAAGTAAGTATTCACAAATAACTAAAATATGAACTTAACATCTAGATATCAACTAGAAAAAAACCCCACATATTAACGGTCTTTGCTTGCTTAATAACTTTGTATTCTTCACCTTTTCAATCAACTTAGATCTACATTTTTAAAGCTACTTAACTTGCACCATTAATTCAATGGTAATAGGGTAGCAGGCTGTTACCAAGAGAGGAACAATCTTAGATTTCACTGAGCAATGCTAAATAGTTTTTCCATTGGGTTTTTGGGGTTTGATTTGGTTAAAAGACATAAATTAAATTCCAACTCAAAAAAAATTAAACTCCTTGGGTATTTCAAACACTAAGAAAGTGGAAAACAGTTTCATACACATTTAAACCCTGAAGGCTACTCCTGTCTAGAGATATTCCATAGGCAGGTTACAAGGGTCTTCTCTGTATTGGAATCACAATGAGGGGGAGGTCATCTTATTTTAAAAGAAAACACATTTCACCCATTCATACCTCACACTCAAAAGCAGAAAGACACATGCCCAAATAGTCTGTCCAACATTCAGTTGCAAAGACATGCATCCAGGAAGCCTGGTCAGGACTCCATGCAGCAATATGGAAGACAAAAGGACCCTGTCTATCAACAAGCACTTAGGTCCTCTCTATTATTCCTAGCTTGACAGCCATTTGCTCCTTTTGCATATTTCTCATCTTTTATCTCTCTCCATGCTGCCTCCTCCTCTGTGAGTCACTAAATGTAATTGGTTTTGTCTGTTCTAAGAATGTCTTCAGGCTCTAGCCCTGTTCTTTGTCTTCTGTAATCATCTTGATGGTTTAAGCCTTGGTTTTAATTTGTGTGAATGCTGTCCCTTGTTTTACTGATCTGAGTGTCTTCAGAAGCTTCATGTAGATGGTCTGTGACCTCAGTGACCCCGCTAGTCTAGGTAATATCAACACCAGTTGATTTACATGCCTTGATACGCCTCCTTTTATTCACTCTGTCTGGTGCTTCCATGCACATGTGCATATGCTCCTATTCATTCTCTATTCATACCAATTTTAACATTTCTACTACAGGCTTCTGGCAGACAGCAGAATGTTGACACAAACATGAGAAAGCAAACGGAGAAGAAAAATTAAAATCAGCAGCCCAAACTACATACATAGGTCATACACTTTTTAAAGAAGATGTACAGGCTAATGTCCGGAGCTCCATCCACACTCACTGCAACAAGAGTCTTCAGTTTTTAAAGGCAAAAAAAGAAATACTATGTCCACATAATCAGATGTCACGCAAAAAAAACTTGTATCATGCTACAGCATTATCACATGCCAACTAAATAATCAGTATAATGAACATGAAACAGGATGAATACGCCTAAATACACCAAACAAAAATATTCCTAGTGACCCTAACTCACATCCATGGTCACATGTGTACACATCTTCTGTGAGCGGCAAAGTTAACTAACATGCCAGCAAATGTTTCCCATCCAAATTCTGAAAGTTGTTACCTAGCCTCAAAGTAAATAAACCAAAACCAAAGATAGTTTAAGTTTTTGTGTTTTGGTTGTGAGGAGGGGGGGTGGTTGTTTTTTTTTTGTTTGTTTGTTTTTTTAAAGTCTGTACATGCAATGCCATCTACATCACAGAATAGCTTTTGACTAAACTGCAGTATCAACCATTTGTCTGGCAATACTGCTGGCAGATACCACAGAGCTGTTATATACTCTAAAGGTATTCTTTATTTGTTAAACTGAAGTTTTCCAGGCAGAAGAAGGATAGTCAGCAGGCTGACTTCTTGAAAAGGTGCAGTACTATACCCACCATCTCTGCCGTATATTGGGCAGTGTCCTCAAGATCTTAACAATCAACTAACTAGGGCAGGCCAGGAAGATTTATTGCCTCATGAGAAGTAGTGGAGAGAACATGCATGCAATTCTCTCCGCTGTCCTTTCGCATCTCATTCTTTACATTCTTCCACCTTTCAAGGCTGTAACGCTGTTCAGCTGGCCAGGCATAAACACTCCTCATTGTCTCAGTGGGGAGGAAGAGGCATGAGATCTTGGACAGATGACAAAAGCTCATATAAATCAAGCCGCAGGCCTCAAATTACCCCAAACGAGTGCTTAACTTTTCACAGTTAAACAAAGAGAATATGGTTCTCCAAATGAAATCTTAAAAAAAAAAAAAAAAAAATTCCAAGACAGATTTGCTTTTGTAGAAACTGAAAACATGTATAAACTTACAATACATTACATCTTTATTAAACAACAGGTGTTAGCAAGTAACAGTTCAAAGACACACTCAGACCACCTGACTGGCCAATCAGTTCAATAACGTGTTCTGAAGTGTTCAACTCTGATCCTAACCACTGTAGCTTGTTCAAATGCAGAAATTTTCCTTATTTCTGTTGACTTACTCTGAGTTCAGCAGCTAATTAAGTTAGGAAACCGACTGCCAAAAAGCAGAGTAACTTCTTTTCAAGCCTAGGAAGTTCTAATGACCAGAACAGTAAATTCAGTTTAACACAAGTACTATTACACTTGTTTAAAAGTTATTTGCATACATGAAAAGTTCTTTTTTCCTTCTGAATTCTGTGTCTCTTACTACACAATTTTTGTGTACTACTTTTTGGGTTGCATTCCAATTTGAACACAAATGCAACATGGTAATTCTTTAAAATGACTCCTCAAAGATACACAACCTTATTTTCCACAAAAATAAAATGGGGGGGGAAAACCCAATCCATCACACCATCTGCCTATACGCACTCCTGAATAATAATCCAAGTCCCAAACGTAGCATTTATTTAGGCTAGTTTGTGTTTCATTGGTTGGTAGTTTAACCTTTAGATGAAGATTAAAAGCAAATACTGAAATTAAGAGTGTAAGACCTACAATCCTGGGTCTGATCAAGAACTCATCTGAGCTACAAGAGATTATTTTGAGAAACCGTAAGAATTGGCAGCAACTGTATAAACTTATCCCAAGTATATCCAATCAGCAACTGTTTAAGTCAATATATGAGAAATCTTGATTTAAAGCCATCGTTAAATGTCACAACACTGGTTTAGATCCATCCCAGCTGAGTGTCATTACGTAGAAAAATGTACTACTTCCAAAGAGACAGTGACTTCAGCCTGGGCTCATCCTGCCAGCAGTGCTCCTCTCTGCCAGATGAGCCCAGAGAAGCCGTGGATGCCCCATCCCTGGAAGTGTTCAAGGCCAGGCTGGATGGGGCTTTGAGCAACCTCATCTAGTGGAAGGTGTCCCTGCCCATGGCAGGGGGGTTGGAACTAGATGATCTTTAAGGTCCCTTCCAACCCAAACCATTCTATGATTCTATGATGTTGATACCAAAATGAAAGCGCAAGTTCAAAGCCTCTTTATTCAGTGGCCCAGGACAGAAATCATCCTCAGGGAAGGAGACTGAGTCTAGGATTACTCTCCTTTTTAAACAGCCATAGAGGCCTTCTGAGAATTGCATGCAAGCCATAGCTTCAGATGGACTTCCAGTATTTTTAATCTTGATTGGAGAAGCGGTGCCAGGTGAAACATACCCTTTTTCCAGCAAGAGCTAGCAGGTATTGCTAGCAAACATTCCCAATTAATACTGCAGTACCACATGGAAGGAAAGTTCTGAATAGCAGGAATTTACCTTTTGCACTGTTGGCTCACCTCTGCACAGGGTCAGCCCTAAACTGAAAGTTAAGAGACATTTAATAACTTCATTTTTTCCAACTGGTTAAACTAAACAGTAACATAATGCAAAGATAGCGCCAACCCTGAAGATTCCATCGCTGTAGCAGAGTTAAGAAGCGGAGGACCAGTTAGCTTCATCCAACTCGCTTGTATCTCCCCACAAGATGAACACTACCAGCTAAAAAGTATCTTGGTGCACAAGAGCCTGAGATTACAAAAGAAACAACATGGACAAGCACTCAAACAACCCCCTAAAGTTGTGGCCTCTCTGGCTGACTATAGTGGTATACTTGGCACCCAGAAAGCTGTCAGTGCTCAGTCTTCACATCGTAGAAGCAGATCCTTCACATTCCAAAAATTTCAAAAAACCCAAACAAAAGACCCGCATGCTCCACTTCTCAATTACTTCTCTAAACAATCTTCGAAAGCCACCTTTACACTAACCAACAGCTACACCGCTGAGCAATAAACCAATGGCTAAATCACAGCTATTCCAGTTACTAGAAGTATTTCTAGGTTTTAATTGATAGAAAATTACCTTTTGAGCCTCCAGGCAGCTGTGATGTCTCTGCTGTTATTCATAGCTTTGGCTGAAAGCATTAGCATTAAATCAACAAAACTAATTTCACTATGCTATGCAAAATACCAACTGTAATAGTTAATATAATTAAATCTGTTTAATTGGTGGCTGGTAAATACAGAGCCTCATATTCATCTCCAAGGACAGTCTTCTCAAGGAGTTCTGTGAAGCTCATTTTTACTGCCTCCAGAAGTTTTCTCAAAAAGTCCTAAACTGTGGTCTCACTTTTTCCCCCCCTCCCTCATTTCGATCAACTTTAGGTAATCAAGCCTAGCAAACAGACACCTAGTCCACTGATACATTATGTAAGATTTTTTTGTTTGTTTGTTTGTTTTTTCCCCCCCAGTTTGTAGCTTTACATGCATTCGGACCAAATACCCAGTTTACTTAAAAAAGCACAATTAAACTGTTGCATAATTATACACACACTAGCATACAGAAAACATGAAACTAGCTTTCAATGTATGGGACCACAGACTTAACATATCTTTGACGAAACTATGCAAGCGTAATTGTGTATACACATGTAAACACACTAATTATTATGGAACAAGGTTACATTAAAATAAATTGAAAAATCTGAAACAAATTGTACCATTTGTGCTTGAAATCTTTATTCCAGCAGATTCACAACTTGAAGACTGCTGAGTAACTGACCGATGTTATGAATCAACATGCATTTAGAAAGTTTTAATTTCTCTGACCTAGCAAATACAAAAATCCAAGTCTTCGGCTGACTTGGCTTGGGAGCAAAAATAGAAGTCCTGCTTCAGAGATGCTTCGTAACACCTCTACAATTTTACTCTGTTCCTGCTGTGATGCAACTGAAAGCTAGAGAGACAAATACTTGAGTCTGTATATCTAATATTTAACACCTCAGGGGGAAAGGAAACAAAACATTTAAATGGTAATGATCGTATTTCAGCAAACCACTTGATTTTGGTATATCCCAGGGCCAAGGGTTCTTCAGATATCATTTTTATTGGAAAACACATTTAAAGAAATTAGTCAGAAAAAAAGTGAGTGGACTATTAAAAAAAAAAACCAAACAATTCAGCAGGAGTCCAATGCTTTCTGTGCAGCCTGTAGCAACTTGAATAATCTGTCTACTTAAGTGCTATTGAACCCATTAAACCTGTAAATCTCTTCACTCTTGCCTTACCCTTCCCAAGGAAACAGAATGGGGGCTGGACCATCCTACCCTAAGAAATTAAGCTATCAGGAATAACGTCTTGTATTCTAGATTAAATTATATTTTTCTGCAAAACTTAGAATTTAATAATTTTAAATGGACAAAATATGTTGCAATGCAGAATTAAAAGGTGGGAAATTATGGAAGAACAGTTCCTGAATGAGGATGAATCCTAAGTTTCCTGAATGAGGGCGAATCTGACTGTAAAAGCTCAAAAACTCTGGCATCGGCAGAGATTGCTTTTACTCCATCAAACTGAGACACCTCCAAGTAGCTTCTCTAATTCAATTTACACAGTACCACCTCGTGCACTGGGTCCTCAGGACATGCAAAAAATAGTACTTAGATGATCAGGTAGCATTCATACACAACGTTTATGAAGCCTATACACTTCTAGTCATACATATGATTATATGGAAATGATGATCTAAAGCTAGTCAAATAGTTTAGAAATCTTTTTGCAAAGTCCAGGTTCACCCTCACTCAGATGAGCAAATGTGAGATTCGAGGACACACTGCTGACATTAGATGATGGCCAGCTTTTCCAGATACACCTTTTCCCTTGTATTCATCAATGACAACAGTAAGCTTCTCACCCCAAAATACCAATCCTGTACAAACAGGCCTAAGCACAGACATCTTCCTATACATAGCAGCCTCTCTCAGAAGCAATCATCACTGGGACCACAAAGGCTCCATATTACCCACGGGCAAAAACATGAACAAAAGGTAGCAGAAGCGTTGATTTTAGTTAAGTCTCTTTTGTTTCAATTACTGCTCTTGGCGCTCCAGCAGCCCTTCAATCATTACACATTTAAAGCTATACTAGCTGCCTCATTCTTTGCCCAGTGTTCCAAGAAAATTAAGCTTATACAATCATGCCACACATAAATGCTTCTGTGTATACAATGAACTTTGCACTCATTAGTCAATTTTGACCAAATCAACTAAAAGACCAAGAAGTCTCAAAGATAATCAACTACTTATAATTTTTGCAAAAATATACATGGTCCTCATACTTGAGCACCTAAATACCCCTGCAGAAAAAAACCTGTATATTGAATTTAGGCTTTAATCAAACATCACGCAAAACAGAAAAAAAACCTAATCATCTGATTATTCTTCAGCATTAAAACTGAGACAAATCCATAGGAAAGGAGCCATTATTAGTCAGTCCTGGCATCAGTTAACCACTTGAGTCATTTGCATGACTACTTCTTTAGGGGAAAATCACCTTTCTGTTCTTGCATGTATCCCTGCCATCCAGCACCACTTCACTGATGACGGATTGCGGCCAGAACACAGGTAGCATCAAAAACATTCTGCTTTTCTTGGATCTTCAACAGATATAAATGTCTTAAAGTTACATTAGCCTAGGCGTTCTACTGTAGCTATTATACAGTGCTTCACAATTTGAGAAGACCGTTTAAGGCCTCTAACCTGTTATTTCCTTCCTCTTTTGCTAAACAAAGTATAGTGTTTGACATAGTTTTGCAAAGCGAGCAGTGCTTTATTCCATTACCTTCAGTTAATAGACTATTCATAAAGCAAAACATTATGCAATAGGATTACCAGAAAAGTCATCTACAGTGACTTCTCATATACCTCATTGATCACTGTAATCCCCCACTCACCTGCTTGGATACTCAAGTTTAAATTCTCTCTATAGGACCAACTGATATCATCTTACACAATTCCAAGGAAGGGGTAGATAAAGTTTTAAGATGAACTTGTATCTGCCAGAGATTTACAAATTAAATTATCTTTAAATCCAAAAGTAATGCTTTCCATCAAAATATAATCAAGATCATCAACACAGTACTGAACGACCCCCTCCCATTTTATCAGGCTACTGAGAGCATATTTACAGTAACAGGCAGTACGTTAACAGTTCAAGATCTACTTACTCCAACGAACTCGATCTCATCTTCACTTTCAGAAGTTGGCGATTTACTATCATGAATGTCGACAGAGCTACAAGACTCCATTATCTAAACAGAAACAAGCCAAAACATGCTTCATCATTTTATTTTGTAATTTAACTACACAGCATTTTCCATTTTATACCTACTTTGACTTTACAGCCATATGCACTCAACCAGCACCTCTGTATCATTCACTGACAATTATTCCTGATTATCAGGAAGAAATTCTTTACTGTGAGGGTGGTGAGGCAGTGGAACAGGTTGCCCACGGAGGCTGTGGATGCCCCATCCCTGGAAGTGTTCAAGGCCAGGCTGGATGGGGCTTTGAGCAGCCTGGTCTAGCGGGAGGTGTCCCTGCCCATGGCAGGGGGGTTGGAACTACATGATCTGTAAGGTCCTTCGCAACCTAAGCCATTCTATGATTTTCAGTAATGTTAGAGTTAAGTGGTAACAATCTTGACTCAAATCACAGTACTATTTTTTTCCAAATAGGCAAAACGTGGCCTGACCTACAAAGCATCCCAATACCTATATTCCCCCAGCAGCCACGGCTACAGCGTACCGCCAGAGCTCAATAACACGCTTAAATTCGAAAACCTTAGCGACTGCCGAGGCATTCCGGAGCCCCGGCCTAACGCCGCGCTACCGCTAAAACACAGAGGGCGGTTCACAAGCAGACGCGGGGGCGAGCTGAGGCACAAACAGCAGCTACAGGTATTTCTGATGCCTTTGGCCACTTTAAGACCGCAGCAGCGCCAGAAGGCCGAGCTCCGTGCTTCAAAGCAAGCGCCCCCGTGCCAAAAGGGAAGGCGTCCGTGAGGGGCACTGAACGGCGGCCGGCCCGAGGGCGGGCGGCCCTGGCAGGGCGGCTGTGCTGACTCACGTCCCCTTACCCGCACCGACACGCCCCCAGCCCCGCCGTGGCTCCCGGTGAGGAAGCGGCGGCCTCGCCGGGGGCCCGCTCCTGACCCGGCCGCCCGGCGGGCATCGGGTCGCTAAGCGACGGCCCCCGCGCCCCTCACAATGCCCGGCCCCGCTCACCCCGCCGCCAGCACCCGAGGGCACCGCAACGCCCCGACCCAACGCGCCTCCGCTTCCTCTTCAACCCCGGGGGCGGCGGGGAGGAAAGAGATGGGGCGGGAGCGCGGCACGGCTTGCCGGGATTTGTAGTTGCCGCCTGCTTCGCCTGGCTCGCCCTCCTGCTCTTCCTCTGCCCCCATGGCGGGTGCCGCCGCTACCNNNTCCCCCCGCTCCCGCGACAGCGCCATGGCGCAGCCCCCCGACTGCCGGCGGCGGCGTTTCGGGGCTCCTTCCTTCAATAACTTCCTGCCTCCCCTCTTCCGCCTTCAGTTGGGTTGCACGGAGTTCCTGCTGGAAGGAGGAAAACCCAGACGCCGCTTCCGGGGGAGGAGGAGGGTGGCGGCCATTGGGGCTGACGGGGGAGG
>VYZM01004387.1:38996-66296 GCA_013398915.1 Dromas ardeola | reverse complement strand
GCTGACGGGGGAGGGAAGGCGGGAAAAGCCCTGAGGCGACGGCGGGGGCCCCAGCGGGGCGGGGGGGGGCTCCGGCAGGGCCCGTGTGGCCGCTTCAGGCTGGCGGTTTGCAGCCCAGCTCACCGACTGCTCGTCCAGCCCAGACATCAGCAGCCGGTCTGCGAGGATCTTACGGGAGACGGTGGCAAGGGCCTTAGTGAAGTCCAAGTAGACGAGGGCCATTGCTCTCCCCTCATCTACCAGGCCAGTCACTTTATCGTAAAAGTTTATCAAGTTGGTCAAGCATGACTTCCCCATGGTAACACCATACTGAGGACTCTTGATTTTCTTATTGCTGAAGTGCCTGGAAATGGTTTCCGGGATTAGCTGCCCCCCATCACCTTCCTAGGGATCAGGGTGAGGCTGGAGTTCCGTGCATCCTCCTTCCTGCCCCTCTTGAAGATGGGAGTGACATTCACTTTCCTCCAGGCCTCAGGCACCTCACATACTTACTGTGATTGATTAAAGATTATCGAGAGTGGCCTCGCCATGACATCTGCCAGCTCCCGCAGCATGCGTGGGTGAATCCTGTCAGGGCCCATGGAGACAAATATGTCCAGTTTGCTTAAGTATGCCCTGACACGATCCTCTTCTACCAAGGGTACACCTTCCTTGCTCCAGCCTTTCCCCCCGGTCTCTGGGACCTGAGATTCCTGAAGGCCAATAAAGAATGAGGCAAAGAAGGCATTCAGTAACTCAGCCTTTTCCATGTCCTATGTTACCAGGTCACCCATCTCATTTAGCAATGGGCCTACATTTTTCCTAGTCTTTCTTTTGTCACCTATGTACTTACAGAAGCCATTCTTGTTATCTTTGGCATCCCTGGCTACATCCAATCCCAGTTGGGCTTTAGCTTTTCTAACGTCATGCCTATATGCTTGAACAATGTTTCTTTATTCCTCCCAGGTTACCCATCCTTGCTTCCACTCTGCATGCTTCCTTTTTGTGTTTGATTTTGACCAGGAGCTCCTTGTTCATCCATGTAGGCCTCCTGGCATTTTTGCCTGACTTCCTGCGTGCTGGTATGAACTGCTCATGAATTTGGAGGAGGGGATCTTTGAATATTAACCAGCTTTCTTTGGCCCTCTTCCCTCCAGGGCCTTATTCCATGGGACTCTTCCAAGCAGATCTTTGAAGAGGCCAAAGTTCACTCTCCTGAAGTCCAGGAGCCTGCTTTTTACACTCCTCCCTCCCCTCAGGACCCTGAGCTCCACCATCTCATGGTCACTGCAGCCATGTCTGCCATTGAGCTTCACATTTCTGACAAGCCCCTCATTGTTGGTATGAGGTCCAGCAAAGCACTGCTCTCCATTAGTCCCCGCTGGCTCCTTTATGACTTGGAAGAAGTTATGAGCGCACTCCAGGAACCTTCTGGATTGCTTATGCCCTGCTGTGTTGTCCTTCCAGCAAATGTCTGGGTGGTTGAAGTACCCCATGAGGACCAGGGCTTGTGAATGTGAGGCTGCTCCTATGTGTCTGCCTCATCTGCGTGTTCTTCCTGGTCAGGTGGCATATAGCAGACACCCACTATAATGTCACCTTTACCTGTCCTCTCTTTAATCCTCACCCATAAACTCTCATTCAGTTCCTCATCCATCCCCAAGCAGAGCTCCGTGCTCTCCAACTGCTCTTTCACATCAAGGGCAACTTCCCCTCCTTGTTTTCCTAGCCTGTCCTTCTGTGTATCCCTTCATTGTAACACTCGAGTCATGGGAGCCATCCCACCATGTCTCTGTGATCCCAAGAAGATTGTAGTCCTGCAACTGCACACAGATCTGTGTCTCATCATGTTTATTGCCCATACTGCACGCGTTAGTATACAGGCACTTCAGAGAGGCACCCCAGCACATTGACACCGTAGAAAGGGATTGGGGGATTTCTCCATCATGGTACCTTTCAGGCATTTCCTTGCTTACGTACAAGTGCTGGAGGTGACCCCGCTTAAGCCCCATTTTTGTTGATTTTGTGATCTGTTCCTGTCACATCACCCCATGCCTTTTGCTCTTTGACCATGTCCATCACTCCCTCGCAGGGCTGCTGGTGACTTGCTCCCTCCCCTTTCATTCTTAGTTTAAAGCCCTCATTATGCAGTCAGACAAAACAGCTTTGCCCTGCTTAGTGAGGTGGATCTCTCCCAAAGCAGACGGTGACCTGCAAGCCAAGTCCTGTGATCAGTCATACAATTCAAAACCTTGTCGCCTACACCAGTTCTGCAACCAGTTATGGGCTTGTCTTATTAGTGCTCTTCTCATTTCGCCTCACTGGCAGGATTGAGGAAACGTCACCCGGGGCCTCCGCGCCCATGATTCTTGCTATATCTGCTACTGCTCTCCTGCTTCATCATATTGTTGCTTTGAGCCACCCAAAGTAAAAGTTGGTATGAATCATCTTTACTCAATGCATTGGCTTTGAGTAAGCTGAACAGTGCAATGTCCCCTTTGAGTTGTGTGTTTATATAAAAGAGCTGCTTGCACACCAATAAAGCACTTTACTTATCAAATTCTGTATACACGGGAGAGGAGGAATTGAGGGTTGCATGTTAAAGTTTGATGCTATGGGAGCTTTGTGAATAAACGACTATCAGAAAAAACGTATCACATGGTATTTCATGTCAACATTAATGTAGTGCACTTATTTTTCTTGTAAACAGAGATAGTATTACTAATGTTAGTTTTAAGTGTGCTTCAATATATGAATGAAAAAATAGCATTATGATAGAAGATAGACGTACCAAGGTGCTGAAAGGCAAAAAAAAAAAAAAAAAATCACACAACAGCTGAAATATTTTTTCCATGTATTTCCTGGATTTGAGGTGTAAACTCATAATTATCCCCTTCTGTGAGATGTGATAGTCGGGTTTTTGTTTTCTACAGTTTGACTGCTAATTAAAACATACTAGTTAACAAATTTGTACAACTTAATCACTATTGTTGGACTGTATGAACAACACTGATTTGAGCATTTTTATTTTGTTATTAAAATAATGGAAACCTGACTACCACTTGGAAAATTAAAGTCATTGTTGCTGCCTTAACTTTCATATTTTGCATTTATAACATATATTTGCCAACAGAACATTGATAGCAGCCACTCTGTTTGTAGCTTGCATTTGCACTTAATTACTTTTGATTCTTGAGAACAGATAATACAAGGTGCAATAGTAACAAGTTAATAGAACAGCAAAGTGGCATTATTTTTGTAACCTCTGATACCTGATGAAAATGACACTCATTTGAATATGAACTTTTCAGTTGTAATTCATGTAAGTGTTTACTCTTGCAATGACCCATCCAAACATCCTCCTCATATTTAAACAATACAGTTAAGGAAAAAAAAATAGTAAGGGAATTGCCGTGCAATCATGTCTGCATGTACAATATGCTAACAAAACTCTGCATTCCAAAATTTGAGTGTTTCAGCTAATTCCTGGGAAAGCACAGGCTTCCCAGGTTGGGTCAGCTTGGGAAAGTTCTTATGCGTTTCATAGAGAAGAGAAAAGATGTAGCCTGCTGGACTTCTTGGCTGGTGGGCCACCTGCAAGGCACATTCACTGTCTCATTCGGTAAGAGACATGCTCTTCATGACCTGAGATCTCCAAGTCCAAACCTCCAGACGAAGCCTGCGGATCGCATAGGATGCAGAAGCTTTTTCTGACCAGACTGTCTTATATAATATAACTCAGTAACGCTCTCTAGCAACCAATTCCACATGTTCATTATGTGCCCTTAATTATTTTCTTTTATAGAATTTAAACATATTTCAACCTCCTTGTTTCTCTCCTTGCTTCTTAAATTGAGTGAAACATTGCCTTTTTAACCATTGATTCCCCTTTTGTGTCAACGTTGTATACTGTCACTCTTGATCTAGAAAATTTAGATGTCATGTGGTTTGGGTTTTTTTTGACTCCTAGCTATATATCACATAATAAGAGGAGACATGAACTTGACGTGCATTAAAAACCCCGATTTATTCAATAGCATACTTTTTCAGTAAGTCTTTTATCCCATTTTATCCATATATCTCAGTGTTCTTCCCTCCTTAGAAAGCAAGTGTTCTGAGCTGTTTGTAGTAAACAATAACTAAATTCTTTTCCATGGTAATCTTAAAATTCAATCTAAAATGCTGTAATAGAGACAAATAATTCAAATTATTGGTTTTAGTATTGCTTGCCTTTTCAGTACTAAACCTGCAGTTACTAAATGCTATACAGTCGTATTGCTGTTAGGTTTTTCTGCAGTTGCTGTGGGCCTTCTCCAATTCTGAGTGATGCAATAATGTGTCCTCCGTCACGCATATCAGAAGAATTTTACACTTTGTGACAGCACACATTTACATATCACCAATTAATTTTGATCTTAGTGCAAATTTTGGGAGAAGCAGCATTAGACTGCTCTGTTCTCCCTACAGGAGAGATGGGGAGGGACTCTTTATCAGGGAGCATAGCATAGGGACGAGGGGTAACAGTAGATTTAGATTAGATATTAGGAAGAAATTCTTTACTGTGAGCGTGGTGAGACACCAGAACAGGTTGCCCAGGAAGTTGTGGATGCCCCATCCCTGGAAGTGTTCAAGGCCAGGCTGGATGGGGCTTTGAGCAACCTGGTCTAGTGGGAGGTGTCCCGGCCCATGGCAGGGGGGTTGGAACTAGATGATCTTTAAAGTCCCTTCCAACCCGAACCATTCTATGATTCTATGATTTGTTACTTCTGAAGTTTCTAATCTGTGATTATTTAGTCTTCAATTTTGTGTTCTCGGAGTTTGTCAGGGTCATTTTGGAAAACCAGTCATATTTTCTTCCTTTTTGGTCATACTGCAAGGAGTGTGGCTTTTCTGTTAACCGCGTAGTTGTGTAAAAGCTATTTATCTTCTTTTATCCGGTGGGATAACATCAGTCCTATACTTCAGGAGAGAGGAATGATTCTTTCCAGTTTGCTCCCTCTTTACCTTTTGGTAAAACATTAAAATGTCTCCTTCTCTATGTTGCCTTTTGTTCAGAACACCCATCTCTCTCCCTGGCCCATGCCTACACCCTACCAGGAAAATCCTCCGTCACTCTTTGTGGTGAGCCTTTGACAACTCACCTGGTCAGCAGAATAGAAGAGCCTGTTGTAGAGCGTGACTGATCTTCAGTGCTGCACCAGTGGCAGGGAGAACAACCACTCGTGTTTGGCTCCCAAGTGCTTCTCCAGCTCCCCAACAGCAGGAGAGCGGCAGCTGTGCGATACCAGCTGTGACAGCTTTAAGGTTAGAGAGCCCTTGTCAGGTGGGCCAACCCCTTTCCCAGCTAAGAACCATGAGCTTTATAGAAGCTGGCTACAGAACAGTTATTTAAAAAAAAAGTGAACGAGAGAAAAAAAAAAACACCTTACATGTTAGAGACTGATGTAAGAAAAGGCCCAGAAGACAGTAAGGACAATAAAATAGAACTAAGACATAGTAACGTTTCATTTTATTTGATAGAAAGTTGCTTCAAAAATATGATTAACTATATACATTCTTATATGCTGTACATACAGGTACATATACAAAATGTACATAATAGCAAACATCCATCCTTCTGTTACATTTTATGGATGGTAGTTAGTAACATGAGATTGAACGTAGATCAGATTTCACACCTGCTTTCATCCTGATCCTATCTACAAGGAACTGATAGACATGAGAGATGAAAAAGGCTAGCAGATCACTTAATTCATACCCCAGCCCACACAAAAGTCTTCTCCACAGTGCATTTCATTAGTGCATTGTTCTAGTACAGTTAGGTTTGCAGCACTACCCTTCAGAGGTGTTTGGCTGTTGACCTTATCTTCAGACTTTTTTTCCTGGCATTCACCCTAATACCATTTCTAATTTCTTTCTGTAATTCAGGTCTCCTGAGTTACAGAAATCCTCCTCAAGTCAAGCTAGATTTCTTCAACTTTATGTTGGGTTTTTTTCCCTTCATCTAGATTCCTTAGTTGCTTGTTTGCCACATATGAAATAGATTTAACTATTAGTACTCTCTGTTCTGGGAGAAGTACATTCAAGCACAAAGGCTGTAATCCAAGCATTCTCTCCTTCCCATGCCACCAGCACACTATAAACCTGGAATCAGTCAGTAAGGAAGAAAATGTACCTTCCCTCCTCCTCCTCAGGTAATAACTGAGTGCGTGACTGCCAGCTGCTCCCTAGGACAAGTGGTGTTAGATCCCAAGAGGAACTGCCCAGTCACTGGGATTTTTCTGTCCCCAGTCCCATGAGGAATGATCTACCTGTCCACTCTCTAGGCAAGAGGTAGAACACTAAAATCGAAACACAGGGAGTAGAGGCTGGCAATTCTGCCCTTTACTAGTTGCTTCCAAGACATTGTCCTCCATTTCCAACTGGAGGGATGGAGGGATCAGGCACCCTTATCCTATGGACCTGATGTTCAGGGAAGAAGAGAGAGGGAGAGCTGCCAAACCAGCAGGGTACTGTCAGCAGAAGGCCTGTGGGAGAAGCCATGGCCTCCACAACTGAACAGGCTATCCTGGAGGACTCTTCCCTGAGCTAAGAGGGAACTTGGCTTCTTTCATTGCCTTTCCAACTTTCAGAGGTTAAAAATGAGCTGCTTCTTTCCTGCAGAGATCTTAAGAGCTGCAGCTTCGTTGCCCTAAGAATGTTTTCTTCTTTTCAAGTTAACAGCATCCTTAAATATCTATTTTGTTTCTTCTTCTCTGCTCATGTGGCCCTGTGCTTTCTAACCCTGTGCTGGCCAGAGTCTTCATTTCACTAGGAAATTTTTCTATTCTCTTTTCATACCGCTATATCTTTTTTGTATTAATATGCAATAGCTTTCTCTGATCGGTAAAGCAGTTTTCCATCAGCTGTCAAGGTGAAAGCAAGGGGATTAAGGTTCCTCTTGTACATTCTTTTGGTATTACTTTAAATAATGTTTTTTTCTAACTAAGGGGAACTCTTCTTATATTCTTCAGAATAAGTTTATATTTTTTTAATTACCGCATAACATGCATATATTTAATAATATCTTAAAGCCAAAGATATTAATATGCCTTCATTTTTTTCTAGGCTGTGGGATTACCATTCGTTTGAGAAAATGGTTGTCAGGCTTCTATTCTGCTTGCAGTATCTCTGCCCACTGTTGCTAGGCCCATTTAGATATTATTTCTTTTTTATTTTATACTATTCTTTAATCTCTGTTGAGAATTTGAACTGGTATGAAATACCTTCTGTTACTCTTTGTCTGAATTCCTGAGATCCTGTCCGCAACCTTGGTTGGGAGAGGGCGCTGGTGAGCTTCTGGAGAGATGAGACTCCACCTCAGAAGAAGTGGGTTTGAAGCACTCCTGCTGACCTTGCGTGGTGGGAGGTGGAGTCGTCAGACGGCTGTCACTTCGCTGAATTTGTGCATTAGCAGCTGGTGAATCATCATCCTGCTGGTCTTGTGTGCTGAGAGGAACAGCAGAAGAGATGATGCCCTGAGGAGCAGCTGTTGAGCCACTGTTGAGACAATTTGTAACTAAGCTTGAGATACTAACATTAAATGTGCAATTACAACTGTTCTTAGTTTCTGAGCATCAGAGTTTGTTTATTAGCCAGTGAACTAGTTTTCTTCATTGACGCATTCCCCTTTTCCTTGTTTCACCTCAGCCATATGGATCTGAGATGGTGACTTGGTCTGTCTCGTTGGATTTGACTCCAAGTTCCCTCTCCTGAATCATAATCATGTTCTGGAGAAAGGTGGCGCAGGTGGGCAAGGAAGGAGGAGCAGCAGCAAGGGAGGAGATCAAAACTGCAGTACCACCAGTTTTAAAAGTAAGTATCTTGTGCGTAAGTTGTTACTAAAGGTACCGCACAAGAGGATTTTTCTCTTGACCCCTCTCTGTACTTCATTGCTGGAAGGTGAACTGAAGGAGGGACTGTGAGATTGTGCGCACTTAAACTCTCCTCATTTTCTTACAGAGAAAACTTGTGTCATCTGAGTTAAAGGAATGACCACTGTTATCTTGATTACTTACAAGATGCTTAAATGCTTTTACAGTGAGGAAATTCTGAACAGATGTAAAATGAATCCATTATAAATGCATTCTAATAATCATCCATTCAAGAGAGACTATGCAGGCAGTATCTGCATTGGTTCCAATGAATGTTGGACTGGACTTTACATAAGCACTTACCGATAACAGACGTAAAGACATTTCTAAGATATCAAGTTTAAATTGAAAGGTCTAGAGGCAGTATTAAAAAACAGCCCAGAGTTGTTACAGTGCTAGCTCAAGATCCTCTGGTCAAGGCTTCAGGAATACTGTGTCTGTACATGAGAAGACTCAGGAATTAGCAAAATTTATGGATTCATCTGATGAAGATACAGATTTAAAATATAAAATATTTAAGATTTAATACTTTCAAAGAAGACAGAGTCTGTCCTTCTGTGCTGTTATTTTTACTTCCTGTGTCAAGGACAAGGAAAAATACTACAGTGAATCAATGCACACTGTATGTTACAAATACAGAGGACTTTTGTTTTATGAAGCCTTCTCATCTCTAGGAGAAAAGCATTAACACAGTAAACTGTATTTTAGCCAGGCTAGTGCATTTGTTTATTGTTTCTAGATGGGAAAACCCATGTATCTATTCTTCCAATAGATAGATTTTCTGAGTATTTCTCAAGTAGTAATTCATAGACCCCTGGCTGTCCATGGAGTACTTCCAGGTGGCTTAGAGAGCAATTCTAGCAGCAAAGCTACTTTTCAAACAATTGTGTTGTAACATAGTCAAATATCTTGGGATGGGTTTGGTTTAGTTTGTTTTATTGTATTTTATTTTTATTTTATTTTTATTTTTTGTTATGAAGTGTCATACAGTTGCAAATGCAGATTTTAAAATATGCACAAGATAACTGAACTAGGAAGAAGTAAAATATTACTTCAGTATGGAAAGTCTAAGTAAGGACAAATCTGTTCTCGTCTCACTGATTTTAATCTCTTATCCTGTTCCTTGTTAATCTCTTATCCTGTTTCTGAGGAGAGGCTGAGAGAGCTGGGACTTGTTTAGCCACAAGAAGGCTGAAGGGGGTCTTATCTACGTGTATTAACATCTGATGGGAGGGTGTAAAGAAGATGGAGCCTCTTCTCGGTGGTTCCCAGTGGCACGACCAGAGGCAATGGGCAGAAACTGAAACACAGGAGCTTCCCTCTGAACATCAGGAAACACATTTTCACTGTGAGGGTGACTGAGCAATGGCACAGGTTGCCCAGGGAGGCTGTGGAGTCTCCAACCTTGGAGATACTCAACCCAACTGTACATGGCTCTGAGCAACCTGGTCTAGGTGACCCTGCCTTGAGCAGCAGACGTTGGACTAGGCTATCTACAGCGGTCCCTCCCAACCTCAACTATTCTGTGATTTGTACATTTGGTATATATGGAAACAGTACTATGGAAACAGCTGATTTCACTGATGATAGGGATGAGTTCAGCACATTTAGACTAGCCTTGTTCACAAGGTAATGCCCATAATAAGCAAGATGTTATTTAATAATTCCTCTGCCCCAATAATTTAGACTCTTCTGGAAGTAAAAGAATGATCATTTAGTTCTCCTACAGTACTTTTATCAGTAGGTACAAGAGAGGGGTGATTTTCCTTATCTTTACTTCTGGGTTAATTGGGGCACAACAGGTGACATGAAAATGAAATTGACTGGTCTCTGGAGAGCCTGCAGAGAGTAATAAGAAAAGTAAATAATGCCAAATCTAAAATAGACATATTGATCAAAGTAACTCCATGTGTTTACTTCTATATTCTCTTCCTGTAATTTAATAGCCTTGCGCTCCTTTGTCTGGAATGAACAACTTGTTTAAGCTGGACTGCCTCTGCATTACGTACTTTTTGTACAAAGTTAAGAAAATATTTACCTACTTGGCAATGAATATATGAACATGTATCTTCATGGTAATTTTAAGATTGTTTTTAGATTTTGTTACCACAGGGTAACATATGGAATTACACATTGCAGGCTACTTTTTTTTTTTTTTTTAAGACTTACCAAAAGCTATGCTTCTGAAAAGCACCTGAGTTAAGATCTTTGCTTAGAATTGGCTTCTTGGTGCAATTGTTCAGTTTTTGTCCCATCATTCGCCTAATTAAAGCATCATCTGTGTTTGGAAACAACTGTTTTGTGATTCCTGCAACATAAAGAGATGATATATAATGAGGCCTCCAAATCAGGGAAACAACAGATGTATGATCTAAAATGCATTTCTCACATCTTTGAAATTTCCAGCTACTTCAGCTTCAGCTCTAGCTAATTTGCTGTCTTCACACACTACTTCATAGATTTTGCATGTGCCAGCTCTTGCTTTTCTCTGTGCCTTCCATACTGCTGTGCCTGCTCTTGGCAAACTCAAAGGGAACTCCAGGGCCACAAGGGCTTCCTGTAGCGAGTGATTTGTGTTTGCTCATCCTCTCCCTTTGTTCTGTTCTCGATCAGAGTGTCCTATTCCTATCCTCATCAGTCCTCATGCCTCGGACCCTTACAGTTTTTGTTCATTAATTTTCATTAGCTGGTGATGTCTCCTTCCCTAAAAACTTCCCTTCTGTTTTGCCTGGCTAACTTTTTTTGAATGCAAAAAACCAAACAGGACTCAACATCAGGAATGCAACTCCTGCTCTTCTCTTCTCCATCATCTTCCCTTCCCTTGATTTTTTTTTCCCCTTTCATTTAATTTTGAAGTCTTACACTTTCCATCTTTTTAAAATAATCTGACCTACTAACACATTTTCTACAGACCTAGAACTCCCAGGCTTCTGTCTTATTTTTCTTCTTCTCTTGTATGATGTTGACACTTTTCTGTTTGAATTCAGGAGTGTTCTCATTTCCCTTAAACTTCTTTCACTTCTCTCTAGGCTCCCCTTTGTCACTGAATTCTCTGCAGCATGCTGTATTAAGTGTCTTGATTATCTTCTCTGCTTACCTTTTCAGCTTTGCCTAGACCCTTCCCCAGAATCCATCTTTAGAAAAGTCACTAGTAGCTCTTAAAACCATAGAATCATTTAGGTTGGAAAAGACCATTAAGATCTTCAAGTCCAACCGTTCTTCTCATCCCATGAAATCTTTTACATTTTTCTCATCCATCGTTCTGAAATTATATTTAGTAGGCGGTAAGATGAGATATTTTCACCATTTTGCACACTCTTTCCTTTTCTCTCTCTTGACTTTGGGCCTTTTTCTCTAGCTACGTTCTTAAAGAAAGGAGGATTCTGCAACTGATAGCTTTTGAAACTGCTGGTCAACTTCAACAAAACTGGACCAAGGTGCAGGAACTGGAGCTAAGCTGGGAAGGGAACTAAGAGAAGTGGGGAAGTCCAAGGGAATGGCAATGCGTGAGGGATTCTAGTACAGGAATTTAGGCTATGTTGGTCAAGTATTAAGCTATAGGTGTGAATCCAATAAAAATCAGGCTTCATGTGCTCACAAAATACTGTTTTCTTTGAAGGTGCCACTTCTATCTGAAATGATTCTCTTTCCTATGCACCAAACATTTTTTGCCTTAAACCTCAGCATAAACCAAATTTCATTTGCTTCTCTGATCGCTGTTCCTGTCTTCTATACTTATTGTCTCGTTGGGCCTCCAGCGCTATTTAAAATGTCAGACTTCATAGCATTCACTAACTTCAGAATATAGCAGATGTTATTTTAAATTTGATTCAAGTGTGTCCTCTCTTTGCCTTCCCTTATCCGTTATTGTCATGCTCCAAGTTTGACTGTTGTAGATTAACCTTTCAAAGGCTAAAAAAATTTATAATATCACTGTGCTGAGTAGCCACTTAAGTAAAACCCACAGAACTTGCTCAATAGAAATACTACTACTTAGCATTTCACCGACAGTATTTGTAACAGATGGGTTAAAAAAGTATGCAGCTGAAGAAGGAAATATGAAATAGTGCATCACCTGAAGAGACCAGCTGTTAAGCATTACAGTCCCTCCCTCAGAGAAAGCCCTCTGTCAAGTCAGTGCCACATTGAGTAATGTTAACAAGTCATCACCTATGATTTCCTGAACTTCATTCTGATTCATAGCTGGTTTCGCCGCTTTGTCCTTTGAAGAGGAGGACTTTGCACCTGTCAGGCTGTGTGTAGCCATGTATTCATGTGTATAAAGTGCTTGCATCAAGTCATTTATAAACTTTTGAGGTTTGCTCTTGTTACAAAGTGCAATCTGCCACTTTTCGATCTTGAACTGGAAAACAAAATTGGTCATAGGCATAACTATTGCAGTTCTCTAGAAATATTACATAGTATTACCTCTGAAATATTTTTAAGGGGTTTTTTTTATTCTTTTATTAATTTTATTTTTTTAAACCACAATTTCAAAAGTAATCTCTGCAAACGCTTCACCAAGCGATCCCGATTACTCACCAGTGGAGACAGGACATGTTCAGACATATTGAAATCCTTCTGCTTGCGCTCCATGCAGGCTGGCTGTGATCCAGTTCTGGCGTGGATTCTGTACAGCCTCGGGAGCATGGCACTATGCCCAAGCTAATATTCCTGCCTCCGAGCAGACATGCCCTAAGAGCTGTGACATCTGGTCCCGGGCTTTGAGAGTGACTTCTATACACAGCAGTTGTACAGCCTAAGTATTTGAACTCTCCTAATAGGCAATTTTGAGCTACCTCTATTACATAAGGCTACGTTGCTGAGAAAATTAGGTCTTTTTATTTTTTTGGAGATGTTAGGTCAAATTTTGTGTATTGCAATTTTCAGTCAAAACATCATACCTTGATAATTCTTAATAAATTTCTTTGGGCTTTAGGACCCCATGACAACACACAAGAATGATTTCCACCGACTGGCATGACTCAGTGCGTAAGAATGTTCATGTAAACTGAATGCAGAAGCTAGAATTATTCTTTTGGTTGTGTCTTTGTATTTGTCATGTAGAGCCTCTGTGCCTCAGATTTCTCAATTATGCTCTGTTATAATTACAGAGAATAGGGGAACGTCTTTACTCAGTATCTCTTTCTCTATATATGTATTTCTACTTAACTGCTGGCCAGTGTCTGTAACAAGAACAGAAACATACCATTCCCCATTTACTTATTAACAGTTTAAGCAGAGTGCTGGCATTTTTCTTAGATTATCTCTGAAACACTACCATTCCCCTTTGGCATCCAAACCATTAAGCTGGATGTTATCCCTGGATCTCAGTATTTTATTTTCTCCATGCATCCACATTCTGCCCTTGGTCACAGATGTGCAAAATCACAGAAATCAATGCGAGTTTGAGAGTGTACCATCACGCTGGATAAAGTCTAGTGTTTCTCATGGAGAGAGCTTTCTGCACAAAAGAAGCTCATTAATCACATGGTTTTTACTGATGCTTATTTTTTATATTTGTTATACTATAACAGTAAAGTTTGTACTGTATAAAGTTTTCATTTTTATGCCTGAAATTGCCTTTTAACTGACCTGTTTTTCGGTCTGTTGCTCCTCATCTTCCACATTCAAAGTTATTGGTGAGCTGGAGTTACTATGCATAGCTGCGTAGGAATCTGCTAACGGATGGTTAGATGCTTTCCAAAGAGCATGTGAATGCAGACTGGACGTAGATGATGTCACTCCCCCTTTCAGCAGTGCTTCAGCCATCCCTACCAGTTCCTCAAAATGGGTGACTGCCTGTGGCAACACTGAAATCAAATGGAAAGTGAGGGGTAAATAGTATTGAAGCTTTCAGGATCTAATTACATAAGCATGTATGTTTTTGCAGTAAGATTCCTGTCATAATGCAAGAGAGTCAAAGTAGTCAGCAAAGATGCTTTAACATGCTTTTTTCCTATTCTCTCAAATGTTTTCTTGCCATTCTGCTGTCCCCACCCGTGAAGATCTGGCCTCCGTTTCTAGAACAGAATAGATCAGTTCTCTGCAAGGCTAAGAGTAACGCCCATCATGGCACTAAACGGGCTATTTCTCTTTTTTCTTTTTGCTATCTCAAAAATCTCTACAAGGCTGTAAAGCTACTGAATGCAGGCTAAATAAAGTTATGACTGATTTTTTTTATTTTTTGCTTCAAAGAAGTTACATAAACTGCACAGGCTTCTTTTTTCCCTCTTTTTTAATCTATAGATAATATCTTTTAAATAACCTTTTCTCCAAGTAATATTTATTTTCAAATATAAACTTTTATTGAGTTCATTAAGAAGAATCAATTCAGAGCAAAAAGGATGCAAGGGATAAAGAATCAGCAAGATACAGAATCAATAAATTATAGAAAATACTGTAAAAGACTAATACAAGTGCTTAAGATACAAGGCAAACGGACCTAAATGTGTAAGAAAAGTTGTCAGACAGTAACAAAATGTTTAAAAACAATATTCAAAAAAGTGAAGATGAATGATTCAAACCAAGATGAATAACATATGGAATGGAATCAGGTGGGCAATGAAACTGAAAAGCACCCGCAAAATCGTAGGACAATAAAAAAAGGGAAGAGACACTAGGCTGTCTAGGGACAGTATGATGTAGCTGGCAAGGGAAGGAGCAAATCCTCTTTAAACCTTATTGATTCACTAATGTGTTGAAAACTTGGATTCAGTCTTGTCTGCCCCAGAGTAAGCAAGAGGGGCTTCAGAGATGATCACTAAGTGATGAAAGATTCATTTATAAAAGAACAAAATGGTTCAACTCTGGGAAAGGACTAGATTTTTTGCACCTGGAACTAACTCAGGTTATCAATAATGAGGAATTACCAAAGTAATTAGAAATTAAATCATTCCAGAATAAATACAGTTTCAGTAGGTCAAGACAGACTGCTAATAAATAAGGTTAGTTGGACTGGTCAGTGGAGTGTTTGAGCTTAGCCGATGGTTATACACAGCATACAGGAAAGTTCTCCTGGGAACAACTGACAGGATTTAGACAGATTTTTCCATGTCTAACTCTATGATTGCATGGCAAGACAGGTTTTTCTAAGTGCTGCTGGAGTTAAATGTTGCCATGTATCAAAGACTTTGATGCTAATGGTAGACCTTGATCGTGTCAGGTGCTTGAGCATCCATAATTCCCATCCAAATGGCCTCTTATAAATCAAGCTTTTCATGACCTTCAGGCTTTCCTCTTCATCACAATAATTCCCCTGACTTTACCTTGAAGCATCACCAGGGACTGTCTCAGGCGGCAGTTTTCTCTCATGGTGTCTGTCAGCTTCCTCTTGAGGCTTTTTATTTTGGCACACAGTTCTACCTTGGACAGTTGAAATAAAGGCTCTTCATCATCACTGCTACTTTCACTGTACAGAAAGTTGCTTCCTGAATACGGTTCTCTCTGAAAAAAACAACAACCAAACCCATGATATCTAGAACAACAACAGCATAAAATTAATGCATTAAAACTAACATTAAATATCTGGCTAAATCAGAATATTCTCTTTGTACACAGAATACATAAACAGACTCAGTGCATTTTAGTAATAGCTGCTACTGGACATAGTTATTACCGTTCTTATTAAAATTAAAAATGAAACATCAGTGTAGTACTTAACTGTTAGGTACTTCTCTGTTTTCCGTTCACCAGTGTTCTAAGGTAGTGTCTTTGAAAACCATTAGCTTCACTAAAACAAAAGCCTTACACCCCCCTAAACAAATAAATTTCAGTTTGCTTTTGCTTAATACATTAAAATTGCTGAAGATGAGATGTTTACCTGTTTGTTAATTAAAGATGTTTCAAGTTGACTCAGGATGTTGGCAGGAGCAGATGCCTGCAATGACTTCTTTCTTTTTATATGCTTCATCATCTTCCCCTGGAAACAAAAGCATAATGGTGCCTTTGCATTCCTGCAGAGTATTTCATTACAGTATCTCATAGTATATCATAAACTTTTATTCACTGTGCACTTGACGTTCTTGGTTAGCATTTTTGAAAAATACATTTGTAACTTTTTGTTAAGATTTATGTTTTCTTTCCTTACATTTTGTCACTGCAGATCTCAGCACAGTGCAAAGCTCAGAAAACCTGGTCCCTTCCCTTTCTTATGCAGTGGTCAGATTTCTGTCTTATGGGAGAAAAAGTAATGAAGCTACAGAGCATCCAAGTCTCAAATAACACTTTTCTCTTTAAATAGCAAAGGACAAAAATCTATTGGCCTACTCTGACAGGTTATTGTGCTGAGGTACCATGTGAAGACAGCCTGTATTCCTACCTTTACTATACGTATTTTATGTATCATATTGTGAAGAATTAATAGTTACAGTCTCTTTTATTCCATTAGGGGCCTACCAATATCAGGCACATAAAGACAGAAACTCACCTGTTCTTTATCTAGGTCACTGTCCTCACTTTCCGAGAATATCATTTCTATCCTCTTCCTCTTGCCTTTTCCAAGGACTTGTATTTTTGTAATTTCATCTGCTCGCAATATCTTTTGCATCATTTCCACTAGCTCTTGGGGGTCATCTGAAGTGATGGGGGAAAAAAAAAAAAGCCAAAGCACAGAAAATCAGGTAGCAATACCTCACAACTAGATTAAAATTTCATATCAGACAAATGCTCTGGAACTGCACTCACCACTCATGTACACAACTTTGACCAGGTGCTTTTCTGTCTTTCTTTCTCCCACAGGCCAGTTTACTAGCACGTGCTCATTTGGTTTGAGAAGTCTTTCTAGCTCATTGTCATCACTGGGAAGGTCCTGTATCCACGAAGTCTCTCCAATTTGCAGTGAGTTATCATTTACAAAATCAAACAGTGTGAATTTTTTCATTGTTAAGTGTTTTTCTTGTCACACAGACACTGCCTGCAGGATGTCATAGGAAAAACAGCTGTTACCGTGTCATGCCACGGGAATGTTCCAAGAATACTTTAAAAAGCCCCTATTCCTGGATATTGGTAATTACTTTGTATGAAAATATCCTGGACAAGGAAGTGAAAACTAGCCAAGCAGCGTGTTGTATCTGCCCTGAAAGGAGGAAGATGGTCTGCTCAATACATGTACATCAGACAGTTGCCTCCAAAACTACGCATAGAAAAAGCTTTCACCCACAGGGCCCTTGCTTCTGTATTACTGCCATGCTTAATCTATCTCCTGGCTGGCATCTCTATTACTACTGCGTTTGCCCCAACAAAAGTTTTCAGTCCAGCCTCTGACTAAAAGACATAGGTGTGATAAAATCTTTCCCTAGAACAAAGGAAAGTACTAGCTACGCATGCCATGAAGAGGGATGTATGACTTCCAGGGCTGTATTAGTCACCTCACGGTCAGCAACATGAACAATTGCAGCCACAGACAACCAACCCAGCACAACACAGGACAAGTGACTGGGTGAGGTATGACACGTTCTGGCAGCGGAAAACTTGACGTACAAAAGAAATGACAGGCTGAGGACTGGAAGAGAGCTGGGCTGCTTCATGAAGAATAACAGCAGCAAGGAGAACCCAAACCCAAATATACAGCCAAATCCTTTGCTTACATAAAACAATGTTTTTAAAGCAAAAGAACATTTCTGGGCTTTTTAAAGCACTGAAGTTCTACACTGGCAGAAGGGAACAAGTCATACTTCGTGCTTTATTTTTCTAATAAAGCTGATATGGCTTACACAAATGTGTGAAATGTAATATACGTTATTAAACTATACTGGAAATGTAACTGGTTCATGTAAGTATTTCCATTATACTCACAGAAAGTATTTTCTACTTTAAAATTATTAAATCAGATAAAACCAATAGAAGAAAATCTGATTTTGTCAAACCTTGATCTTCTTTACAACAAACATATGGTTTAGCCTATCAGTTCATAAAGGTGATGTACTTTTACAGAGCTGAAAACTCATGAATTCCCAGATGCGACAGTATGATTTGCAATTTACTTGGCCTCAATCAGTCAGAAGCAAACGTAGTGCCTCATGCAGAGGCTGTCAAAAAGGTAACTCAGAGCTAGGAAAGGAGAATTATGCAGGGTTATTATGTCAAAGTGAGAAAATCTGGCTGCAGTGTTCTAAGACACGATGTCAATTCATTTGCAGAAGCCCAGCTCACCACTATTCACCATGTCTGTGCTACGCCTCAACAGAGCTGGCATTTCACACAGGGGTGAACTTGTTAATTTGCAAGACACAGCTGCATGCTTGTCAACATGTTTACTGATACAATAAGGCAAGCAGCGTAAGAAATCACCATTAAAAAGAGTATAAAATCATGCTTTTATGCAGAATGTATTGAGCGTGATAGCAGTAGGATTGTTAAGTACTGCCCTGACGAAGAAAGCAGACTGTGTTTGCAAGAATTCACATTAATTTTCTTTAAAGACAGTTAGAAAGACCGGGAAACATCCATCCCATGTAAATGCTGGAGAGGAAGCAGCCTGAGTATCTATGCCTAGCATGAATCTCCGGAGGCCTCATTCTGCCACCGATCCATGCCGAGTGGATCCTCATACCACAGACAGGGATCATTCAAATGAATAAACACATAGACAAAGCAGAACCCAAAGGAAGAAAAGTTTCAGCATGGACCTCACTAGAGATAGGTGAGGTCCAAAATGAAATGGCATGTTTGTCTGAACAACAATATACCAGATTTAAAACAGCTGGTGTGTGATTGCATCAGTATTCTTCCTTCTTTTTCAAAATGCTTTTGAGTATATACCCCAGTCAGCTTAACATTTCTCATCTGGCACAAAGAGGTTAACTTCTACTTCTGATCAACCCAGCACAGTCATCCCCATCACCCAGCTCTTCGATTCTCAAATGAAGTACCTTCAGCTTTCCCCTGCTTGGCCCTTGGCAGTTGCGAGCTACTTCATTACCCTCCTAAAAGCCCACAGAAGATCAACAGAATTGCAGCAAAGTCAGAGCTGCCGATGTGCTAGCACTAACAGATGACTGACCGACTTCTACATTTTTTTTAATGTTTCCCTGTAGTCCTCTAACAGTCTATATGTTGTCTCTCATTTTGTATTGAGACAAATGCTCTCTGAGCCACAGGACCTGCTTGTGGTCTAGGCTCGTACAGGGTTAGCGAGCCAGCCCGGGATTCCCGGGGATGGACTGAAAGCACAGGCTGTTCTCAGCGTGGAGGGTAAGTGATGGTTCCCCACGGCACCAGGGCTATTCACACATACGCCATGCCAACACTCTGCACATTGGTAGCATGTCCAACAGCTTTTGGAAAGTATCAGACTTGCGTACATGTTATACAGCTTAATGAAGTCAATGGACATGTGGACTTCTGGATGTTCGGAGCCCACGACAGCAGCCTGGTCTCACTGGTAGACAGTGTGAAGGCCATGACCAGCAAAATCCCTCGTGCAGTCTTTACACTAGACAAGAACCTGGATCCACAAAAATCCATCCCGACACGCAAAGCTAAGGACAATTTTTACCATGGTCATGGTAGGACTCAGAGCTCAGCAATTTGCCTACATTATCTATAAAGCTCTTTTGAGCTGTCAAGATTTTTGGCTGTGGTGGGAGGGTGTACTAGTAAACAGCAAAACTGATTTCACCACGAGTCGTAACAGCTGCCAAGTTAAAATATAAGCTACATAGGATGCTGAGAGAAATAAGGAATGGATTTCACAAATAGTCATGGGAGGAGGGATGGGGTCAAGGTTGTGGAATCTCCTTATCCGGAGATATTCAAAAGCCGCTTGGATGTGTTCCTGTGCAACCTGCTCTAGGTGAAATTTCTTTGGCAGAGGGGTTGGACTTGATGATCTCCAAAGGTCCCTTCCAACCCCCACCATTCTATGATTCTGTGATCTACTCCTTTAGCTCCTAAAACAAGTCCAAAAACTTCCCAGCAGCTTTCTAAGGCTTGTGCTCAGTCCTGTTGCTCCTGCTGCTTTTGAAGGGACCAAGGCAGGAAAGCACTTGTGGGGCAGCAACAGCAACTGGCCAGGTCTCCTCTCCTCTGCTGCAGCTCTGCTGGGCATCAACTCAACTGCTTGAATTATACGTAAAGTAACAAAACTATTACATTGCCAAATAAAAGGAACAGAGTGCAATAGTTGATTGTTAGTATTTTCGTTATGGAGCTATGGCTTCAGCTCCCCCAACAGACATTAATCAAACTGTGTCTTTTCACAGAATTTATTGTGACAATCCATGGGCCCTGGGGATAATACCAAACTGTCTGCTGGCATCATCTCTAGCCAGTGATTAAAGGGAACGGAAAGGTAGAACAAAATGTCTTTAATGAAGAAGAGGAACAGTAAAATACTTCACTTACTGGTAGAGAAGTCCTGCAGTGTTTTCTCACCCTGTTCTCCCACTGCAGACAATGTGAACCTTGTTTGAGTCAGGATTGCTGCAGATGCCTCCCTCTAAAACGCTTTACTTGCCAAAACAGATCAAAGGCAAAATGTACTGCATCATCAGAGAAAAAAAAAATACCTTGGGGAGTGGGATTAATCTTACCAAACTTTTACTGCCTTAAAAGTGAGAGGTTGTCTAGCCATGCTTGGCTCAGTCACCGCAGAGGGAGAGGTGATTCATCTTACCCTAAGAAACGTATCTAAAAGACAGCAGATGACTTACTGTCTGGAAGAGCCTATTTCTCTCCACTGACTATACAGCGGTAGGTATGTCTCCTTATAGAAGCTGGCTTGGTCCAACCCACCTGATATGAGCTTTTTCTAATTTTGAATAGACTTTGAATAGTAGGATAGATTCCAGTAGACCTGCTGCTATAGGAAGCCAAAAGGATGGAGTACGAAGTCTGCTAAAGTGTATCTGGTTCCCTGTTTTAAGTCTTTCTAACACAGTTCTGCATCAAGTAAGACTTCTGACACTGATGCCTTGTTCAGTGGTTTAATTGGAAGATATATAATCGTTCATAGACATTACCCTGTGTGCAGCCACTAACCACAGAGACAGAATTACATGACCTTTGAAAGCCGCTTATGTTTTGCAAGTTACTTAATTCTGCTATATTCTCCATTTGAAAACACTAGCTACCTATTTGAGAAGTACTGAAATGCAAATTTATGATCTATCACAGTTCTACGGCACAAATCTGTCTTTACTTTTTCTAAAAGCAGGTAATTTGTAAAAGGGGGGAAAAAAAGGAAAGAACCATTTAATTTAAGAGCTCTGCAGAGGAAACATTAATTGGACTCTTAATTTTTACGAACATGTTAACACCTCACATTCAGCACAGATGCTACAAATTTGCACACAGAATATCGTTACTAAGCAACCCAAAAAGCTAGAACAAAAAAAAAAACAAACAACCCACAAAAGTAATTTAAAGACATATCTCACCCTTTGACTGACATAGTCTGTTCCATTCAGCCGGAGAGTTGGCAGATGGCATGCTGAGATCATTATTTCTCTTTCCTTTCAGTAAACGCAGTGTAAAGTATTACAAATTCACAACATGAGATTGTAGGCTCACTGGAGCCAATGGGTCTGATTCTGCCACGGCTTAAAACAGGGCTTTGCCACTGATCTCAGCAAAACAAGAAACTGTGCCACAACTGTGCAACACAGTTCCATAATAAAGTACTAACATTTTATATTATCTATGCTCTAAGTTCAGCCTTTGATCATCTCCGTTTTCCTTGAGGGGAAAAAAAACCAACCAAACAACAAAACTGCACAGTCTTTACTGGGCTAGAAATACATCTGCCTCACTAAAGCTATTTATTTCTAGTTCAGCATATTGAGTGGTAGTCACAGATTTGGTTTGCATTGCTTAGACTGCAGCATTTTACATTGAACTTGTCAGGACATTCAATACATTGTTGGTGTAAAACTCTTGAGCTGCACTGAGGTTTGAAAATTCACAGTTCTCTGTAGCAAGTGTATGATGGAAGACATGAGCATATTTAAATATGTTACATGCCATGTTGTGGGTTGTAATCTTATTCCCCTGAAAGCGGTGTAAGATTTACTAATGATTTCAGTGGAATTAGGTATTGTCGGAAGAATGCAGAAGGGTTGTTACTGCTCAAAAGATTTACAGTGTGGTATCTTAGTCATTTTATGGGAAAATATGGCTTAAAAGCACAAATCTGCTGCTCTCAGCTAAGAAACACAGAGTACAGATTTTCCAGAATCATCAGTATCACCGTGTTCTGAATTCAGCTGGAAATCTGGGGGAGCATCCATCAGAACATTACTGCAACTTTCAAGACCATAAACGCACAGAAGTGATCACACTTGTCTTCCACAGGAAGGATACAACCACATGATTTTTATTACTGATATCCAACAGCTCACTTCCTGAGTGTAGATCGCTATCCTGGTGTGACTATGAAATAATTTGAGATATTTTTCTAAGAAGCGATGCTATTCATGGTACAGCAACATCTTCTGGCCTTATTTACGCAGATTGTCTTGTTGACTTCAAAGCCTCAGCAGCATTTACAACAACCAATTTGAGTGGCCCAAGGAATTAATGAAGCCATTATTATTTTTCACAGCAGTGCCCTTCATGCTGTGAGTTTCAGCAACCTAGAAGTTCTATAAAATAACATTAATACCTAAATATGCCAAAGCCCTTTGTAGGATTGTGGCTTAAATCAAAAGCTTGAAGAAGTTTATTGGGAAAGCTCTGATTTTTGCATCAAACCCTTAATTTTATTTGTAATACTGAGTGATAGGAAAGGATGAATAATGAACTTTTTAAGCAGATATATTGAGTATGTCTAGAAGTATTAAACTTCTGTTCTAACTAGTAAGTTATTCAACTAACAGTGAAAGATGGTGTTCATTTTAATAAATTTCAAGATAGCAGCCTGGCATCATTACTGGGTTTTCAGGACAGGATTCAGTTCTAGATTAAGAAGCTTACATTTATGTGCCACTGGTGCACCAGGTATCTAAATTATAACTGTAATCACTGGAGATCTAGGGATCAATTTGGCTTCCTAAACGTAGGTTTCTAGCGCCCGTGTCCTCTGGTATTCTGCTTGGCCTTCAGCTGCTACGCCAGAAGTGCGAATCTCCCACAGGTCTTTTATCACAACTGCCGTCCCTTTGGAGACGTCTCAGCCGTGAGCAACTCCAACAGTCATAAGAGTCAAGCCCCTATTGAACACGATTAAAGCTCCCTGGAGAGCAATTGAGCTTATTTCAAATGCTCAAGAGCTCAATTCAGTTGCCTGAAAATAAATGCATGGTGCAATCTTAGATACCATAAATTATTACGCCTGGCCTCCAACTGCCTCTTCTGATGGGCGTATCTCTCACATAGGGCCTAGATGCTCCTCCAGGCTCATGAGGGTGGCTACTAACTCCCGGCACCTCAAATGGCACTAAACACATAAATTTAGGGAAGCAAATTGTTCTCTGGGCACTAATGATTGAACTGAGGTTAAACAGGTGCTTAGATACCTCACATACCTATAAACCACATACATTTATTAATCTGTATTTTAATCCCACACAGTGAAAGATCCCCATAAAGATAACAAGATGCCGAATAACAAGACACAGGAAGCTATCTTAATTCTACATCACAGATTAGCATCTTTATTAAGTAGCTATTTCACAGCTGACAGATGGAAAACCAATACCTACTTTGATTTGCTTGTTTGCAAATGCCATGTTCAACAAAATGTATTAATATACAGACCAACAAAAATCAGTTTATTTTTTGAACTGGATGAGATACCTAAGCTACAGGAATTTGATTAGTCCCATGAAAGCTCTTTCCATGCAGATTAATATATACAAACTTGTAGAAGCAGTAAGTAGCCTAGGAGGAGAAACAAGTCAGCATGGCTCTGGAGAGTCCAACACCTGACTGTACTCATTCTGACCTGGTTTGGGTAATTCAACACAACACATCTTAACAGCTCCCAAATTATAAAGGCTAAAGACCAGTGATGCAGTCACTTATTTTGTCTAAAGATGTTTATGGGAAGGCAACAACATTAGGGAAAGTTTGAGCACATGCAAATCTGTGCTGAGGTGCACAAACTCTGCACTTGTAACACCCCAAGCAGTCAAGTAACTTTTCCTAAAAGGCTGAAAAAATGTCAGACATCCTTTCCATATTCAACTGATGTACTTTCAAATTGGACTTGTTCAAACAAACCCACTGATAACCTGATGTAAGAGTTTATAAGAGGATGCATCTTCCTCTTTTTATAAGGTGGCGTAAGCTATTTTATGTCTTTTGATAAGCTGTGCTGCCCCAAAGCACTATCGGTGACATTCTCCCTTCAACTCTAAGACCATAGAAGTGAAACAGCAGCTAGGAAATTCCAGGCTTGAGCTGGAGGCATCTTAACTATCTCTACTCATATGTCTTTATTGGCTGTCAGAGGTGAGTGATGATAGATAAGAAGTCATGCCTGGTTAATGCTCAAAGTGCCTGCTCTTTTACTCCAAAGCTCTTCCTCAATTGCTCTGTTTTTGCAGCATGTTGGTAGGAGGAAATGAACCTGATAATCTCCAGTTAAAAATAAAAAAATCTGCATTACTATTAAAGGTCATGAGCTAGAACAAGAGACACATACGCTGTCCTCTTCCTCGAGGGAATATTACTGCAACTAAGAGTAGTTCTGCATACACTTAGGAGAACTGACAAAAAAACATCTTCCCTACAAGGATAAGAACCTCAAACCTTATTAGAGCTATTTTTCCCCTCCTGTAAAATTAAATGTCTTTTTTAGTGTATGTAGTTCAACCTAACTTTATAAATTAATATGAGCTGAACGACCAGTGTTGTATATCACTGAAACAATCCTTAAACAACTTCCAATTATATACATAAAATACTAATGAAGTGCAATTCCCTCTGGGATGCAAGGCCACATTCAGATTGACAACTGCTACATTAAACACTGCCAAAAATGAATACAGAGCAAATTTTAACCAAGGACAAAGGGGCATACCACTGCCGTAAAAAAAAAAAAAAAAAAAAAAAAGCGCCATAGGAGCTTCAGCAGTATATTTCCATCTAGGCTCGAGATCAGCCTCTCTGTCTGCAAAGTCAATTTATGCCCACAGAATTCCTGCCAGCATTTTTCCAGCAACACTGTAAGCCATGAGTGCACAACTGCATGGCTCATACTCCATTCGATTTACATTCAGTCTAATAAACAGATGGAATCAAAACATGCAAGTTGTGTGAGTTGATGAACCTGCAAAATAAGGACAATTACCCTTATATATATATGAAGCAGGCAGGAATTTGGTTTTACGTGGTCACCTAAGACACCTGCAGACGGCAAAATGTTCCAGTCACGGAGGGACCTAGTCTGCAGCACTGGAATAACACAGTTCGGTCTTGGGTAAATCAAACAACCTTTACAATTTAGCCTCTCTTTTCAAAGGATCTGACATAATAATAAAGATTTACCTAATTTCAAGGATATTGTGAGAGTTAACTAATGCTAGTGTGCCTTCCAAACATACAAAGCACTGTATGGAGCAAACAATTTAAAAGTTTCGCAGAAAAGATGATTTGCAGTAACCTTGCTGAATTTAGAACATATCATTTCACATAACAGATTTTTTTGAAATGTGATGCCTATATCAAGCTGGAAATTGTTACTCTTTCAGCTGAAGAATGTATTTTACAATGTTTAATTATCTACCAGGAATTCATGTAACATGTTCTCATACATCATGCTTAAAGTGCTGAGGACAGCATATAACTCGTGAAGTAGAATATTGGGGGGGGAAAGTCAATTATGTCATTGATAATACTCAGATACTATGATATTTTCTGTATTTACTTTGCTTGCTTCTTTAGTTTTTACTGTATTTACTTTGGTTTCTGTTTGATTAAAAAAACCCAAATATTTTGTTAAGAAGTATTAGACAATTAGAGAACCCTTCTAACCAGTTAAGTAGTCCTTTAAGCAGAGTATTTTACTTAATCATAATTAATTAGTAGAAACACAGTCCTTAAAGCATACCTACATACCAGTGAAAGGAAATTATCTTACCCTTTCACTTACTCAGCAACTTTTCTGAAATCATATCATGTATCATCTCCTATTCTCATGTCCACATCACCAGATCTAGCGTGTGATCTTTTTCTTTTGACTCCCTGATATAGGGAGTCTTATAATTGCAAAATGAGGTCCACAAGGCCTGAATCTGTAGGAGCAGAGGGGTGCCTTCGCAGAGTTGTGGAGTGCCCTTGAATCCCACAGCTCACATCGGGAAAGGTCAGCAGATCTCTGCAGACATGGCTTCTCCACTCAAAAATACCATCATATAGCCTTTTTGCAAGTTTTTTTTCCCCCTCCTTTCAGCCTAACCCATGGTACTCAGCTAGGATTTTTAGTTTCTTTTAAAAAGCATTGCTGAACCCCATGTAAATTATCAAGGAACATGCACAAGTCCATAGATTGTACCGCAATTCTGGATACAGGACAAGGGTAAGAGAAGAAAGTATCTCTGCCTTCAGCCTTGCTGGGCAAGATTAAGTCAGAACAGGTTATCATGAGAGACTGGCTGAAAGAATATTTTAGGTCAACACTGCCTTGTTTCCCTGCAGGAGGGACGCGGCTGCTACAACACATTCCCTGTTCAACTCTTCCATTAAACTGCAGAAGCTTGACATAATTTTCGTGCTGTTCCCCTCCCTCCCACAACTTGGGAAAACAGGTAAACAACTGCATTCAAGAGTGACTGCAGGCAGAGAAATATCCTCCTGTCCTGTCCCTTTCCACTGAACGTTTGCTGGTCACCTTTGTTTTTGTGGAGTCTCTGAAGCAGAACTTTCCTTTTTCATCCCTCTGCCCAAGTACTTATCACCACCTCCTCCCCCAGCATTGCTGAAGTAAAAGGCTGCTTCCAAGCCTCCTGCGGAAAACTTCAGTTATGCCCCAACTTTGTCTCTGCTGTTTTCCAAAACAAGCATCTGCAGAACGCTGCCTCCCATCTTTTCCCATATCCACATCATGCGTACTCTGAAACGGCAGCATTACCCCTTATTTATTTCGGGGTCGAAGGCTGCCTTCATACCTTATAAAACTCTTGCAGACTTGCTTCAGCCTCTCAACAGCTTATATCTCTTTTCTGATCTGCCTTGCCATTCCACACACTCTTGCCACCATTAGTCTCAAGAGTTTGTTACCTTCTTTTACTTCCTCTCCTCTGAAATAGCTTCACTTCCGGGATTCTCCTTCTGAGGTCAAATCTCAGCTCAGAGCCAACGGTTTTGTTTTAACCTTCTCTCTTCATTCCTTTTCTCTTCTCTGTTTATCATCCTTAAGATTTATGAAAAGCTCCCTGAAAAACACTCTGTAAAGAAGCTTAGATTAAAAATGCTATACTTCTAAGACTTCTTTCAATTTCACTTTATTACTATTTTGGGGGGGGGG
>VYZM01004387.1:0-27266 GCA_013398915.1 Dromas ardeola | reverse complement strand
CGGCGGCAGATTGAAACGGGCCGTTACCGCCACCAACGGCCGCCGGCCGAGGGACGGCTCCGGGGCAGGTACGTCCGCAAGGGAGAGGGGCTTCACGGCAAAAAAAAAAAAAAGGGGGGGCTTTTTCCTGAGCTTTGCGGAGCCGGGGCAAGGCCGGGAGAGCGCAGGGAGCCGGCAGCTCACACAAAGGCTGCTGACGAGCAAGGTGATTCAGAGGGGAACAGAGAGTCATAGAATGTGTTGGGTTGGAAGGGACCTTTAAAGGTCATCTAGTCCAACCCCCCTGCAGTAAGCAGGGACATCTTCAACTAGATCAGGTTGCTCAGAGAAGCCTGGCCTTGAATGCCTCCAGGGATGGGGCCTCCACCACCTCTCTGGGCAACCTGTGCCAGTGTCTCACCACCCTCATTGTGAAGAACTTCATCCTAATGTCTAATCTAAACCTGTTCCTAACGTGTTCCTAAACATGTTCCGTAAAACTAAACATGGTCCTGCCCGGTGAAGGAGGTGTGTCTCCCTAGTAACTCTCCCACCTTCCCAGGTACCCCTAAAAAATAGGTATGAGGCTCTGCAAGGGGAATCCAGTCACGACAAGGAAGACGATTCAATGTCCAAGGAGGTGTCGCCAAGATTAAGTCAAACCACACCCCGCAGCAAAACATCTTCAGTAAAGAAAAAAAAAAAGATGGGTCACTGTCGTAGGTGACTCCATCCTGAAGGGAGCGGAAGGCCCCATATGCAGACCAGACCCACTTCTCAGGAAAGCCTGCTCCCTCCCTGGGGCCTGGGTTAAAGATATAAAAAGAAAACTTCCCTCCCTGATAAGCCCTTCAGATTACTACCCAATACTAATTTTTCAGACAGGCAGCGATGAACGGATAAACAAGAAACCCAAGGGTGATCAAGAGAGATTTGTGGGTCTTGGGATGACTGGTTAAGGGGTCAGGAGTGCAAGCAGTGTTCTCCTCTGTCATTGCAGTCACAGGGAAGGATGAGGGAAACAACAAGAAGAGCCAGCAGATCAATACCTGCCTCTGAGCCTGGTGTCAGCAGCAGGACTTTGGTTTTTTTGATCACGGGTTGGTTTACACGACACCAGGCCTGCTGGAGACGGATGGGGTACACCTGTCTCAAAGGGGGAAAAGGATCTTGGCAGGGAGTTGGACAGGAGTGGCAGGGCTCATCAAACAGGCTTTAAACCAGATTTGAAGGGGGAAGGGGATGAAACCAGCCTCTTTAGAGGTAAGCCTGGAGGTGGTGTGCCAATGTCTGTGGGACGGGATATTAGTGAAATTCCTTGGTTTGCTGAC
Source organism: Dromas ardeola (assembly GCA_013398915.1). Classification (NCBI taxonomy): domain Eukaryota; kingdom Metazoa; phylum Chordata; class Aves; order Charadriiformes; family Dromadidae; genus Dromas; species Dromas ardeola. The sequence continues at coordinate 25,956 of VYZM01004387.1, read as the reverse complement.
TCAGTGAAGGCAGGGGATGGAGATTCATGCAGCAGCAGAGATGTGAGGGTCACTGATGGGTTAGAAACTAGGCTGCACCTGGGAATGGTCAGGTGGAAGTTAAGGCTTCTCCCAGCAAAAAGGTGTCAGGACAATAGCTGAACTGAAATGCTTCTACGCTGATGCATGCAGCATGGGCAACAAACAGGAGGAGCTGGGAGCCATTGTACAGCAGGAAAACTATGATGTAGCCACCATCACAGAAACATGGTGGGATGACTCACACTGGTGAGGCCCCACCTTGAGTACTGTGTCCGGTTTTGGGCCTTTCGCTACAAGAAAGACACTGAGGTGCTGGAGCATGTCCAGAGAAGGGCAACAAAGCTGGTGAAGGGTCTGGAGAACAAGTCTTATGAGGAGCAGCTGAGGGAGCTGGGGTTGTTCAGCCTGGAGAAAAGGAGGCTGAGGGGAGACCTTATCGCTCTCTACAACTACCTGAAAGGAGGGTATAGAGAGGTGGGGGTCAGTCTCTTCTCCCAAGTAACAGGCAACAGAACAAAAGGAAATGACCTCAAGTTACACCAGGGGAGGTTTAGATTAGATATTAGGAAAAATTTTTACACCAAAAGGGTTATCCAACATTGGAACAGGCTGCCCAGGGAAGTTGTGGAATTGTCATCCCTGGAGGTATTTAAAAGACGGGTAAACGTAGTGCTTAGTAATATGGCTTAGTGATGGTTATTTTCAGAGTTAGGTTGATGGTTGGACTAGATGATCTGAAAGGTCCCTTCCAACCTAGACAGTTCTATGATTCTATGAAAAGTAATCTTGTTCAGGTTATGTAAAAAACAATTGCTTTTAGTCCCTTTGAATGTGTAGACTTACCTTGGAATGTGACACATGCCAAATCACAGTCTTCAATATTTGAGAAATGGTTCCAGCACTGCTTAGAGTTTAGGTTTTAGAAGATAAGAATAAAATCTCCTAAAATTAAACATAAGACATGCAAACAAGCATCAGTGAATGAAGGAGCAGTGATGGAGTGGAATGAAATTTGAATGTAAAATCTTACACTTGATGTTTTAAATCTTGATTCAGATCCTTACAGGAGTAATCCTTAGCTAAGATTAAAAAAAAAAAAAAAAGATCAAGAGAACCACAAAAAAAAAAGGTTGCAGTCTGTTTTTTGAGATCTGATAGAACCAAGGAGGAGTAAATGCAGTTGCTTCCTCGTTGTGTATACGCTCACTGAGTGAGTATAGGCAGTCTTCCTGCTATAGAAAACTAAGATGTATCTTTAATCAGCAATCTTTGCTAATAGAGAGGATGTATAAGTAGTTTGGGGGACTTAACTTGAATCCTGGATTTTGGGTTGAACATGCAAGAACTGGCAGTTAAATAAAAGTTGTGGAGGTTTTTTTATTTCTTTGTAAACTGAGAATATATGGGATGGAAGTCACTATGGGAGAAGAAGGGGAATAATGCAATTTTGGTCACTTTTTAATTTAAAACTGTTCTTACAATCCAGATGAATACATACATATATGTTTACATGTGCAGCAGAAAGACTCTCATATTTCTCTCTTACAGCATGCAGGGGAATTTGATACAATAAAGTTATTTAATTAAACCTGCCTTTTTAGTTCAAGTAGGTACTTCAACTATAGATAGGATTTAATTCTAGTTCAGTCTGTCTGCAAAACAGCTAAGAACTCTGGCATCTTGAGAACGGTTTTGATACTATGCATACTAATGTCTCCAGGCCCTAAGATGTTGTAGGTTGCATTTACATGAAAGTTCCCAGCTTTAAACAGGCAGTAACTGACAATTCAAAGACTTTCTTGGGGCCATTAATTGACAATGGTAATAGATGTCAATTCTCATGCATACACAACCACTGTCAAAAACCTTAAAAGCAAGCACATAAAGTTGGATATCCTATCTGAGCTTCCTTTGGCTTTGATGTTCATTAGTGCATCTGCAAAAGTGCATCTAATCTACAGGACTCACTCAAATATCTGTAAAGGCATTTGGAAACACAGTTGAGTTCTGTTGTCATTCCTCCTAGTGTGCTGAATCGTGGCTTAATGATAGCTAGTGTATTTTCTGTGGTTTACTGAAGTTCTGCCAGAAGATAAACTGGGCTGCAATCTAGTGTCCGCTGAAGTTAATGCAAAGATTCCTGTTGACTTCAGCTGGAAATCAGATAATGCACTCTTACTTCTCTTTAAGTTAATGTTTATTCATAGAATCATAGAATGGTTTGGGTTGGAACGGACCTTAAAGATCACCTAGTTCCAACCACCCTGCCATGGGCAGGGACACCCCCCACTAGACCAGGCTGCTCAAAGCCCCATCCAGCCTGGCCTTGGACGCTTCCAGGGATGGGGCATCCGCAGCCTCCGTGGGCAACCTGTTCCAGTGCCTCACCACCCTCACAGTAAATAATTTCTTCCAAATATCCAGTGTAAATCTACCCTCCTTCAGTTAGAAACCATTACCCCTTGTCCTATCGTTACACTCCCTGATAGAGCCCCTCCCCATCTTTCCTGTAAGCCCCCTTCAGGTACTGGAAGGTTGCTATAAGGTCTCCCTGGAGCCTTCTCTTCTCCAGGCTGAACAACACCAACTCTCTCAGCCTGTCCTCATAGCAGAGGTGCATATTGACTCTGAAAACACATACTGGCTGGAAAGTTGGGTTCCAAAATTAGAATTCCGACACCCAGTATATTCGATATAAAATACTTACACACTGTAAAAAATTATGGTTTCTTATCAAGCATAAAGATAACAGATAATATAAATGGTACTATTAAAGTATTAGACAAAGAACTAAAAAGAAATACAGAAAAACTAAGAAAGTGAAAGAAAAAGGTTCAACACATTGTCCAAAATGTCCTCATCTGTAAATAAAAAAAGTAAAAGTTAGACAAGTTTTTTAGGAAGTTTCAAAATCCTGGTTTTTATGTTAATGAATGGGCTAAGAATGGGAATAGGGAAAAACATAACAAGGATTGCAGAGTGTCACATACTTGGTTATCAAATACCAGACCATACTGAAGAAATTCTGGAGAATGGGGCAAATGAACACACATGATGTTCATAAGTGCAAGGCTGGATAAATTACAGACAAAAGTCCTTTATCCACTTTATTAATTTTGAGGTTTGTGGTCTCCAGAAAGGGCCTTTTGAATTACTCTTGACAATTCAGTGAAGACCTCTTTGTTATGTATAGCCTGATCAGGAAAGAAGATGGGATGGAAAATATTTAAACAGAACAGAAAAATGTGCTATACTATTTTTTATATATATATATCTATATATATATATCTCTATCAATATCAGCAAGAGTGATGTCTGTGAGTAAGGACGTGTAAAACTCTCACCAAAATAACAGTGATGGAAGACAGTGGAATTATTTCATGTAGAAGGAGGAAAATAAGAGGAAATTTGATGATAAAATATATATAGAATGATGAATACTGTAGTGAAGGCAGACCAAAACCTAGTCATCATGGGTCTGATCCATCCTATGTAATTTTGGATACTTACAGTATAGATGTCTGTGAGTGAAGTAGTCAGCTTGGGCTCCCTTTATGGCCAATGGAGAGAAATAGGTGCTGTTAGGGAATGGTTCATGTGACCTGCTGACTTCAGTGGCTCAAAAGGGAACTCAGGGAGGGAAGGTCTGCTGAGCTTTGGGCAGAGGAATCCCACGCTGTGTTTCTGTGCACAAGAAATCAGTCACTGAATCAGAGGCATGAAGTTAAAATTTGGCTGGATAAGAAATTTTTTTACAAAACCTCTTACAGTGGAAGTAATTTTACACAACCACCGGGTTGTGTGCTGTGGCACGCAGCACCCAGGCTTGTAACATTCATTGTTGGTTAGGGTATAAAGATAGACACAGTAGGTCCTTTCAGTATTACCCCACTTCATTCCATAAAAAAACACTTTTAGAGAAGACATAAAAGGATTAATTCACAAAGATGTATTTCATCTAGAAGAGGCTGATCTCCTCAGCCACCTTCCAAAGACAGAACAGCTCCCTTGAGAGTAGGTGAACTAGGCTTTGGCTCTGCACTGGCCTCCAGAGATACCTCTCTCTTCCTGCGGACTGTAGAGGATGATTAGGAAGATCAGTTTTCAGATTCAAACAGATAACTAGGAGGATGTGCATGGATGGTTTTGGAGAGAAGATAATCCCTGTTTGCCTCCTGTCTTCCTCTGTGATACCTAGAACTAGTTCTGGTGGTCATTTGAGTTGTTTCTTTAAGAAAAAATACTTTTTAGTGTAAATGTTGTGTGCTTTGTGCAGTTATTTTAGTATTTAAAAGAAAACAGATTTTCTAAAAATACATATTTGAAGTTTCATTTGTTTGGTTTGCCTTCTGTCAAAATAGTACAGGCATAAAAATGAGTCAGGCAGTAGGGAATGAGCCACTCTCAATGCAAAGAACAAGAAAAGGTTTGTCACTGTCCAGTGACGCAGCATTCACATGACACCGGAAACTACAAACAGCTTAATGGTGTTATAGCAACCTCATTGTGTTGCCAGCATGATTTTAAAATCTCTAGCATTTGCTCAGCAATTTGATCCTCAGGTGGTGTGCTGTGCATCCCTGAATATTTTGTAATACTTTTCTGCTCTCCTCTGAGCACTGGCTTACCATCTAAAATAGTGCACTCTTTACCAAACAGCTATTTGTGTCATTTTCATATTTTTAAATTTTGATTGCTGTAATAGCATGACATGTTTTCAATTTTGGATTCAGCTGAAGGATAAATAACGCAGATGACAAAAGGAGTGTCTGTTCATTTCACTGTTGAGAAGGAATCGCTGGCCATTCTAGTTTTGCATTGAGCATAGGAGTGGCAGTTCCCACATATTACATGACTTTTGACTCCTGTCTTCATTTTTGATTACCACATTTTGAAATTTTCCAGATTTGGGTTTTTGCTCTGGCAAAATCTCATTGCAGGAATGAGTAAGCATTTTGGGTTTTGGTCTGAGGACTCTGCCCTTGTAGCATTATCTTTGTTGATATGGAATTAATTTTCCACCTGAAATCATGATCCTCTGCCTTTATTGCATTATAATCCTCCCCAGAGCAACCATTTGTGATACTGCAGGCAGATTATGACTTCAAGTGAAGAATAAGCTTCAGCAAACAGAAGCAGATGAGCTCTTAAAGAGATAAAGATCCCATTTTCTTTCTTGCAAAAGAGAAAAATTTATAGAATACGAAGGAGAAGCACTGTCTATAAACAGGATTTTCTGTAAGTCACAAGTGACTTTTTCATATCAAAGCATAATACTCAATCAGTAAACCTTGATGTATTTTGAGGTGAAGTCACTCAGTGAGAGAGACCCACATACTTAAATCCCTATTTGGCATGCGTCTCTAAGCACTTTTAGAGCTGCTTAGCTTCTATCAAATTCTTCTGTTACATAAACGTACTTTCCCAAAGAGTTTTATCCAGCTAATGGGGATGGGAGTGTGATGAGGGAGCAGCTGCAGTGCGGGGTATATAATCAGGCTTCGGCCAGTAGCCATCATCTGTAAATGAATCATGATACATTTAACATTAAGAAAATCTCTTCTGATTTCAGAACTCAGAATAGATTTGCTGGGTATTTTGGTCTCTTAAGGAATATTTTCTTTTACTATGGAATAATCCCTGATGCACACTAATATTTTTTTGTAAAAGAGAATTTCCACAGGAAGTAAGGTCTGTAATAGTAGGCTCCCTGTGTTGTATTTTTCCCTGTCATCCTGAATAGTCCTGGTATCACACTGAATGATACAACTTGTAAGTATCTGTTAGCTATATCACAGTGTAGAAAGAAAACAGAGCAATACGTTTTCCCATTGCTATAGTGTGGCAAATTATCTCACAGATGTACACTTTGAATATTTAGAGATCTTTCTAAATCCGCACAGGTCTGCTTGTTGCTGTGGCTTCCACTACGTCGCTTGTGTGGGTTGATACGGACAGGATCCTGCTTCCATTAAGATACAGGGAGTCAAAGTCTGGCCCTACCTGTAGTCTGGACGACTCTATTGCTTCAGCAGAATAGGAGCAGTCATAAAAAAGGATTCAGGAAATTTTTGGCTGTATCTTTCCATCATATGTATTTCATAGCCCTGATGCACCACAAACATGAACCTCCCATATGGACTAAGTGTAGCTGGGCTCTATTCCTGTCTCCCCTGTCCAGTGTCCAGTAGAAGGTTGCTACCTGGAAGTTACTTCACCTGATATTTCACCTTGGCACTTCGAACTTCTTACATCGTCTGTTGCATGCAATGTATATCTGTAGCAATTACTAGCATGTGTATGTAAATATATATTTATGTGTTTTGGCTATTTAGGGGTATATTTATTTAATGGACCGTACCTTTAAATAATGAAAATAGCTGTTTTTCTGAGTGCCCAGAACACTCTGCCACTCTCTTCCCTTACAGTCTCATGAACACTAGAGGAGTAAATCAAATTTGCACAGAGCCATACATCTGACTTTTGATTGCTTCAATTTACCAACATAACAACATTTAAGCATAACTTTTCTAGTTAATTTCCTAATTAAAACAAAACAAAAGCAAAAGCAAAAGAAAACACAAAAAGGAAAACCAAAAGCTAAGAGAAGGGAAGGGAAAAAAGAACAGCAGATTTATATAGAAACGCATTGCTCCCACCAGTTTTTAGCTACAGGAACTCAGGATATTTAGATTCACAGCATAGATTTCTGCAGTTTTAGCTAAAATGTCACCTTGCAGAAGTTTGATTCTTTATATGGACCAGCCATTTCTGAGTGCTGGGTTTGTTGCATAAGGACTTCAGCAGAGATATTTTACTAGAAGGGAAAAGAAGGTAGGAAATTCGGAATTGTTGCATCTATTCTTGGTTTTGAAGGGGAATGTTCTTAAACTGCAGACTGTCACTAATGACATAAATTTGGCTTGCTTATTCGTAAAGCTGATGTGACTAAGTGAATGAAACTCTTATTTACAACCTGGCCAAGTTTAATATCAACCAACATTGTATTGAGTACAAATGACACATGGTAGGCTTGTGCATGCGCATGATGGTTGGCGTAGAGGGGACTCTGAAATAAGTGAATGCTCATTGTAAATGCTCTGCAGGTAGCAATACAGGGCTAGCATTATACGTGTTGCCATTAAAGGAATGAAATTCTGTAAGGCTATGAGACATTCTGGATGATGCTCAGAGGTCATCAGAGCAAGCCTCAAAGAGGCATTTGTGAAGCTTTTCCTGAGTTTATTAATTTGTCCAAATATACATGTGTTTCTCAGATGATAGCAAAAGACAGCACTCTGTCTTAATAATTTTATTCCAAATGGTAGAGTCTCCCCCCAAATGTAGCAGCATCAGAACTCTTAACAGAACTGATAGTCATAATTAAGTGTTGCCAGCTACCAGTTTTGCTTCACTTTTATTCTCAGGGAAAAAATACACCTTTTCATATCATGTTCCTTAAAACAATTTCTCATGAGGCCAAGAATTAACCTGGAAAATTTTAATTATAAATTTTAAATTAGAACTGTTTCATTACAAATAACTGAAAGTGTGAGCTTATAAAGAAAAGCAACAGGAGTTACTGCTACTAGCTGTGTCAATAATAAATATAATTGAGAAATATAAAATAAACGTGATTTTAATAGCATTTGGCAACATCTCTTTATTGTTACATGCAGTATATATGGACAATATATTAATTTAAGACAAGCATGCCTGAACCTTGTCATTGTTAAGATCCTGTATGATTTTTCTGTTGTTACATGGGTCCATTCCGGGAGATGTCAAACACGATGATTGCTTTTTCTGTTACAGGGCTTTAGATCAAGTCCTCGTCATGCTAGAAGACGTGTAGCACCTCGCCTTGAGGAAACACAACCTATAGTTGAAGCTCACCACCTAAGTGAGCAGGAAACTTCTGTAAGAAAAAGAAAACTCAAGAAAAGCAGCCGAGTTCAACCAGAATTTTATCATTCTGTTCAAGTTACCCCAACTCGAAAACCTGTAAGTATTCTACCTTTAGGGATAAATAGCACTCAAAGTATATTATAGAGGCATGTAATAGAATTGTAATTTTGGGGCCATTCATATTCTGTTCCTCAATTTAAAAACTTTTTCAGTTCTCATGTTCAGTGAATCTAGATATGAGTTTCTCAGACTGTATTTAATGTTGATTCATAACTCCAAAAAATCGGGTTCTGAAGAGGGCTTTTTTTAATTTTGATTTTTATTTGATATTCAGTCTATAGTCAATATTCAAATCAGACATTTCATTTGATAGTTTTATAGTGATATTGCTTAACAGATTTTTACAACATATGTTTATGTTATTGACATTCCTCACTCAATTACATTTATCAGAGATTCTATGTACTAAACCAAATTTATATTACATTTCATTACTAGATACAATTTTGAGGTCTCTTCTGCTTTATACAGCATTTACAATCTTTCTGTTCAACAAAATGTGTATCAAGTCTTATAATTCTTTGCTCCTCAGCTTGATCTATACACAGTTCTTTTAATATTGATAACCTACTTTTAGTGAGGACACACGACAATTCATTGAACACTTACACAATTCCTAATATAAATGCACGTGAAGGTACATCCTGCAGACATAATGCATTTCTCTTTTTAATGAGAGTTCATTGCTTTGATGCATTTGCTGACTAAGCTATCTGTGACAATGTTAAGGGGCTTGAACTACTTCTATTAAGCTAGTATCTTTAAAAAGGTAACTATTGAGCATACCCTAAAAAAGATTATCTTGAGGTTGCTCCACCTAACTGAACCTTCCTAGATTTGTGTTAACAGAGCACCAAGAATCATCAGTAAGCTCTGAAGTCAGTTTGAGAAAGAGCGTTCCCTAGTGGAAGTACGTTGCCCGGGAGAGCAAGAAACTTGTGCAAGGGAAAGAAAGCCAGAGCTGACAACTGTCAGAATTTTTACCTTTTAGCCGATATATTTTGTTTCTCTGCATTCACTTCACTACTCCCCAATTTCCTCTGTTCTTTCATACTTCTACATATTATTTATTTTACTCTGTTGCTGTTCCTGTGGTTTAATTTGATCTGATGGATTTGTCTTCTGCTTTTCTTATAGTATCTGCTCTTCCTTTCTTCTTAACCATGTCCCTTTCACTCCCATCCTATCTTGCTTTCTAGACTACTTTGTCTAACTCTGTTATTCTTAAGGTCTCCAGCCTCTCACCAGGCTCTCCTCTGTTCATTACTTGCTTCTGGTCCTTTCTCCACTTTGTTGTCCTTCCTTCATCTCTTCCATCATCTCCTTTATTATTTTCCACTCTAATCCTGTTTTTTTTATTCCCTTTTTTATTCAATTGTTTTTATTTTTTCCATGGTAGGCCTATGCTGAGAGTAAGCCTGCCTGTAATTGCTGAGGCTGTTACCAACTGCCACTAATTACCAACATGGGAAAAAGAGCATCAGTGGTGGTGAATTAAAAACCTAAAACTGTGGAAACAGTGTAAGCAGCAAAACAGGCTTTGGAGACTGGATTAGTGAAGCTAAGAAACCCCTGATTTTCCCCCAAATCAGTAATGTGTCAGGGAATTCATGACCAGCAAAGAAAAAAAAAATTATAAGAACAGAAAATGCACAGTGTTACTATGTGACTTCACTTTCCTGTCATTTCATGGGTCTACGCTGTGTCTGACAAGATTTACCACTGAAACAATAATAAATCCCAGATTTAGAGAAAACTTCTCTCAGTGCTGTCACCATTATGTCACTATTTTGAAATTGCTTTTGCAGTATATCTTTTATGCAATGTTATGTAGTTCTTTTGATAGCCTTCTGTTCTACAGCCTCAATGAAATCACATTTCTACAAAAAAGAATAAATCATTATCTTTATTACACTATGATCCAGAAAACATAAGTCACCAATTTCATTTCTCATGGACGTTGTAAGTTATTCTGAATGTATTATTAATGCCATAGTGACAGGGTGAGTAAGGTTCATGCCATGACAAATCACTGCAGCGTTGTGAAGTTCCACGTAGTCACAATGTCGTCCATCCCTCAGTTTGTCGCAGTTTTGTTCCACTTAGTCTCAATGTCTCGAAGATGAGACTTTTGGCCTTTATCTTAGTACAGTTTTAAATGATTCAGTGCCAGAAATGCTCTTGTTAGCCTGCATAATTTCTTTCCATTATTTTTTCCTGTTATTCCTAGCTCTGCCCACTTGAACCACTTTAAATAAATCATCTGTTGTCTTGATGTTTACACTATGGAAATATTTGTAGGCAGCTATGGCCATATCCTGCTTAGTCATCACTTGAAAAAAATTATGTATGATGTCTGCTAACTAGAAAACATAATTTCTCCTCATAAAACAGTTCTTCTTCTGATAATTTTTGTTGCTTTTTTCCTACTTGTGCTTTTTTGTCTGTATTTTCTGACGAGAGAATGGTATTTCCAAAGTAACTATAGAAGAGCCTTATGGAAAGATTTCTCTTTACTCCAGGAAATATTTGAGCAATCAGTCCTAAAATATGTTAGGCTGTTTTGTTGCCATATTAAGATATATGCTTAAAGACTTTTCAGGTATTTCATTAAAAGTTTTGTTGGGTGTTTAGATGCTAGGCTTTCTTATTCCTGCTAATTTAGACTATTTTGTATTTGGTTGGTTTTGTTGTGTTTAAATCTTGTTTTGCAGTTTCCTAGCCACAGCTATAATTATCTGAATTTGCTTGGATTATTTCTCACTTCCTGCCTAGCAATCTGAGATCTTTCTAGTATTGTCCCTGATCTTGTCAGAACTAAATTAGGTGTAATTGTGTGTATGGGAGTAAACCCGCTGAAGACAATAATTGCTCCCCTTAAAAATCTATGTGACCAGATCTTTGCAGAAATAGAACATTAGTTTTCTCTGAAAATTTCATTATTTTTTTGCACCTTCCAGGTCATTAATGAAGACATTAAATACATTTTATCCTAATACTGATCCTTACCAGACAGAGTTCATAGCCATTTTCCCTTTATTTTACTCATCTTACTACAGTGCAACATCAACATAATGGTGTGTAGCTTATCCATTTTATGGCACGTTGTAATATCTTGTGCCCTGTGGCTGACCCTCTCATTGGTGGCTGTATTATTTGTGCTGACATTCTCTATAGGTGACAGTTTTACATCAGCTTCACACTGAGGAGAGTACAGATACCTATTACTGAAGTGTGCTTTGAATTTTTGAACACAATGGAGAAGTCTTGAGAAGAAACAGGAGCGTGTTCTTTAAATTAGCATGACTTCATCCAAGTCAAAAGGGTGTTACATGTCACTCCTTTCAAGAATCAGGTAGCTGATTCTGTATGGGTAGTTAAATTTTCTGAAGGTGTGGAAGGATGCACAAAAGTCTCCTATTGTGAGCTCACTGCTGTCCAGCAATACTTCTCCAGGGCAAATTTTAAACTGTGGGTTTTAATACAAGCATATTGCAAGTATTATCTGTATTTTAAATAGTGGTCTGTTCTGAAGTAAAAGTATAAAACTCTGCAAATTATTAATAGGTTTTTTTCCTGTGCTGGCCTGGGACCAAAAGATGGCCTTGAGTTTGTGTAAACATACACAAACACAGGCTCCTGAGCTGTGGGGTTAGTTAGACATACGGTCCTGCCAAATTCTAATTTCACCTGTATGTACAAATACATAGCTGAAAAGAGATGCTGTCAAAGCTGCGTCTTTTAACATCTCCATTGTTAAACACTTTGAAGGGCTCCTAAATTGCCTGACTCATGCAGCCACCAAGGATTATTTAAGATCATGAGATGTAGTACCAAAATTTGCACTTGCATTTGTCATAACAGGATCACTGTAAGATGTGTGGCAGATGAGGCTACAGAGACTGGGGCATAAATAAACCTGGTTGCTTCACTTTCAGATGTGAAATCCCTGTTTCTACTCAAAAGCCTTGTACTTTACACATCCAAACTCACTGGTCTGTTTTGTCCCAGCACTGCAGCGACAGCATATATTGAGGTGATTATCTAGTAAATAGCGTTAAAAAAAAAAAAGTATCTCTGAAGTAACCTACAAAGAATAAACTGATGACAAATAATGATTATTAAGAATGATCTCAGAAGGATTGCTGCTTATAGGTATCCCTCAGTGTCTCCTAATGAACCTGTTTCTAATTATTTAAAGACTGCCATTTGCTGAAGCAATTTAGCTCCTTAGGGGTGGGTGCAGTATAGCTACAAGTCACTACAAGGGAACTGAAAGAAACGTCAGATGTCTGGGAGGACACATGTAAAAAATCTACTGATGTGAGCGGCTTCATTTGGCTCCACTGAGACTATTCCCATGACTGACCTGAAGCTTGCACTGTAAAGACTCTGATGATGGAAGCTTGAAAGCAGTTCAGTTTCTAATGCATGTAAAACCATGAGCTGTCCCGTCCATGGTCTTATTCCCCTGTCCTGGTTTTTTCTTTTATGTGTTTAAGCATTAAACCTTATGAGAAAAACAATATTACAATTCTGTAAGAAAAACATTTAGGAGGTTTTTTAAACATCTGATACCAAATCATTTACAGCAGAAGTCTGGGTATTAGTTGACACTCAGCTTACTTGAGATGAAATTTTTCATATGGATGAAGTTGTTCTACTGGGATTTCTAAGAGTTTTTTATATGTTCCATTAAATAGTTGCCATTTCGTTATTTTCCATTTATTCTTACTCTGGTGTTATTTACTAGTTTTCCAATACCATGATGTACTTTATGTGATATTTGAATGACCTAATACATATGACATACAAAAATGACTCATTACCCTGCACAAGACTTTGTTAATTCCAAGTATTAGCTATTTAATCTGTAGATTGCATTCATACCTTCTTTCCTTTGGGGACATCTGCTTGTGTTGGATTGTATCTCCTGTGAATCACATTTAGAAGCAAATACGGCAAAACATTATCATATCATCTTTCACCTTCAGCATTTTTATTAACATTGTATTAATGTTCTCAAAATGTATGACAAAGCTGTGAGCTACCAGACTCTGCATGCACTTGTGCGTGTATACACACACACACACGTGTCCTCTCTCAGGGTAATTTGAGCACAGCCACAATGAAGAAATGCAAGGGAACATGTGAATGAATATAAAAAGGGAAAAAAGGACTCAATTTTTTGCTTTAAGACCTAAAGGATATTGATGAGGATTTTGAAAAGCACCTGAGAGTTTATTAGGTGATTGATTTGTAGAGTTTTTAACAAGATTTAAGCATCCAGCCATCTTAAACATTTTTAAAATACCTCAAGCAACCTATTTTAGTTGTGTATGATCTTTGCAAATATGACCTTAAATGCTAAATCCTGTCATCTGAAATAAAGAGGAGGCCTTCAGTGGGCACTGGGTTGACTTCAACGGTACCTCTTCTCTTTCCAAACATACACACGCCTACCAAGAGAGTGTTTACATCTCTTTCTTGGACTGTTGTGTTTTATTGTTTTTCTTATAGCAAATAACTCCTCACTGATAAATTCTTCTTAAACAGTTTATCACAGACTTCATTTTCCCGCTGTTCTGCTGGCTTCTGTGACCTCCTCCCTTGCTGCCTCCTCCCGATTTCCTCTTGGCTGCTTTTCCCTCTCCACCCTGCAGCTCAGCTATTGCATTGTAGCAATTGCCCATTTCTTCCACTCCTTTTGCCCAGCTCCTAGGCAGTTTAGATTTTTTGCAGGAATTTCTTAAAGGTGTATTGCCATGAGTTTCACTAGGTCAAGGAGGGGATGTCTTTACAACTTTAAAATTGCTTTTTGTTAAAACACAATGGTAACATGTTGAGACTTAGATCTGAGATTTAAAATTATTGTTGAGTTGTCTTTCTAGTGATTTTTTTTTCTGTGGATGAGTTATTACAGCTATTAAGCATAGGGCAAAAGAAACAGTTAATTGCAATAGCGGTAGTCATTATATGACACATATATGTAAAAATACATAGAAATAAGCATAGCAGTAACGGTACAGATCCCCATTTAGAGCACTTTAACTGACTTTTCACTGCTAGCTCTTATTTGGAGAGTTAAGGTAATTTGAATTAATTGTCCTTGTGGCATGATCACGCTTGAGTCTACTTACTGTGTGGTTGCAAATAGCATCAAATCTATGTTATTTTTCTATACACAGTTTCAAATCATACTACACTGTGGGCAAATCCCTCAAATATAACAGGTTTTGTCTTGATAGCTAAGCTGATTCCATACAATTTTTGTTTCGTCTGTATCAATTTTCATTCCTGGGACAAATGCTTATTTAGTGAAAATGGAATGAGAGATTAAACCAGCCTGGCTCTGTTTGATCTGAAGTGTTGAAAGTTAGGGTCAAGGTGCACCATCAGCATGAAGCTAAGAGCAATCTTTGTTGTAGGATGTGACTTTGACTTCTGTTCTCTCTTACAAGCTCAGAAAAAAGAAAGCATCAGAGCTAGTCGGGGGGCGGGGGGGGGCAAGCAGCATAGCCAATTACACTCTTTTTGATGTAAAAATAGTGCTTACTATCAAATAAACACCTTTGACATCACTTGCCAGTATGGTGGTTTGCTGTTTCTAAGATGTGGATTACATTTTTGTTCAGATTGCAGTAGCTTCATGATAAACCTGACTTGGCGTCATATTGCTCCTCGGAGGCGAAGCTAAGAGCTGCTAAAATGTGCTAGTAGCCTTAATTGTATGAAAAAACATTTCATGTAAGTAATCACAAATAGTAAATTCTCCATGGTAGCTAAAGGCAGGTTGAAAAAAAATATTAATCATCTCTGATTTTGTTATGATAGTGGTGTTTGCACAACTTAGAATGACCAGTAATTGTCTCATAGATGCATAGTAATTATAGAGTCTAAATGCAGATGTTTCCTTTTCCTTTGCTGCCACAGGAGTCACTCTTCAGAGTTGTATTGTGTAACATCCTACTGTGGCACATAAACAGTACATCTTTATACAGCAAGGGACTCCCTTATCCATTCGTATTTATATATAGCATTGCACATGGGTATTATGTTAAAAGAATAGTTTGGCAAAGGCAAGTATTAAAACGTTAGGAAATGCTGGAATTAAGGTTACACGTGCAGCTTTAATTCAGTCGATTATGCATCTGCGTTGTCATATCAACTTTAATTGTATGATGGTGGACTGTTTTTTCACAGGGTGTTTTCTGTATTCATAGGATAAAAGCGCTCTTAAGATGACTCTTATGTGTAGGAGTTCTGCTGCAGAAGTTGTAAAGTGTGTAAATGAATAAAACAGGAGATTGCAGGAAGAGAGAGGATCTCTTATTTCTTTAAAAAGCAGTGAGTGCTGCCTTGGAGATTGAAGGGTGGGCATCTCAATTTGACCTAGGAATCAAAATTGATCTCCTGGTTTCACTTTGCTTCCTGTGTAATGGGAAAGATCATTAGTATTCATGAAGCACTCAGATACTACTGTGCCACAGAACAGTCTAGGAAATAATAATTTCTTCTTCACACCAGCATTTGAATAGCATGAAACAAGTTAAGTTCTGGGGCTGCCCATTGAACAAAGGATGACAAAACAAAATATTGATCAACTGTTTATGGAGTGAATATCACCCATCATTTGCACTAAATAAGAGCAAGACACTGGGGATGTAAAAGCATACGATCACATCATTATGACTGCATCATGATGTACAAATAAACAGGATAAACTAAGGTTGCATGGTGAACCTTGAACCTGGGATTTGGTAACATTTTAGTGCTTGACTTTGTAACCGTAAGAAAAATGTTTTAACAGGAACTTGGTATTTAATTTTCTGCGGTTGACAAGAAGTAAACTTAAACCCAGCTCTGTTGTGTGGCTCATCAGCAGGTTTTACCCCTTGAACTACAACACAGAAAATTCTGTTATTGGATTGCAGGGAGAGACTGACCATATTTGTATTCCTCCATATGAATGAGTAACAGGGGAAGAGGTAATTTTTCTAGAAGAACTCTCAGATATTTGCTAATGGCAGAGTTGAGGTGAAGTTTCCATTTCCTACCAGGCTCCTTAGGAAGATCTGCTTTCTTGTGCTCATTCTTCCCAAGCGTGGCTCTCTGCCCTGTCTCCTCCAGCCTGTTCCTGACCTGCCTCTGCTCCACCGCTGGCTCCTTCCTCACTGCCCAGTCCTCACTCCTCTGCTGACCTCAGCCTTTCTTCTCTTGCTTTGTCAGTCCTTGCATCACCTCTCCATGTCACACCTCTTGCACAGCCCTTCCCAGGCTCACCTAGTCAGTCATCTCGTTGCTCTGAGGCACTTGTTCAACGAGTGTCTTTGATTTCTGTGTCTCCCTGTGTCCTCTGGTTGCATACTCTATGCGTACCTTCTTTGGCTCTTGTCTCTCTTCTTGGAGGCCTCCTCACACGCAGTTTCTACCCTCATTCATCAGAGAACCTTGTTTAAAGCCGTCTGCTGAGGCAATACCAGTTCCATAGAATCATAGAATGGTTTGGGTTGGAAGGGACCTTAAAGATCATCTAGTTCCATCCCCCCTGTCATGGGCAGGGACACCTCCCACTAGACCAGGTACGCCAGCATCTCAGATCCTTCGCTCCCCCCTGATCTGCTCTCTCCAGCATTGATGGTTACTAGTCCCAGCTGTTACCTTGCAGGTCCATTTCTCCTCTAGTCTTTAGCCACGGAGTCTGCTGCTCCCTTGAACGCTTTTCAGCTGCAGCTCCCAGACTCTGCCGGTCTCTCTGTTCGCCCCTCAGGCTGTCAGTCCCAGTGTATTTCTCCAGCCCTTTCCTCCAGTGCACCAGTTCCGGTGTTTGTCCTCTCTACATTCAGATCATACAGCTTCTTCCTCTCTCTGGCTAAGCACGGCCGAGCGAGTCACGGAGAGCATAAAAGAAACAGTCTCCTGCCTGTCGATCTGGTGCCTGCTCTCCCCTGCTCTCCATGCCTCTTGCCTGTGCTGCCATCGGCCTGCAATCACAGCAGGTAACTATTAGACAGAAAGATTAGTCTTGCCTCCGTACCTCCAGGCTGGAAGGATCCTGCTCAGCTCCTCGTTGGGGATGGTAGGTGTCCTGAGAGCAAAGGTAAGAGCTGCGAGGGTGGAATTTGCTTGGTCAGTCTGTGATGATGCCGGGGTATTGGCCCAGCAGCTGTTAAGACCCCCTGAGAGTCTTTGTTCAGTGGGTGTCTGAAGGGATTTTAGTTGATAAATTGAAGATATTTTAATTCATAAATTCAAACATGGCTTTTTAAAAATAAAAATAAAAATCTGGTAAAATCACATTGGTAGTCACCTGGGTCCTAGGAATAGTTAAATCAAACTTTTTATCTTTGCAAAGAAGTACTGCTAGCAGATGAGGAGAGATTAGAAGAAGTTGACTTGCTCAGCCAAACCAAAAAAGGCTGAGAGGAGGTACAATACAGGCTATGAACGCATCAGGGAAGCAAAAAAGGTACTTAAGGAAATGAACACTGTTGTCACAAAAAACAAAAGACCAGGAATAAGTTTCAGGTGGCAACTAGAGGAAGATTACTTGTAAACAAGACAGCAGTAGGTTCTGGAGCAGCTTTCGCATCAGAGCAGTGAGATCACAGGGATAGCAGATGATATTTATATCTCAAAGCCTTATCGCTCTGACAAATGTAGACAGATTTTTAACAAAGTTGGCAAAAGGCCTATGTCTAGCTTAAAGGATATTCATATTTGAAGTATCTGTCCCAAAGCCTAGAGTCTTCTCAAAAAAGATCACTGGGGTATTTTTTTAGTGTTGACAAATAACTACTGGATGTTTTCATCATCTTGCTCTCAGGCTTCTCAGTCAGCCTTTGACTAAAAATATTCAAGAAAATTCAACCTTGGGAAGGGAATATTTTTAACCAAACATAAGATAAGGCAACTTAAAATGGATTTTATAAGATAAAACAATCTGATAATTTAATTATTAACAGTATTACTAGTGTCGTGTAATTATAAGAACCTGTATTTTCAAATAGTTGAATGTTGATTGATTGCTGGATCAAGTCTTGAAACTTTGTTTTAAAACATGGGATTGAAACAGTTTGAAAAGAACAAATGAATGTTTGTAAGGAGGGAAACTTATGAGTCAGGAATGTTAACAGTTGTTACTAAAAGCAGAATATCAATACCACTGTTAGATTTTCATTCTGTCATTTTTAAAAAATCTTCTAAGTCCTCCTTTTATTTTTTTCTTGAAAATAATATGTGCCCATCAGAGATTCAAAAGCTACTTAGAACTTTAATTTGCTCTTTGCTGTCCAGAGTGTTTTCATACTCCGATATACCTTTTATGGCAGGAGTAATTTGGTTTGCTATTAAAACATAGATATAATAGAATACAATCTACAATGAGAAGTGTAGAAGGCTGAGGAAAGTATTTGAAGCTAGATGATTCCTTATTCCAGATTCTTCCTCTGTTACATGGTTGGCGTTGTAGGCGTAGGAAGCAGGTAAAACTCTGCGTGCCTTCCTCAAACCTTAGTTGTTCTGTCACGTTATTCTCTTTTGTGTCTGGCAGACTAAGGGGATCTGAATGGATGCAAGATAGCTGCAATTAAAAAGTAATACAAAATTTATTTTTAGGTAATGGAAAGTTTTCTTTGCAACAGTTATATACAGCAGTCATCTAAGGTATATACATTTCTTTCACAGAAATAATTAATGATTTTAAAACGATGAAATCCTGACATTTTAGGTATTGATATCTATGAAACATTAATTTTGAAGCAAGGTAATGATAATTATAATGGAAGTTGCACTTATATCTTGCTGATGGTTTTAGCATAAAACTCAAATAAAATATCTAGTCCACATGCTGTAGCTTTCCAGATAATCACAGCTCAAAATATTATCTTCCCATCTGCAAAACCTTCAGTACCTTTCTGTCGGCTTCTATAATGTAGGTAAGCTATTTCAAGATTAAATCCTGCAATTCATATTGAAAAGCTGAATAGGTGAGGAATAAAGGAATGGATTGAATGTGTTATATATCATGGCTGTCATGTTGATGATATTATTAATTTTCAAGTGACATTCAAAAAGAATCCACATTTTTGTTAGCGCAGTTGTACTAAGTAGCTTTTCAAGAGAACTGATGGCTTTGGCACAATATGGCTAGTTAAGCTGAATGTTAATTTGGGCCCACTTACATACAGCTCTTGGTTACACTGAATGAAGTATGCCTTGCTTTACAATTTATTCATTTGAAAAGGAAAAAAGAGCAAGCATGTTTTCCTTGCACAGCAACGTACTTTAAATACACCATCAGGGAACTTTCTGCCTTATTTTTCTCTTTATGATGGCAATCTTCCTTGGTGGAAGTTGCTGAGGTCTGCGGAGATTATCTTGACAGTATCTGATCCTTCAGCTCATCTCACAGTTAACGGAGTTACAAATGTGGAGCATCTCTTAACTTTCTGCTCCTGAGAGAGATCACTGATACCTGAAGTAAATGAAACAGAAACTCTACTTGCTGTAGCGTAATATTCACTAATTTCTTTTTTTAGCTACTAGAAGATGGTATCACTTCAGAGCAATAAGTACTTTAAATTTGGTCTCTCTGTGCAGAAGTAGTAAGCAAGCTGGATTGTGGTTTCTGTTACCTCCATTGCACATGTCTCATCCAGGGACTACTTCAATATTTTACCCAATTACTACTTAAAGCAGGATGCATAAGCAGTCATCGGAGCAGGGATCAGAGCCCAGCACTTCATTCTCCCCAGAGAGAGCCTGGCGTGTTCCAATGCAGAGCGCTATGCTCCCTCTTCCTCATTCCACACCAAGAAATCTTGAACTCTAGCTGCACCACTTCCACAAACGGGAGGTTGTTGCAGAATAGTCTCCAGGCTGTCTGCTGGAAAATAAGGGTTTAAGCCTAGCTTTCCAGCTTCTTAAGACAATAAGGAAAAGGCAAACAGCTGCTTAACAGCTGCTTATGGTTCAAAAGAAACTAGTGATCTCTGCTGTTATGAAAGGATGACTGAGGACCAATTTCAGGAGAAGGCTTGGGGGTGTCTTATGTCCCTGAAGAATGAGATGTTGCATCATCCTGAGTGACCAGGTTTTTCTGACTACTTAGTTCCTACCAAAAAACTCAATTTTGCATCACGTCAGTTTTAGATGTGCAAGTAGATGGTTATCCAGTAAACACAGTTTGATGTTACAAAACTGTATTGCAGTGTCCAAGTACATTCGTGGATCTAGCCCTTTATCCATTTTGAATTTCATGTCCTCAAATAACCTACTTGTTTCATGAAACTTGCCTCTGTAAGGTTATTTTCAAAGTGGGGGAATGGTAGGGATTGAGCATCAAGAAAAGATCCCATCTCCTTTCGAAAGCCTATGAAAGGATCAGAATTTCCTTGTATAAATACAAACACAGGCTCAAGATGCATTTGCTGAAATAAACACTGAATGCTTATTTCCATCTTCTCCTACCTTTAGAAAGAAAGAATGTAAATTCTCTCTACAAAGCAGTAATTTGTCTTGATGCTTGAAAAGCCTAACTGTTTGCAAAGGTAGTTTAACATAGAGTGAGACCATTGATGCTCGGGAGTTTCAGATGTAGTGTGTTTGCCTTCCAGCTTTCTGCTTATTGCTTTATAACATTAAATACAAACCCAGAAACTCTGTAGTTATGTTTGTATATCCTGGCAATGTAGGCACTTTCAAGTATGGATGTCCTCTTAAATGACTGGTACAGAACCAGAGAAAAAAAATAATTTAATATGGCTGCATCTCCACTGGAGGATTTTTTTTTTTTTTTAATTTAAGCTTACCATAGTTGGTTTTACATTGCCCTTGTTTGTGCTTTCATTTTGTTTATCTGTTTTGAATTTTGATCATTTCTGACAACATGCAGTCCCAAGGGACTCGCATAGCCTGATTACATACATTGGATGTTTTGTATTCTGCATTGCATTATCATCTAATCAGGTTAAAGTGGTAAAGATTTACTAATGGGAACATTCATTTGCCCTAGATTTTGTCTTAAATTTATTAAGTTATTTTACTTTAAAAGTTGATCCACTTTAATATCATTCAGTCTGGGATGTTAAAGGACAAAAATAGCCTGCTACATTCAATTAATGGTCTAAATTATTCTAAATTAGGAAGATTTCTGTTGAAACACACTCAGTAAAACCATGATTCAAACACTTCATTTCTGTTCATATTTGTTCATTGTGAGCAATGAACATAATGAAAGAAAAGAAAATGTATTCCAGGAATTCTGAGATAGTTTAGTATAAGTGAAATATAAATACCTCACAACTAAACTGAAAATTAAATTTCAGTCAATGTTGACCTGTACTTCCCACCAGCTTTCAAAAACCAGCGTGAGAGAGCGTGCAGCAGAAAATCTTCTCAAAGATAAGATGTGAAAGTACAAGACATTTGATTAGAATTCAGTTGTCCAGCACAACCTCCGATGTGTCATAAAAGTCGGGGAATTTTTGCAATATGACGATAATTCAGTACCAGCCTCTTGGCAGCTTTTGCCAGCTGGATTGCTTGACCAAGTTTAAAACCTGACCTCTGCTAATGCTCCCACCTCAAGGAATGACAGTGCAAAACCCACTGGTGTTCTTGAGGTATCAGATCCTATTTAGGGGTGGCTTATCTGATATATGGTGGTGTGCGTTACCTTATACCATTTTCCAGCTACACCGTCTTCCATCTAGTTTCCACCTGATCTGCAGTGCCTCACCATGACAAACAGCCCTTCTTTCCCTCCTGAAAGGAAATCATGCCTTGGTACTTGGCCAAATCCCTCTTACAAGAAATATACTGAATACTTCTTTGAAATCATCCCCATTACTGGAAACCAGCTCGCTTTTATAGCAAAATAGCAAGCCTGACTCTCAGGCGGCTGCTGCAAGTCACCTGATTGCAGAGAAAACCCTAGACATGGGCAGAAATCAGTTTTGCTCTCATAAATGCTTGTCCCGAGCACTTTGCCTCCCGAGACACAGCGGTGAGGACTCTGTGTGCAGTTTGCACCCCCCTGTGGTACTGACAGTGAAGTGATGCATTAAATTTAATCCTGTATTTTGAATGCAGAAAAAACTCTTCTTAGATTTGCTTATGTATGACCAACAGGCTTCAGTGCACAAGCTGTTATATGCATAACTGCCTGCAAATGCAACAGTTCCCACTGATTGACAATAGAGACTACAGATAAGTCTTTAGGCTAATGAGCAGAAGGAATGCATAATCGGAGGCATAGAATAAGCAGCTATAGCATCTGGGCTGTGACCTTACAGGCCTTCAAGCTAAGAAGGATCAAGCCCTGACCCTCACTAAGTCCCAGAGCAGGCTAAGTAAGAATGTTTCTGATCAATATTTCAGTGGATATAAAAGAGGCTTCACTAAAGTAACCCAAAAAAGTGTTGTGTATTATTAACAGCATGTTTTTCACTTGCATACAGCAATGTGCTTTATAGAAAAATAACAGAAGTGCCTTACATATTTTGATTTTAATAGAATATGACAATTTTTTTTTCACATGCTGTCCAAGTTGGCCAGGAATCCTTTTCAGGATAGTACAGATGTTCGGCACTATTTTGTATTTTTAGAACTCGTTACTATGTTGCTGTAATCATGGACTTACTCAGGGCTTACAGCTATGGCATGGAAAACGTGTTTGCTAGTAACTAACAATCCAGTGGGATGAGAGGTAAGCATGTTGTGAACAATGGCTACGCAAAAAGAGAACAATTACAGACTTCTTATCAAATCTATTAATTTACTCAAGCAAAGCAAAGCAGTTAAGTTCCATTATAAACATCTCTGGAATAGCAAAGTTGAGATGCTTAAAAATACTTACGTGCTCAATAGCTCTGTGTACACATTGCTCAGAAGTTATCTCCATGCTGAATAAAAAAAAAAATAGACTGTAATCAAGTTAGAAATTGGCATTTCTTAGATGAGAGTTTGCTAGATTTTGCTATTATGAAAAATTCCTTTCAGAGCTTCCTGCCTTGTCCTGAAAATGTGATAACATGGTTCCTGAAGAGTCAGTAACCTGAAGTGGGTTTTGTTTATTCATTTTGTTAATGCATGCATTAAGTAAGGTAGAAAAACAACTTAGAAGAGAGGATAGCTAGTTGTAATACACATAGATACCAAAGATTGCTCTACCATTACCTGTTCGGTTTGATTTCTCAGGAATATGGGAGTGGGGTCTTCTCACATAGCTTATCTTACAGTATTGTAGCACAGCTGACCAGAAGAACAGTCTCCTTTTTCTGAAAATTGACATCTCAATAGAGAATACGGAGAATATATTCGGTGGTGTATATAGAACGATCACTCAACAGTACTTTTGGTTTCTAAGGGTAGGAGGAAGTATAGGAGGAGTTATTATAAAGAGTAAGAATGGGCTATTAAGGCCTGTTTTGAGAAAAGACTAAATCCTACTGGATAAAAATTACAAACTACTTTCAAAAATAAATCTGAGAGTTGAGAGATCTTTTCTTCAAAGCTTCACTAACAACTGCTATTGTACTTTGTCCTTGCATATTCCAAGCTGCTACATAAATATTAACAAAATATCACTATAGCACCCTCACAACACTGCGGCTGGGCTCTTTCTAGTTTTCATATTATAAGCTAGAAATGAAGAAGGTGAAGAAAATGAAAGGCAAAATCTGTCTCTCTGGGTCCGTGTGATCCAAAGATACTGAGGCTTGCTGAGCAGCCAATAGAAGGTAACAGGCCTGAAGCAGGATGTTCAGAGCTGGGATTAAAGGGAACACTTTCGCTTTTGTGGTAAAATCTGGAGCTAAGAACAAGCCACAGTAAACCTAATCCCTGACTAAGCACATCAGGGCCCCTGTTAGCCCCACCTGGTACAGCAAAGTGCACTCCATGCCCTGCAGCAAGCTATGCACTTCCAGCTCCCATCAGGAAGACACCTGTCTGTAACCATCCTGCTTTATAAGATCCTGTGGAGAGTTTTAGCTTATTATATAAGCTGGCAGCAAAATATTCCCGGCACTAGAGCTAATTATGACAGCTATCAGAGCTGAGATCACACATCTCATGTTTCTGTTTTTCCGCACCTACCTCTTGCTCTCTCCGCATTGCCATACAGTGAACAAGAATTCAGTTAATTGGTTTTATGTATTCATTCCCTCCCTCTCTCCCCATCTGAACTTCAACCATGAAGTACTGTAGGAGAAGAAAAGAGGATTGGGATAGAAGTGAAGGAGGTCAGGAGGAGCAACCACTAATAAGAGATGCTCTATTATTTAGCCAATTATTTAACTGTATGTTATTGGCAGTTTTATACATACTATATAGTGCATCACATTGTTATTCTGGATTATGCAGGTTTTGTGCTTTAAAAAGGATAAAATACTCCCCAATGTAATACTGATGATTCACTTGTCCACCCCATGAGAACCAACAGTAAAATGGTTCCGACAGAACCGATAAATTTTATCAGATCTCAGCCACCGTACAAATTTCTTCTGTAAGTAAAGGCACATTTTAAGCCCCTCTTTAAAAAAAAAAAAAAAGGAGCTACAAGACAAGCCTAAAATAATAGCTGTTGTAGTGTCAAAAAATCTGGAATCTGGATGGGCTGAATGAGGGCTCTCTCTGCAAAACAAAGTATACACCTCTCCAAACTGAGAATAGCATACCCCTAAAAATTAACATCGTACCTGGACCAGCATCAGGTTACACTTTTGAAAGACTGTCACGGTAGCTCCCACATGAAATCACAAATCAAACCCATCGTTTTCTAGTCAGGTGCCCTGGAGAAACCACAAGCCTCTCCAATCAGAAAATGCAGAGGAAGAGAAATAGCACCTTGGCGCCATCGTGTCATGATAACCTGCGTATAATGCATCCTAAATTCTCAACATGGTGTTGAAATGTTATCCTTCAGACATCTGCATTTCCCACTTCACCCTAAACAGGGAAACCAGAAATGGCAGCAGCCCCATCCCTGCACTGCATCAGTGCTTATTTACATTTCTGGAAGCGCTCTTTTTTGGGGTAACTGGGAAGCCTGAACGTGGATACAACCTATAAACCGACATCAGCCGCTTGTTTGCAGAAGCCGTCTCGGCAAAGCGTGACCCAAAGCTGCCTGTCGCGCCCCGCTACCCCAAGGGGCTGCTCTGAGAAATCCTATTTCCCCTTCCCTTTCCCCTTCCCCTTCCCCTTCCCTCCCTCGCCGCGGGGCTGTTCTGGGGAAGCGGCGCGGTAACAAAGGGCCCGGCGTGGGCCGCCCGCGGGCGTGGGTCTTTCCCCAGAGACGGATTTACACGAACGATCTCGCCAGCAGCAGCTCGGTGATGGCAAATCTTTCCCTCGTCCTGGCGGGGGAGCCAAACGCTATCGATTTGTAGCCCGGAAGGTTTTTTTTTTTTCCGCTTGTTGTTGCTGCTGCTGGGTTTATTGTTGGGGAAGGGGGAGGCTCATTTGTGAGCTGGTTGCCCAGCCGCCGCTCTCCCCACGCCTCCCTCCAAATGCATTCCCACTAGAGACCGGCTATTTTTTGGCANCCCCCTCCGGCCCCTAAATTCACAGCAATGGTGAGCGGCGTCCCTCTCCCCTACCCTCCTTTCGCCGGGAGATGCTTTTCCACGCCACCCGGGCGGGTACTCGCCGGTGCTACGGGAGGCCCCGCGTCCCGACCGGCTCCCCACACACTCCGTCTGTCTGTCTCCCCTTGCAGAGCTCCGGCAACGCGTCCTACCGATGCTCCATGTCGTCGTCCGCCGATTTCTCCGACGAGGAGGACTTCAGCCAGAGGTCGGGGACGGTGTCGCCGGCGCCGGGGGACACGCTGCCCTGGAACCTGCCCAAACACGAACGGTCCAAGCGGAAGATCCAGGGCGGCTCGGTGCTGGACCCCGCCGACAGGGCCGTGGTGCGCATCGCCGGTAAGGCGCGGCCGGGGGCTGGCGGGGCGGGTGG
>VYZM01004384.1:303712-317931 GCA_013398915.1 Dromas ardeola | reverse complement strand
AAGACCAGAAGTGGGTAATAATCCGAAGGACTTCACCACAAGTGTCCTATAGGAAAGCTATTTTTGCATTTTAGGCTCACAAAATAATAGGGTATTGTCAGAGGTCCCTATGCCTTGAAGTAGAAAAGGTTTTTTCATACAGCAATTTCATGTTGATATTTAGCTTTGATTATTTTTTGACATGTACTGTAATGAGTCCACAGATCAATTATCCTTTAGATTATTATGTCAAGCATATGCATTTTTATAATACTTTTTCTAGTCAGACAGCTAGCTCACTTTGAGCTGAACACTGAAGACTTTGAACCTGTCTGTCTTTGAAGAGAAAATAAAAGAGACCATTTAATTACCACATATATATACCTGTGTACTGCTAGTTTATCAGAGCATTCACATTCAGGTCAAGACTGGAGCTTTTCAGAGTAGAAAAAAACTGCAGGGATAAATAGGAAAAAATTGAAGTACTGTTAAGGTAATAATAACAGAAGCCTTACCGTCCAGGTGACTTGAACTGTAGTAGGCGTCAGCACAACAGGATTATGCAGTCGTACAATGACATCCCCCAGTTCTTTCTGGACTTGCCTGTGATCCACACCTTGTGCTGGTGGACTGATATCTGCCAGGCCAGGCACACACATGAAAGTATTATTTTAATGAGAAGAGCTATATATGGCATTATAAGAATTAGCAAACAGCTTAACAACCTGATTTAAACACTCTTTTTACAGTACTAAGGTTTAAATATGAACTCCAAACCATATAAAGTAATGCAAACAAACGATTCACCATGAGCTCCTTAAGAAACAATGACATATGAAGATTTTTAAATGAGTATTCAGTCTTGATGGCAAAGTTTTCTCAGATCTGGTAAGTGATGAGAGACACGCAATACTCACTAGTTCCAAAATACTCAGATAATAATAATGTTGCCTAGATGTATGGAACCAAATTGGTTAGTATAGTTGAATGAAATGAACAGGGTTTGGGTTTTTTTTATTTATTTTCTTAAAGCATACATGACATGAAGTCATTATATGTTCCAAACTTTCACTAAGCTTCCCCTCCCCACGTACCACGCATACAAGAAACCAAAACCTAAAAATAGCATTTTCTTCTGCAAAGCAATTTTTCCCTTTAAAGATACAGATAATGAAATCTAGTGCAAATATGAAAAAGAATTAATTTATGAAGCCAAACTGATTCTGATCCAATAGAAGGCCAGCAAAAACACTCTACCACAAAAATTGACTCTTCAAAATTATGTCAAAGATTCCTTCAAAGTGCGTGGAGAAATAATTTCTTCTAGCCAAAATCTGAAGGAATTTGATCACCTAATATAAATCTGTGGAAAACTGTGACTCCATCTCCAGCACCACATGTGGCCCTAGTACCTAGACCTTAGAGAACCCATTTGGGTTATACCATTGTCTTAAACTGAATGAAGCTGTATTACCTTTGCTAAATAGGAACTGAAAATACAAAATGTGTGTCAGAAAAATAGAGAGGAGGTGTGCAATGTATCTTCTTAGTAATAGTTCCTAAAAAATCATCATTCTCGGTTACACAGCACCAAAGAAGAATCATAGAATCATAGGGTTGGAAGGGACCTCTGGAGATCATCTAGTTCAACCCCCCCTGCCAGAGCAGGGCCACCTTAGAGCAGGTTGCACAGGAACGCGTCCAGGGGGGCTTTGAATGTCTCCAGAGATGGAGACTCCACCACCTCTCTGGGCAGCCTGTTCCAGTGCTCTGCCACCCTCAAAGTAAAGAAGTTCCTCCTCATGTTGAGGTGGAACTTCCTACACTCAAGTTTGTACCCATTACCTCTTGTCCTATTGCCGGGCACCATTGAAAAGAGCCTGGCCCCCTCCTCCTGACACCCACCCTTTAAGTATTTGTACACATTAATTAGGTCACCCCTCAGCCGTCTCTTTTCTAGACTAAACAGACCCAATTCCCTCAGCCTTTCCTCATAAGAGAGGTGTTCCAGTATGTAGGTGTTCCAGAATGTTGGGCTACAGCCATTACCTAGCTAATATATCACCATAGCACGTCCCTTCCCTCCAACTTAGACAGAAATGAAGGTACTTCCTAGAAGCCAGTGAAGTCTGGATCCCTTCAATGGATCCTTCAAGGATCTTACAACACCGTTCTTGGTCAACAGTTACAGATGTCCTTACTATGTCAGTTGTTTATATGGGTTGCATAGTACCTGTTAGATATACACATACTGATTATTTCTGCTGGAATTTGCTTGTAATTTTTCCAGAAGAGGGGATCATAAGCACAAGCACAGACTATATTCAAAAAGGCCTGATGCATTATGGTCCTGCCTGTCTAGGCATCTGTGAATTCTGATTGGTTTTGCCCTGGGATTCACTAGCCAAAGACACTTTCACTCTTTTTGAATCAACATCACGTCCTTGTGAAAAGAATACATACATAAAAGGGTTTTTTCCTCTTCTGATGGTCTTAGATATGTGAGTATGCAGCATGAGATTTCTTTTTATCTTCTAAATATTATTAAGAAGAAATAATAGTCCTCTTAAAAATGAAACATTTAAAGATAACAACGAGTTTGAATCACATGCCTCCAGATTTTGAAAGAAAGTAGTTTTTTTATCATCAATATTTCAGCTTCATAATTGTGGATTGTTACGGGTTCTGCAATAAGCAATATTTCCACAGGCTTCTAGTGATATTCAAATAAAAATGGCTCCACGGATCACCAAAGGGAATATAATCCAAATATAGATGTCAGTGAAGGAGCTTGTCTAGCAAATTATGCCTATTCAAAGTGACCAAGAAACAGAGAGATATAATAAAATAAATCTGTAAGACAGCAACTCAGACTGGTTTACAGGATCATCATTTATGATGCTATCCACAAAAAGCTGTGAACCTTAGTACAAAATACCTACAGCTAGCCATGACTACATTTTAGGTTAAGTTATCCTTTGGTATACAACAAACAAAGTACCTATATGCTCTCAGGAGAAAAGACATTTCTACATAGTGTGTTTGTATGAACTGCATTCAACCGTTTTAATGAGACATAGGTCCAGAAGTAAGGGAATAACATGGGCTAGTAATAATAAGAAATGAGTGTCAAGACGTACATGTGGAATTCCGTTTTCTGGTATGTACACTTGGAAGCATATGCATACGTGATGCTCACAGTGTAATGTCAGTTTCACATTACTAGGAGACTCCTGGTGGAAAGCAGTTATCTATCTATAATGACATCATCAAGTACTGGTATAATAAAATCATGGCTCAAGCAAAACTGGCTCAAGAAGCTATATTCTGATCACAATTAAGAGGTCTCTAAAATTAAATTGGTTATACATTTTCTCTGACCTCTCTTTTAACAACTTCCACTGAACTTACTATTAGTTGCTAGTAATTTAAATTCCAGTGACAGGATGATATATAGTATCTTTAAAGTGTTTTTTAGTACATGGTTTCATTTGATAATAATCCAAGCAAGAAATCAACTCCTTTCTTAGAGTAATTACCGATTTCTCTGTCCTTATTTGATGTAAGTCATACAAGGTAAACCTTTTGAAAGTGCCTGATTGTGTACTTGTCGTCGAATGGTGAAAATATGTATAAAATCCTGTTACTTGTATTTGCTATACTTAATACCAGGAAATTAAATGCTCAGCTATTAAAGCTACCACAGACACCTGTTGCAAGGTAATATTATATAGCACTGTTATAGCTGCTTTTTAATTCCTCCATGGCCACTGTGAATAGGCTTTCTACCGTGTGTCAGCTTCTTCTGTGAGCCTGAATTGAATTCAGGCATAATTAGAAATCACATCAAAACATTATGTTAATTTTCAATTGATTTTATGATTTAATTCTATTAAACTCAGGCTTGCAAAGAAGCTATAAATCCTGTACATGTCTCAGTGTGCTTGACTGCTAAACAGCTTCTGGAAATGGAAGCTGCAACACATGCTGTAGCTAATTAAAAGACATGTTTTTACTGAAATCAAATTGCTTGTCAGTATGTCAGATAAAAAGTCTATACTTGACACTCAAATGCCAAACAAAGTTGTTTTTTTAACTAGGTGATAAGCTTTGCAGACTAAAAGGCTGGTGCAATGAAGGCATGAGTCACCCTATAATAATGGGAGAGTAAGAAAGAGAAGAAAATTTGTGATACTTCACAAATCTTAAAGCCATGAAATCCCTGCCCAACTCACTTCAGCTTTTCTCAAAGCAGCTCTGTTTCTCCTTTTACAGCAATGATTACTATTCTGAGGGGATAATTATTAAGGACAGCTTCATTCAGGAATAGACTGGGATGAGAGAGGCTGGATGTGATGGTTATGTGCTACAGAAATACCACCCCACTCTTGTTTCTCTCTTTCCATCTAGGACCAGCAAAGGACCCAAACCCCTCACACATGCTGGAGGCTGACACAGGATGCACTCTCCATGCACACTTTTGTAACTTCCATAAACAGAGACAGAGGATCTCATTCTAAATTAACTGTGAGAGGAGCTATTACTTTGGACTCAAAAAAACTATGATTCAAAAAAATTATTAATTCCTGTATTCCAACCTGTTTAACACAAGACTACACTCTTGAATGAAGTATTCAAGCAACGTGTTGTCAAAGCCAAGAAAATCCATGCTGTGAAGAGAAATCTGCTTGTGGCAATTATATGTGGTTAGAGCTTGATGTAATGTAAACAGAATTCAATAGTCAATTCAATACCAATGCAAGTTCACAGCTATCAATTATATCACCACCCTATAAATGAGGGATTTCACTTCAGCCTTCCCTCTTGGTTTATGCAGTGAATTAATATAAAGAATTCAGAAATCTAGGTATATAAATAGAAGACCCATACTTTCCTCAGAATAACTTCAAAATATTCTTAGCATGCAGATGCCTTGATTTACATGAATTCACTGCCTAAATTTTGGACCAGATTAATCAATTCAGGTATTTTGTGCAACTCTTTTGATTGAAACTAATGCTAAACGCGGTGTCTGTCATAAGCACTTGTTGTCATAGTATATTCCTATTATTATAATGGAGAAGAAGAAAGGACAAGAAGGTAAAAGATACTGAGGAGAGTGAGGTATTCAGACCACTTTTCAGAAAAGCTTGGGTAACTCACATTACTTTCAATAGAAACCAGGCATCAAGAAGTACACTAAATCTAAGTGAACTGCAAACCAAAAGGTCTACAAAGAATCAAGAAGCTAACCTATCTCTCCTAAGCTCCACATTGATACAGCAAACATTGGAGTATTTTTTATCTTTATTGGTTAAGCTCAATTCATGATTCTGTCAGTCAGAGGGCTAAAACCAAATGGCCAAACTGACCTATTGGTCAGCTCTCAGTTCCTTCTTTCTATTTTAGCTCAAGCACATAAGCCTTAATAATTATTATTACCTTGTGTTCGGACAGGATCTGACATAGGGCTGGGATCACTCAGACCTTGTGAATTGATAGCTCTCACCATAAACAGGTAGATTGTATTGGGGCGCAGTCCTCTCACAGTGTAGAGAGTGCTCTTCACATGGTTAGCCACTGTCTGCCAACTATTGCTCACAGATTGACTGCAATGAGAAGAGGGTTGAAGTTTATAGGCTAATGCAAGAGAAAAATAAAGAACTGAAAAGACCTACTTTTGTAACCCTATATCAAGCCTAAGTACAGGAAAAAGTAGTAAAAGCAGGGTAAAAGTAAAAATATTTGTTTCAGTTAACTCAAGACGGGACAAAAAAACCACAGCTGTCAAAAATATTTCTCCTTTCAACAGAAGCAAAAGCTTTTGCTATCTCTCTAAAATACCTGCAAAAGGAAAATGTCAAAAGCTGTAAAGTAAATTTGAATGATAAATAGGCCACTCTCGAACATAAACCTTAGAAAGGAAAAGAGTAATTTTCTATACTGCTAAGTAAATTATGTCAATAAATTGTCATTGGAAGAGAGTATTCTCCTTGAACTAAATTCATACTCAAAGTTACTTCTGAAAACAGGCTTGTAAATGAAGGAAAGCATATGAATATTTTTTCTGTCACTACATTTTCCATTGGACATTATTATAATTAGATTACAATCCACTGTATGAAGAGATTTCAAGTGTGATTGTTAAAACAGCTTTTAATGCAAATGCCTGGCTTTTGTTAAAGTTATTGAAGGGATGCCATTAAAGCTTATCTAGGGTGAAATATCACAGAAGTTTAAAGAGAAAATTTTATTTTATTGCGCTTTGTTGTATAGCATTGATAAAAAAAGAAGTCTTTAAATAAATTAAAAGGAAAAAGAAAATGGAAAGCTACAAGTCATGTTGTGTCAGTTGTTTCATTCATGTAATGCACAAAGGATAAGTTCCAGAACAAAACCAACAATCTGCACACACAGTAGTGTTCTTTGCGTATTAACATAGCAAGACGAAGCATTATCGCTATATGTCGCTATATCGCTATGTTCTTCAATTTGCACGCATATGATTTTGACAAATTCTTGCATTAATTTTAATTAAAAGATGAACTAAATTATTTGTCATTTGTTGAACATCCTGATTAAGGAAAACATTTAAGAATGTGCACATTTTTAAGCCAAAGCGTGTATTACTGATACATGAGAGAAGGGGCCTATGCTTAAACAAACTTGCTGAATTGGAGCCCAGGAGTTCTTGCGTACCATGTATGAATTGCTGCTGTGTGGAAGGGAGCAGCTGGATTCTGTTCAGCCTCGTGCTGCAGGATGAAATCCTAAATTATCAACACTAGCCTTTTCAGTTAAAGGTTTTAATCTATCTAAACCAGTAAAAACCAGAAATTTAAAGACTCTTTAATAGGCGCTACTTTAACAAGAACAGGAATTAAAGTATGCAGAGAGGCTTCAGAATTACCCGTTTATTTTCAGACTATTTGTACTATGATAGTCAAGACAACACCAGCCCAAATGATTTGACCTGCAGCATTCCCACAGGAGACTCTCACTGAACACCAATGCTAAGGGAAAAGTAACAAACAATGACTGCATTGTCCTGTTATATTCCTGTTGATGTGAAGAAATAGTTAGATGCTCCTCTAATTAATCACTTAGAAAAAAGTGATAAATTTAAAAAAAAATAATAATCAATGCCTGCCATAGGAGTTGAGTCTTTTAATGAACTTATAATGATACGTGTAGAGTCCAAAAGAACACCACAATACCAAGAGAACAGCTGGTATCAGGGCTCAAGCAAAATTAGAAAGGAAGGAGATTAGAAGTGATATAATTCACATACCTAAAAGCCTCAATGATATATGCACTAGCTGGTAGGCTTCCAGGGGTCCCTGGTTGCCAGGACAGGGTGACACTGTTCTTAGTAACATCAGTGACCTGAGGTTTGGATGGTGGCCC
Source organism: Dromas ardeola (assembly GCA_013398915.1). Taxonomy (NCBI): domain Eukaryota; kingdom Metazoa; phylum Chordata; class Aves; order Charadriiformes; family Dromadidae; genus Dromas; species Dromas ardeola. Next base: position 310,545 of record VYZM01004384.1, on the reverse strand, counting down.
AGGGAGGTCATTTATATCGTAATTTTTACTGACTGTCGCTCCACCGGATTCTGTGAGGGGCAAATTCAAAACAATTACTTTTTAATCCTTGATTGTATAAATTTGATCAAAGTAGAAGATTAAAAGGAAAAACATGCCAAACATCTGCAAAATCAGCATAACCAATGTTCTTAATCTGTAAAGAACTAAGTCAACAATTGTATTACCACATATATTTTTGGATGAAAAGATATAGTTTTTTAGGTACATACTGAAAGGAAAAAAACCCACAAAACTCAAAAGGTTATATATAAATATATTAAAAAAGAAAAGAAAGAATAACAGAAAGACCAGCTTTGCTGAAATTTACATAACATACCAAAACCTTAGTTCTTAGAAGGCTGAAAGAGTTCCTATGTCCAAAACAACTCCAGTACTCACAGACAGCACATTGGACCTTGACAGGCCTCTGTGTAGGCATAATACTTTTCTTGCCCAAGCCAATAACTGGTCGAATTCACAGCTTATTAATACTCCTGTTTAGAATAGTTATAACATGTCACTGTCACTGGTGACAAATACAAATTGCTGCAATATCAATGGGCATTTTAAGATAATAGCGATGAAATGCAAGGTGTGTGAAGGAACCCAACCTTCCCACCTAAAACTTCTCCATCTCAATCCCAGAATTTCTAGAGCAGATTACTTGACTCAGACTGCTCTAATAGAGTCTACACTTTCATTTTGTGACAACTGAAAACCAGCCCCTGGACATCGCTTACCTGTCACCTCCAGCACAGCACTCCAAGATGTCTCCCCACTGGAACTTGTAGCAACGCAAGTGTAAGTCCCGGTATCAGACAGCTAGACACAAGAAACAGTTAAGGGTACTTTTAAAAACCTTTTAGAATCAGCTGACAGAGTTTACTCTAATTTTCTTTTTCTCAATGTCTCTTGGTAAGAAGGACTTAGCCTACATTTCACACCAGACTAGAGGGTACCAGACATTTTCAAACAACCATTTAATGGTGGCGTACTTTTAGAGAACTATAATATGATTACTTGCTTCTAATACTTTTTGAATTCTAATTTTTGTATTGTTAATGGTATCAGTACAGCATGTAAGTGCTACAGAAGGGATATTTTAGACAGTGACAATCTTTGTATTAGATACAACAAATGCAGGTGAAATCAGGTAACAATGTAACAGCCATTAACTTGTTAGAGGACAAAAATCTCACCGTTCATTATCCCATCATGACCCAGAGATACAGTTTCCAATGCCAAGAAAGCTGTTACATCATCTTAGACTCTTAGGACAGATGAAGTCATTTCATACAGGCCACCACGCATACAAATACTGTTGCTGAGCCTTAACAGTGGTTCTCTCTACACAGACAGTCCTCCAAGCCATTTTCAAATGGCAAAGTGAAACCAGATCCTACACCACGCTTACCTTTCTTCTGTTTCACATGGGATTTTATTTCAGGCTCGCAAGGCCCTTTGGTAGCAAAAAAAAAAAAATGCATTTGTTCAAAACTGGTGTGATTCCCTTGTCAATTCAAATATTTCAAATTTATTTGAGGAAACCATTTTGAATTATATTGTCAATATTAATCTCATTGCTGTATAAATTGTTCTACTGGAAAATTTGCCAAGTGTTTTGCTAGTCCTTACTTAAATTTAAAGTAAAGATTTCTGAGACAGGAACCAATGAAGACTACAGAGATGGGTGGAAAACATTAACTTCACAAAGCACAAAATATACAGAGGAGTTCTCCTGCCACTATGTATAAAGCATGGTAATCTGGAGATGGAAGCAGAAGAGGGAGAGTGCTGACTCTAGTGATAAAAGAGAAGAAATATATTCACCATCAGATGACTTGACGGAAATAGGACTGCATCCAAGAAGCTTTATTGGACTTTAAGGAATTGTAATGGGTGTTCTGCTAAATGAAGATTGGCACAATAGCAGAAGTGCTTATACCTCACTCTTCTAGAAGAATGTCAAGGCAAATAATTGAGGTGCTCTTTAGATTACTTGTTGATATACAATTTAATTGATTCTTAACTTGGTCATGTTTGAATTTTGATGGTATTTTCTTCAGATACGCTGGGACTGCAGTGTACCATTCTTAGGGGCAAGAAGCAACTGATTAATGCTAGTTCAATAGTCTGAATGAGCATGACTTGCATTTTAGGAGGTGCTTTTGCTGTGAAATACAAGTAATAATTAAAACCCCCTGACAATGCCTCAGAGACTCAAAATATAGAGGTACTGCTAATGAAATGAGAAAGACTCTTGAAAAGAGATAGATTTTTCCAGAGGAGAGTGCCTTATTGCATTCTGAAGTAGTGTTTTACTTTGCTTCTCCTGAGGTTTTATTAAATATATAATTCTTCATGATGTGATAATGGAGAATATTTCTCAAGGCTATGGTTCTCAGCATCATTTGTGTATTACCGTGACAGATGGTGTATGGCATACTCAATGAAGTATGTGATACACACAACAGAGTAACTTGCAGAAGGCAAACTCAACATATAGAGCAAGCTGGAGATGTGCTGCCTCTTGCAAGTTATGGTGAATTATCTAACCTCCAGACTGTGGATGGATTAGATACAGACATAGTGTATTGATAATTCAATTATTTATACTTTTTTTGTGCTATGGAAAAAACAACAGGGGAGCTGAGTGGAAAATCTTTGCTATTCAGTAAAATAAACAGTTTTCTTCCTTAGTTAATGCAGGTGTCTAAATCCGGTGTTGTACACTTTTACGGAGCAGAAGGGAGTTTTCCGTCAGTGTTGACTTGTCCGAAAGGGTACTGAGTGAGTCACCTATATAAGTTTTTAGTTGTCTTCCTCAGAGCAACTGGGAAGGTTGGCTCATCAGAAACAATCTCTAGGTTCACGTGTATGACTATGGCCCATGGTTCACTGTAACTGCTGCAGACTCCTGAATAATTTGATTTACACACACACAGAGGGTTGCACAGCAGAAGAGGACGGTCTCGAAGGTTTAAATAGTAGTGGCTCATCTTTACCCATATCTTGAAATCTTTTATGATTGCAAGAGTGATTATTATTTGTGTGGGAAGGAGAAGGCTGAGGACATGTGGGTGATAAATACAAATTTGTTTTGAACTTGGGCATGTAACTGTACTTGGACATATTGGCATTTTTTGCTTAGGAGGCGTTCCTAGACCTTACTCAGACACATTTGAGAGAAAAGTTAAACATTCCAGATTTAAATCCATATTTAATTCATAAAAATTGCAAGGTACAGGAGAAATCTGTTTTTTATGGCGGTGTGTGTTTTTTGTTCTTAAGGCTGAGTCAAACAGTGCACATGACTGCAATGGAGGGGTTTACAGAAAATGTCTTTCTGAGCCTTTAAGGAAAATTGGTTACTAGTGAATGAGCCACTTAAGGATCAATAAAAGCTTCATGTCTTTCCAAACCACACTCACTACTAATACTGTTTTCTTCTCCCCTTGCAAGCAATTTTTTTTCCTTTCGTTTACAGACCTTTTGCCTCTAACAGCAAGATGAATGCGCTGGCACGATTCAGAACCAATTTCATTGTTTGCATAGCTGCATGCAGACAGGTATCCCAGGAGCTTCTGCCTCATGGACACTCCACAGAAGCCCATCATCGATGCCTGAAGTTTGTTTGAAATCACTAAGCTTCCACCTTTAATTGCTGCTTTCTAACACTACTGGGGAATCTTGACTATTCAAGCGCACTCTTTAATCCAGCTCTACAGGAAAAATGCATTAACCTTCATGGCCTAAACCTGCCTTCAGCCCAGGGAGGAAGGATAAATTGTTTACTCTAAGGAAGCTAGCATAAATTTTTTAATAAATTCCATTTTGGTCCAAGGAAGTTAACAATTCATCTACGATCACTGATGAGATGGTATCAGAAAACAAAACTGCACTTTATGTCTTGTCCTCAGTAGCTATGTTTATTGACTTTTTTTTTTGTGTGGCAAAGCTAAGTGCAGAAATTACTGCTGATGAAATTAAATGGTTTCTGAAATTGTCTTTAAGTTCTTGACAAATAACGACATCTACCTTACTATTTTTCTATGCTTGTCCACATACACACAAACAACTATGCGATTTTATCTTTGAACAGAAAAAATTAAAAGCCCAAGCAAAGATTAGTAATGCAATATTTATCAACAAAATCTGACATTATACTCTTTGGAGTACTATAAGATTTCTTTGTACTTTTAAGATATCCTATTATCTCACGTGTCAAAATGTAAATATTATGATAGGCATTTCATTTTTGAATAGAAATCCGTCTGCATATATGTTACAGTATTAGATGTCTTCTCCCATTCGCAGCCTTACGAAACATCTCCAGCAAGCGTGACATTGGAATAAATTACCCAGCTCAAGACTGCCAAGACTCATTGATGGAGAAAGTGCACAGCCAAACCCTGATGAACTCCAAAATCACTTGCTAGCATAATAGCTCCTTGGAAAATTACAATCAGGTGTTGAAAATGAACTGCTCTAATTTTTAATGGAGACAACAGACCAGTGGCTTCATGGTAAGACCAACTGAAAAGATAAGGAAGGCCTGTCCTTTTGTATTTCTATCCATCCCCAACTCAGGTGTTTCATTCCAATGTAAGTACAATTTTAAACATCAATTCTATGTTTAGGGAATTCTAATAGAAATATCTGATGGTAGTTTGGCTCTTCTCCCCTCCCCCCACCCCGGCCCTTCCCTACACCACGTCAAAGAATGAAATAGGATGCAGACTTGGTGAGAATTTCATAGTAAAAGAGACAATTAGGTTAATTTTGAAGACAACAGTCAGCAAAACAGCAGAGCTACTTGAGACACACACCAACAGTTCAAGACTAGCCATGTATCACTTATTTTGTCAGCGCTACTCACCCGCAGAGTTTTAATCTGAAGCGTCCCCTGATCCTGTATGGATGTTCGAGGGTCTCTGCCCAGGAAGGTGAATCCTTCTTTTAACCAGCTGATGACAGGAAGGGGGTCGCCAGTTGCCTTGCACTTCAGCAAAGCTGTCCCATCCACTGCCAGTGTCTGATTGACCGGCCCCTGAAGGATGATGGGTGGAGGCCTATCTGTCAAGACTAAACAGTGACACATGTGTTGGCATCCACACCTTTAATGATCCTCTGCTGCAGCTAGCCCTTTCCTTGACACAGTACCAATTTTAACAGGCTGGTTTAGGTTAGCCTCTAAAAGGCTAAACCCTTTATTTTTGGAAGACCCATAGAAACATGTTAACAATTAACTGGTATATTTGAAAAGCGTTTTTGTAAGAATTTTATTACACCACTGCAACACCTAGATATATAAAATTCTGTCAGCAAAGATCATCACACTCATTTGATTAAGACAGGATGAAAATTAAGATCTTGATCCAGAAAAGAACTGAGGTATATCTCTCATTTCTTCCAATTTAGGAAAGCACTTAAAGCATACGTTTAATGTCACATCAAAATGTGCTTAATTGCTTACCTGATTTAGGGCCTAAAAGAGAAAATTTGTTAAAGTTCAAAGCAAAACATTGTAGCCATTCTAGCATGGGTACCAACCACATCCCCCATTCACACTCAACTTGCAAGTTTTCATCAGCAAAAATAGCTAACATAACCTCAGTGATCTAAATGACTTTACCACTCTTCCCAATGGAGAAAAATTCAAACTCAATGAAGCCATTTAACAGCTTGCTTACCAAATCATTTAATCACCTTTTAAAGCCATGACCTCTCTTAACTTTTTTTCTCTAATAATTTACATTTGCATGCTTGAAATACTGCTTAAAGGACTCCATAACCAGTTAGCGAGTGCATATCTATGTATAAACCTCATTCCATGACCAGTGGGATATCTTGAAGTTGAGGTAAAATACTCATGTTCACTCTTCTTGAAAGACCAGTTTTTCAGAAATAATTCTGCTGTTGAACCTATTCTCTGAGACATCTGTTAAGAAGCAAAATACAACTCTCTGTTTCTAAATAATATGTTTATACAAAATGAATGTGAAATACTTGAATATAAAGAAGGCTGTGACTCCTGCATGAAATCACTATAACAGAACTGAGAATTCATTTTTATATATTTACCTGCCACACTGCTGCTGTTTTAAATCTTGGAACAACTGAACAGTTATATGATTGGTATTAAATATTGTAACAGGCAGGAGTAGCTCCTAAACCAGTGTAAGTTAGCCTGCCGCCACTAATATCAATTGAGTTTGAATCATTTATTCTAGCTGAGAATCTGGTTCATTATAGTCCATACACAACACCTGACTCTAACAATCAAATGAAAATAAATTATTGTGAAGCAATATGGTTTCTGTTGTATTTGAGCTGTTTGAGATGCAAACCTCTGGAACCTTCAACAGATCCAAAGCACTTTCATTACATTACTTAATAAATAAAAAATACTAGGAAGATGTTAGGGGTAGATTTTATACCCAAAATAATTGTTTCTGACATTGTAATGTTGCAAAAATACTAACTACCTTCTTTTGTTAACAATACACACAAAATCATTAGTCTTGGTAGCACCTTGGAGTATGAGTTCATCACATTTATTGAAATTGAAACTGAAAATAGAAAGCCAATACAGATTATTTATTAACACCAGAACATGAAAGCTATTTTGGAAATTCTGAATTATCACCCACTGAACACAGAGAAAGGACAGGAAACACTATATTACAAGAAAAGAGAAAATGTAATGCATTTTCACCTTGATATGAAATTTTTGAACTCATTAAGATTCCTTATGACCGCACAGTTCAGCCATTTGGTGAAATAAAAATTGATCTCAGTGCGTATGTTAC
>VYZM01004384.1:195499-302138 GCA_013398915.1 Dromas ardeola | reverse complement strand
TCTGTTCTAAATTCCCTTACAGGTCCAGCCTTTTGCTTTCATTCAAAAGCCCATAAATGAGATCTTTTTAATTAGTTGAATAACCTAAAACATTTCATTCGTATGTTGCCATCCACTGGGGGAGGTTAAACTTGCTTAATTCCAATACTCATCCTAAACTGCAACTCCTGGGTAAACTAGCATTGGCAGGCTGATCCTACAGTTGAGCATGCAGTGGATGAAATTTTTATTAATAAATATAATTAATGACTAGGTTTGGAGAAACTGAGATCTTCTCCAAAATACTCTGTGCATGATGGATAAATTTATGGAATAAATTACTAATTGTAAACTATTATTTTTATTTTGAGCACAGACACAGTTAGATGGAAGCATTTGGTTTATTTGCATGATCTGTCATTTTAAGACTGTGAACTGCATATTCACTTCTTGAGTTTGAAAGGATTGCTAAGATTGTCTCAATTTTTAAAAAGATTTTGCTTTTCCAGATGTGCGTTAGACAGCGGATTATGTGATAGCCTTCAAGAAAATACAAGATTTGAATTTCAAATACACTGAAGGCTCTTAGCACAGTCCATAATCAGCAAAATTATCACTCAGCTCAGCACATTTCATCACAGCTAGTAATCTCTTCTCATGTGAACACTTGAGTTAAAAATATTTCCAGTAAAGACTTGTAAGTGCAAAAATGTAACAACTGAAACACTGCTATATATGGTGTAATTAAGCACTTGTTTTTCTGCACATGACATATGTTTTCATTCTGTATTGGAACTTCAATTGGATCTAAATTACTCTGGATCAAACAAAAATGTGTTCAAAATGAAAAAGATGGCTCGCCACTATTATTAAATCATTAACCAAACAGAAAAATTCTGGGCTATGAAGTAAAACTGAAATCACCAGCCAAAAACTAGAACACTAATGCTTAAGTATATAGCTAGCATGCACAGTGTTTATCTTTTTTTATATTTTTTAAAACCATTAAATTAGATTTCCCTACTGATAAAAATCATTAGCTTCCATAACTTCTGCTCAGCATCAACTAAAACAGATTATTTAGACATTTATGGTTAACTTCTTAACTGAAAGCAATTAAAAAAATATCTGTGATCTAATGGTACATTTATTTATATAATCTCAGTTCCACAATATTGTTCTGGCACTTTTCTCCTGACCTCACCTGCCCTTTGACTCAAGGATGAAATGGTATTTCTATAAAGCAACCTTGTATTATTTCATAATGATCATGCTGACAGTGGGGGCTGGAAAGTGTTTGAAGAATGCAGGCCTTGCATTCCTTGAGCAGCAGAGCCACCAGCTAATGCTTTCTCTAGCAATGTGGAATGCGCACCGCCTTTAATCAGAATTAATTGTAGTTGATTTTGCATTTTTAGCAGGCACACCTTTGTGAGCTTTCTGTTGACTTGTTAAATAAACTAACGAAAATTCCAAAGAGGTCATTAGGATTTATTATTTCTCCCCCCCAAGAAACAGATAAAGAGGGACCACAGGTCTTGTCTGTCAAAAGGAAGAATTTCTCATCACTAACATCCTTGAACCTGATTTGATCCTCTCTGCCCCTATTGCAGTAAATCTGTACAGCATCAGCAGGTGCAACCATTAACAGCTCAATGTCCTCTTAGCCAATGTTTGTGTGTTCTATTTATTCCAATCACAGTCATGGCATTGAATCAGGCAGTGCTATGGACAGTTATTAAAAAATACTGCCTTTCCATTAATTTAAAATGACCTTTTAATCTACATTTAAATTTGAATTGAATGAAAATGCATCATTTTGTCAGATACCATGAGAGAAAGGACTTAAAGAGACTGCAGAGCGAAGGTTAGCCTTTAGTCTTCAGAAACTACTTCACAGAAAAGCAATGTGCTTGTAAAGATGCAGGGATAAGGCAGAAATTATCTCCCCGTGTCATAAAAATATAGACAGCTTTTGGAAAACAAAGAAAAGGCATCAAATTAATGCTCAAACCTCTGTAACATGAGCCTGAACCTCTCTACCTGTCACTTGTGATGAATATGTTCTTGTGAAAAGCCAGATTATTCAGAATTAGACATCTTTTCAAACTTTCATGGTGCAGGCAGGTCTCTAAGGGAACAGTAAAAGTAGACCTCTGCATATAACAACAGTTTTAATGGCAAAAATTCATCAAAGTCTGTCAGGAGATATTTAATGAGTCAGTTAAGATAAGGAATAATGAAGTTGGGGAATGCAACGATCTCCTAGTATAAGAGGAATTCTGTTGTTTTCTTCACTAACATTAAAGGATGCAAACTGCCTTCTATCCACAATGGAATGAAGAGGGCTATCAAAGGGATTCATGTTTTTAGATGGACTGAAGTAAAATTCAAGGCAGGATAACTTTCAAACCCAAGATTTTGAAATGAATAGCATCAAGAGAGATCATATAGTGCTTTTCTTTTCCTTTCCTGAAAACCCTGCCTACGTATTTACATGTCTCTTTTCACATCCATCCATACTGAGAAACTCTTAGAACACAATTCTGAGGTAAGGAAATACCTTGGTGCCTTATTGACACAGGGAATAAAGGTCTACGTGTTGTAGCTCTTCAAAACCAACAGTACTCCAGCAAGTTCAAGGCAACTGTGTTGATTTAATTGAGCTAAGACCACATCCCCAAACTAGCTGATAATGCTGAAAACTGGGACTGGGGTGGGAATTGAGCATGATTTTTCTGCACCCCAGTTCACTGCTTTAATCACAAACCTATTCATTCTTCACAATATTTTTTGCAGCTCTAGCTTAGCTCTAGCTAACCGAGACACTTGCTTTCTCACCAACCCTATTCTAAGCTGGTTTGTACCTTGTTTGTATTATTGAGGAACCTCCAGAAAGGAAGCAAAAGGCAAACTAGACTTTGATGCCTTTTTGATACCATGGAGAATCGCACAGAGAACCCTTTCATAGTATTTGTCTGCTTACTTGTACTAATTATGTGCTCTCATATGCCTTTATTTACATCACTTTAAAATACTTTTGACAGGAAAAAACAATAGGAACTTCCATAGCTCACCATCAGTAACCTCCAGCTGAGCTTTTGCTAAAATGCTTCCAGCAACCGTCAGTGCTTGACAAATGTAGTAGCCTGCATCAGACCGCTGAATGTTGGTAATAGTGAGGTCTCCGGTTGGTGACACTGAATACCTGCTGTTGGGTTGGAGAGGCTGGTTTGGGAAGAGTAGATTCTGCAAAGACAATTCATCTCACATCAATTCAAAACACAAAAGCACCACATTTCCCTCAGCCAGAGAGGCAATGATTTTTCCCTAAAAGTATTATATATAAGCTAGAAGAAAAAGTAAGCGTGGTTATGACCTTATGAACACATAGAGCTAGCTTTCTCTGCCTTGGGCAACTTGCAGTTTAAATTAGAAACAGCCCTTTGACAACACACAGTGGTGTATTCTGTCTGGGGGTCCAGGCAAGGAGAAATTTTCCAACAATCGCACTTGAGTGATTTGTATTTGTGACACATTCATCTTCATTCTAAATGTAATTGAAATAATATACTTAGTTGGCTGTCAAACCAGGAGGGCACAATTCTACGGTAAACATTAGAAAACTAGCAGAAAGAATTGAATCCTGGGGACTTGAGGGAGCACAGCATTATTGTTTGGCTGTGAATGTGTTCTGGGCAAAGGAGAAAGTAAGAGCATGGCACAGAAGGAAAGCTGGGAGGAAGATGCAAACAGGTCATAAAGTAGGAGAAGCTGGCAGAATGTGAGATCTTAAAGGAGAAGTAAAAGGAAATTAAAACTGAGATATACCGAAAGATAAATGCAGCATGGAGCCTTGAGGGTGAACAGAAAGGGTATAAATCTGATGTGGAAATCATCAGAGAGAAAAAATTATTTCATGTCGGGTAAGACAACAGTTAGCACAAAACAGGGGGATTAGCTTTTGCCTTTGGGCTGGATTGGAGAAAAGCGAGATGTCAATAAGAATAACTGGAATGGATGTAGCAGTCATTGCATATGATGAAGGACTGAATGAATCAATAATACAGAAAAGGACAGAAAAGCTTTTAGTGGTGAAGGCTGTGCTTTCAAGGAAAAAGTTATACTGTCTGGCACAGCTCTTGATGTGAATAAAAAAGAACAGGAAAAGGGAGGCAATGTGAACAGAAAGGTCAGCAGCACTGCCCAATGAGACAGAAAGGGGAACAGATTAAACAATAATTAAACAACAGTAATTCCAGTCTGGCTTTTATGTCAACTCAACAAGCCCCTCTGAAAAATACAATTGTTTGTATCAGGAATATCCCAACACACTGTTACCATTCTGTGATAAGCTTTCAGTCATTACTGCAGCTCTATATAGCTCAGCTGTGCTTTCTACTGATGACTCCTTACTTCTGCAGTAGACCTTAATGGTTCACAAAAAATTATTTGGAAATGACAAGCAACAAACTTGGACTTTAAAAAATTCTGCTTTGAAGTGAAACTCACACCTTTATCTCTCTGGTTTTGGCAATAAAAGGAGAGAGATATGCTTTAAATAAGATCCGACACCCAAGTATCATTACAATTGTATTAACCTACCAGGCTACTTGTCACCCTAGGGTGAGTCTTTCCCCTTATCCCCTTCCAATGTCAATGTTCAAGAAATTTTTCACAGCAAATTTTTTCCTCAAAAATCAATATGCACCCAGTAAACACGTCAGATCCAATAAGAAAAAAAAAGTGTGAAAATTCTGAAACAATTTCAGGCTACAGGGCTAAGTGGGTCTTGAAAAATTGCCCTGTTTTCTGAATTGCCTTGAAACTTTCAGAATAACCTCTGCCTGGCACAGATACCTACTGAATGGGGGTATTATGAAAACTCCACTAAATTTTATGAGAAAGCAGAGAATTTTGATATGGCTGAGCTTGACACCGTTTATCACTCATTGTGCAAAGTGTAAAAAGAAACACAATGGAAAAGACAGTGCAAGGATCAAGTTCCTAATACTTAAGAGGAAAAAGATCTGCTCTTCATTGCTGCACTAGAAAGGGGAGGCTACCCTTCTTTTTATCTTCAGTATGGGCTTATCCGTTCTTGAGAGGTACCACATGCAAGTGAATGTTCCACGCTTCAGCAGGAGCTCATCAGTCTCATGGCTCCTTCCTTCAAAGCCCAGATAACTATGAATTATAACTTGTCCTAAATTACAGTACAATCCCTTTTAAAATGTTTTTACAATTTCACTGGTTTTAATTAGCTGTTGGGTTGCTCATCTGGGGACAATGGTGGCATGCTGGGTTGCAAACAGGGGGACCAGAGTCATCCCTGACGTAATACCGCTGAATTTATCTCAAGGAAGAAATTAATTTCGCGAGTCTAAAGGTTACACATGGCCTGATCTGGTGCATTTCATCGGCGGGCGGCTGTTAGGCTCTGGGGAAAAGGCTACTGAGTACAAAGGAGCAGCTGTTGGTACAAAAAATGACTCAGGAGGGAACAGCTCCCCTCCCTTCCAGCTGGTTGCGCTCAGAAACAGGATCGAGAAATGGAATCACAATGAAAAATGCTCTACAATTACTGGAGTGGGCTAACATGACTACATAATGTTATTCTGAACACTAACAGTGGTTCTGCTAACAGTTCCTCAAGTAATAGCAGAAGCACACATTGTAAAGCCAAGCAACAACTCGTAGCTGGGCAGGCAAAGGTGAAAAGTCATGTATGTTCAGTGGACCACACCTGATTTGACCAAAATACTGCCCTTCAGATTTGTATGATAATATACAGTATGTGGAAACTCACCTATTCTATGGCGTCTCATTGCAAAATCTGGCAAGTTGTCTATTGAGACAGTAACACTAACCTGTGTTACTTCACTACTGCTCAATTAAGATTAACATGAGGGTGTAGTGAATCACATTGAGCTATGTTTCAAGGTTTGATTATAAACCATGTAGGTATCAATTTTTACATTGCATTTATTTGCCAAAAAAGACCATCCTAACCCTCAGGGAGCTGGTTCTCAATATGGTAATTAATTTTCCAGGTTTGTAATTAAACAGCTTCAACATGGTACAATCAGTAGGTAATAACATTCAATTAAAGACACAAGATGCATTTTCACCTTAAAATGTTTTTACCCTTGAAGTGATACCAATGGAAGAGGATAAAATAGAGTATTAACACTTTTCAATTACGCTAAATGACTTTAATCCTGCAAATGATGCCCTACTTTAATTAGAAGCTCTTCTCTTTATTACAGCATGATGGATGTCCACTTTATTAGATTCAAGTGTGACACTATAAGCTCACTTCACATAAACATTACCATGTTATTAAAATGCTCTACAAGGAAGGGTTTTGAAATGTTTGCTAGCACATCAGTACTTCCTACTTTAATTTCAATATGCTATTCTACTTTCCCTTTGGAACAATTTTCACCTTAGTGAGACTCACAATACTGTGCTTTTCCAGGATGTGATCCATGGAGGCTAGATGTAAAGTTCTCCGAATAATACACTGAAAGAAACATACTGAAGACTAAGCATACTCTCATACAAGCTTACACTCATAAAGTAATAGTGTTGTACCTTTGTAAGCCACAAATGCAATGTAGCACAAAAAGCTGTGAGCCTTGGTCCTGTTATTCTGGACCAGTTATCTGCCCTTGTGAGAAGGTGAAGCAGAAGCAGGTGGGTAGAGCGGGAGATCTGCGGTTCAGTTCTTATTAAACCAAGCTGGTACACACAATGCCTCCAGGTTTGACAAATGGCACACTTGTACTGCACAGCACAGTGTGAATATTTGAGTTAACTCACATACTGCTGTACGGCAAAAAATGGCACGAGACTCTGAAAAGACTCATTTAGCCAATGGAGAAGGGTATGCAGTATAGATACATAGACAGATGTAGCCATGACCGGCTTCATCAGGGAGCTGCAGGAGGCACTGTCCTTGGGCATCCATTTACCCCTTTTAATTTCTTCTCAGGTGCAACAGAGAATTCGATACAGTTTACAGTGTTCAAATTTAACATACTCACATGAACTGCATGTTGAAAGTGAGAAGGCCTGACTTCTGCTGTAACATAGTGCCAACACAGCAACAGCCGTAAAAAAATGTTATGGCATGACATTCAAACATTAAGCTATAGAAGTTAGTATTGGCTGATGTCAGCACTGACTGCTACATCAGAAATTTTACTTTCAAAAAATGACAGTAAGAGCCAGGGAAATATTTCCAAAACTAGATTTGGAAATTTCCTGAGACAATGTTACTGAAGAAAGTGTCTCCATGTTCAATACCTGTATCTATATGCACTATGAGAATACGCCTATGCAAATCAGCTTGCTAGATATATAACTGCTTGATCGTGTCTAGACAGGTTGTGAACTGTAATTACTGCACTGATTAGTTAAAAATTGAGTCATACCTTTTTTATCTACTATGTTTGTCTCACTCATCTGTTTGTTGGGGGCTTCAGAACGAAAAGTCTTTAAGATACATACTGTTGCTTTCTATATGTTTATACAGCGCCGAGCACAAGTTTCACCCACTTAAATGGCCTTTGAGTTCCTCACAATATTAATATTTAAAAAAAACAGCAAGAAAATTGTCACTAGAAAATAGCGATAGTTTAAAAGACAAATTCCTGTGAGAGATTAAAAGAATATATGAAAGGTAATATAAATAATATCCCTAAAAATTTAACAACATAACTATTTAGGAAGGCTTGAAAGACTTATAGGGTGCTTATAGCTTACCTGGCTTCCTTCTTTTTGCCAGAAAACAGCTGGCTGGGGATTTCCTTTAGTTTCACAAGGAAAAGTCACTGTTCGACCCTGGGCTACAATCTGGTCTCGTGGTCTCACCACAAACTGTGGGGGAGCTACAACGTAAGAAAAACCATGGTGTAAATTTAAGGTATTTTGCAAGGGGGGGATGAGGAATATTAAAGGAAAGAGACAACATTATGGAGATTTTTTTTATGCCAGAGGATGTAACACCAGAAACATTAATTAGTGTAGACAGAACTAACATATAAACAAAAACGGCAACAGCAACAAAAAGAGCAGCAATATCAGTATGTGATATCCTCAGTTGTAAAAAAAGAAAAAAAGAAAGGAAAGAAACATTATGACCATACATGCTAGAGTAAGTTCTGATGACAATAAATGCTAAGGAGCAGCAGTCAGGTGTTTATGATGTCAGCTGTATTCTACCTTTCATCGGGGCAAATATCAGCACCCTCATACCCTCTACGCTTCACAGAGCTCGTTGTTGTGCTGGAGCTATTGTGTATTGCAAGGTATGAATTAGGATATACAGACTGCCTTTTTCAATCTGCCCCTCTAGATTTTTACAAATGATGGAGAAAGGAGAGGAAGGTCTGGATGACAGCAAAAGGACAGAAGTTCAAGAGTTCCCTCGCTTCTCTTAGGGGTAGTGTGGTCAAGAATGGGGTGGGAAGGAGGACTTGCTTTAAAAAGAACAGTTGCTACAACACAAACTTGGGAGATCCAGATTTCAGCTTGTGTAAAGACAAGAAAGAAGCAAGAGCTGACGAGTTAGTGGGCAGCAGTGAGCAAGAAGGAATAGGTATTCCAGGAGATCAGGAAGAGACAAGGAAAAGAGAAAAGGAGAAAGTGGAGTTAGACCAAGAAAAAAGAACCAAGACTGACTATGTTTTCAAGTACATGGCATTAACAGTGTTCAGACATATGGGAACAGGAAACACAATCAGAAGAGAACAATTTCTAAAACACAGGTATAGTTTTACTTGTCTGGGGATGGAGAATAGAGAGTCAATGTTTAGTGGGAATAAGAAGGGAAAGAAAAGGTGTTAATGTGTAGAAGGAAAGTGGTGAAGAAGCAGTGTTGGAGGATTTGAGAGAGAAGAACTTGACATCAGCAACTATGTTGAGCATGATGTGATAAAGCAAACGACTTTTCTATGCATGACATGCAAACCTTCCAGTCTTAGTTCAACATTGAAATTCACTGGAATTGGACTTACACTATTTGGCGTATCTTAAAAATGTAAGCAGTGTCTCCAAATATTCTCATCAAAAGACTAGCTAACATTTGGGGCAGGCTGAAGAAGGGGACAAAATAATAATAAAAAACCCCACATTAATTTTATTCTATTCTACTATTGGTTTGACCGTTGTGGAGAGGGATGGTTTAGGAACACTAAGCTTTTAGGTAAACAGAGTTTAAGTGTTTTAGAAAACCATATTTTCACCATTATAATTACAGACTATTTAATTAGGCACGAAGAGCAATCAAGACCCAGCTTCCGATTACACCTGCTGACAGCAACGATGCAAACCTGCTCACTGCATAGGAATGTATGCAGATCTGATTTTTTTAAAATACGCGTTACAGTTATCTCATGAGGTACTTCCCAAGGCTTTACGGATCAACAGGAGTCTAAAGAGCACCAGTTCAACAGCACTGGTCTAATGTATTCTTAAAATAAGAGCTGCAAAACACCCAATAAACATGAATCACCATCAATTTAGAAGGCAGAGGGTGGGGACAACACAAGGAGTCTTCCTTCTGCCTCATACTCCTAAGCACAGGTCTTGTCCTCTCTGAAGAGAGAAGTGTCCACCTCTTCCCCAGGCCTCAGCAGGGGAAGCGCCTGAAATGCCAGGGACAAAGGGCTAGGTGTCCTGCTGCTGCCCGTTTATACCCATATGTTTTGAGGTTTCTGTAAGAGCATAGGTGTTGCTACACGTACTCTAGGATCCGAACTCATCCTGTACTATTCCTAAAGTGCTGAACTGCAGAAGTTACTTGTTTTTGCCTCACCTTGTTTTACCTAGCATAACTGTATGCAATCTCTACAGGTGTCAGAAAGCAGTAATGTGGTAATGAGCGCATGTGTTTGTTCATTCAATCATATGAGAAGGGAAAGAGAGAAAGAGTTTTAAGTTGTGAATTAGAAACCTCCATTCCTATAGGCATACCTTACATTATGGTATCTCTACAGTTCTGACCACCCACTTAATAAAGGTCACTGAATTAGTTCTGTGTTTGCTGCTCAACCATAGAAGTTCATTGCCCAGGATATTAATAGAGAATCAATGGCAACTTCAGGCAGAAGGGAGAGCAGAAAACCTCTAACCTCTTCAGGTGTTATATCTGCATTTGACAGGCACTATGCGTGAGTCCCATGTCTATGCTGCAGTATGGGTGGCCTCAAGACCATAATCTTCCTACTGTGATGCTAAAAACCTGGTGTCAGGAGACCATTCCATAGATCATACCTAAGCATGATTGATGCCTAAGATCACTTCGTAGGCATATTTGGTACATTGGGGGTGTGTTATGTAAACAGTGCTCTGAGACAGCTCAACAGAAGGAAGAAAGGCATGACGATTTCATGAGCCTCTTTCAAATCACATAGCCAAATAAACGCAAGGCAGGTAAGTTTAAGGGTTCATCTGAAACATTCTCACACACACAAGGCTGTACTGTAAGTCAATAACTCAAAGCTCTGAGCAGATGTAATAGCACTGAACTTGTTGCTGTAGCAGACTTTCCAAGGACCAAATTAAGGTAATTTGGTAGTCAATCTACATAGTTTCTAGTTTTTGATCTACCCCTAACTTTGAACACCTCTCACTTTCCTAAGAGCAGAAAACCGATCCTTTCTTTTGTAAAAAGAGACAAGGAAAAGAAGCAGGAATTAAGGCTGTCGCTCAGTCCAGATAATCCAAATGACGTGGATTGACACTGTTGAGTTCTCTCTCTGCCACGCACCAAGTCCTATCCAGCATTTGCCATACTAGGTGAACAGAAGATCCATGGCCTCATAGCTACTAGTTTAGGCTTTCTACAGTGATATATAGTTAAGCAAGGATATATAATCTAGCTTTTCTTTGCAGCCATAATTACTAGAAATTCACTTAAAAAAATAAATAAATGAATCAGAACTTTTATTTAAATACAATCTCTTGATCTCACACGGAGATAACTTTTATTGGTCACTACATTAATAAGAGCACAAAACCAATTCCTTCAGCCACACTATTTAATACCATAATTTTACAGAACATGAAAAATGCCATTTTGGTGAAATAAAACCTTGTACGTGTTTTTTTAATTTATTCAAGTAGGGGATTCTATAATGAAGGAAAACCTCACTTTGTTGCAGTTTGTTGTCATATTCAGCTATAGCTCTGTTTATAGACAGCCTCTGATAAAAATGACCTTGTTTAAAGCATTTAAACAATGTTTTCACCATATCAGTTTTGTCCATCAATTTCCAGTTGAATAATGCAAATTGAAAACTGAAAGTAACAGTTAATGATTGCAGGAGTAATTCTTGGTCAAGTGTAACTACCAAAGCGGTAAGAATGCCATTATCCTCAGAGAATGCAATGCGACCCTGCTCAGAGACAGCAAGGCTTCTTTGACAGAATAAGCACTTGGGCTCTTCATTTTTCCTAAAAATAGAGCTTATTATCTTCATACATAGATGCTGTTTATAAAGATAGATAAATATTATTACTCCCATTTTGCAGAAAGGTTAGCTGAGATCATGACTTCCTCAAAGCCCAGCTTCAGAGGAACGTTGGACAAAACCTAATTCAAGCCATTATTTCTTCTCTCGAAGTAGGTCAATTTTTAAAACATTCTGAAAAGGTACTGTTAGAGAAATAACAGCAGGCTTGATATGCTTCAGCTGTTAAAGTTATGTGGTACTTCAATGCTTAATTCAAGCTAAGCATTAAGGTCATTAGAAGAATCTCTTGAAAAAGCTGTTATGAAGCAGCAAACTGAATGTTGTGCCTATCAAACTATTACCCTTTACTGTTTCAGATGTAACATTAACTGGATTGGAATAAACAGAGTGGAAAAACTCTTGCTTAATTGACATTTGAAAGCCAAAGACAATGGCTCTAAAAGGAAATATATTGCTTGGATTCCAGGGGACTAGACAAAAATATGAAAAAAGAACAATTATGACCACAGACCTAGTATACTATTGAAAATTCTTTTCTTTTCTTTTCTTTTCTTTTCTTTTCTTTTCTTTTTTTTTTAGAAATTTAAATAGTACACAGTAAATTAGATTTGATTTCTGGCAAATTATGCTTTGATACTGCATTCAGCAAGCACTGGCTTCAATCAATGTCACACTAAAGCTCTGTTATGCTAATAGCCGCTTGTGAGGCTGAGCGGGATGATATGGAAATCAGATGGTTGAACATGAATAGAAAGCACAGGCCATGTACAAGGGGGCTTTGAGATGAGGGGATGGGGGGATCCTAAGGTTAATCACATCATGTTCAGAACTGTTTTTACAGCACAGAACAGTATTCTACTGCAAGAATTAAAATGAAGATAGAAAAGCATGAGCCGTAGTGAGCATTAGTTATGTTGTTCAAAACGGGAAGGGTGCATTCTGTTGCACTCTTTCTAGATGTCATTTTATGCATGACTGAATGGATCTTTTATTCTATTAATAAATGTATATGAAGGTAGCCTCTGTGCAAGTGTTAGAGCTGCAGAAAAAAAAAAAGAAGAAACAAATACTGCAAATTATTTCAACGGGGTTTCTCAACCCTTCTCCAATCTTAATAGTTAGCAGAACCTCTAATCTGATGTGATGGATTGCATACATTTCTTTCCCAGTGGTGTTACTGAATACTAAAGGTTACGCTGAGTCACCAGGAGCTGATAAAGCTGCTGATGTAGAGAGGTTTGGCTGAGACATTGAGTTCATCCTTCATAGGTGAACTCTGGTCACCCGATAAGAAACACGGCAGAAGACTAAGATGGGGAGGGGACAATTACCACAGGAAAATGTGAATTCATAGGAAAAAGTACACTGATCCCATATCAAGTACTAGCAACATTTTCTTCCAGTGACGGTTTTCTAAGCTGATCTTGTGATTTGAGGTTATCATTGAATTCAATGATCCTAAGAGAATTTTATTATCATGACTTCCTCACAGCACCTCCCTTGGCCCATGTGCCCTGGGGTGTGTACATTATATTGCTGTGATTTTAATTAAAAGTAGATATTGTAGCAAGTTTTAGTCCAGTGTTGCTACCACAAGCAGAAATGGAACTGTAGCAACATAAACTAGTATCAGTGGAATTTTTTTTGTTGTTGTTTGGTTTATTTCTAAACATCCTCAATTACCTAAGGCTGCCACTATGAGACATAACTCATCTTACATAATCCAAACGATTTCCACATAATGAAAACATTAGTAATCTTTTAATTACATGTACTTAGATAAAATGTCCTCACATACCATGGCATATGAGGCTTTATTCAAAGCGCATTGAAGTTGGTAGGAATTCTCCTATTGGCTTATGTGGTCTTTGGATCAGACCCATTGAAAAAATAATATATTACAGGAAAACAGTGACAGCAAAACATATTAAAGGGCTTAAATTACAGATTTGACAACCTTTAATTGCAACTAATTTCAGTTGATAACGAACTGCAAATGAAATTCATTGTGAAGATTACTTAGACAAGCTAAAGTGATAATGATGAGTGCTTCATTTTAAACTGGAATTGTTTATTATCCATAAACATATTTCTGTGACTGGTGCGAAGGGGGCAAGGGGAAAGATGCTGACTTGTTAAAGTTTTAAGCAAAACTCAGATAATGCCCACTGACAGGGGAAAAAGCTTTGAAGAACAAGCAGAAACACACTGTCTGGTAAAGCACCAAGATTCTTTAAGACTCAGCTCTGATTCCAGCAGGGAAGAGACAGCAGACCAACCTAATATTCCCATCTTCAGTCTTTTTCAGCATTGTACATTTGCAGCAATAAATTAATTTCATATTAATCCTTTCAACAATCAAAGTCACACCTGCTACAATACTCAGTAGCTCTGCCTGGAAGTAAGAGAGTCAGTTAAGGTGATAAGATAATAGCGCCTTCCCCAAATTGTCTTCTGACTTCTGGAACCTCATCAACATCCCAATCTTCTTTTGCAAAGCCCTCAAAGACGTGAAACTTCTCAATGCTTGTCTCAAACCCTTACCAGAGTGACAACATTCATATGGCCACTTCAGATGATCTTCAATACTTGTTGATACTTTAAGAGACCAAACTCAGTTCCAGTCTCACCAAATACAGATCAATACTTGTCTCTAAGACGTTTACACAGAGGATAGCAGAAGCTCCCAGAGCTCCAGATGAAGTATGGTGTATTTTGAAAAAGGAGGTAACCCTTGACATCGTCTATGGAGTAGGACTACTTATTTGTTGGATCGCTTTGCTGGTTCCAGATACTAGCTTAGACAACAGTTGAAGGCAGTACAGGAATTCTTCCAGTACCTAATGGGGGCCTACAGGAAGGAGGGGGAGGGCCTCTTTATCAGGGAGTGTTATGATAGGACGAGGGGTAACGGCTTCGAACTGAAAGAGGGTAGATTTAGATCGGATACCAGGAAGAAATTCTTTACTGTAAGGGTGGTGAGGCACTGGAACAGGCTGCCCAGAGAAGTTGTGGATGCCCCATCCCTGGAGGTGTTCAAGGCCAGGCTGGATGGGGCTTTGAGCAGCCTGGTCTAGTGGGAGGTGTCCCTGCCCATGGCAGGGGGGGTGGAACTAGGTGATCTTTAAGGTCCCTTCCAACCTGAACCATTCTATGATTCTATAAAATAATGATCCCCCACCTTTGTGTGTCATTGGTTAAATTTGTCTAGAAGGCCTGGTAGATATTGGGCTTTTGGATGCTTTTGTGATACATATGTAAAAGAAAATTGTCAGACCCTACTTATATACCTTGCTGTAGCAACATTTGCCCTTTGCGTGGCATGAGCTGCCAATAAGTGCAGATATGAAAGTCTATGAATTTTGAAAGATGGTTTGCAAGGCTACTATTGCCGATGGAGTAAATAGAGGAAAACAGAAAATATTTCCAGTCTCAAACACCAGAAACCTGGGCTGAGTCAGCAGTTCTTTCCTCAGGAGTTCAGATCTTCTTAATCGGTACCGAAAGTGATGTGTGGTTCTTATGACACAAAGTTATTAGTGCACTATTAGCTACGACTAATGATAAATCAAGAGTGAAGCCTCTGACATAGGAGCCATTACAGAAGCCTGAGAGGATGACAACTTAGGCCTATTACTAATTCAGATATTTCTTATCAGGGACAAACTAATGGAAGTTTAGGATGGTCGTTTTCTTTAAAGTGAAACGACTTCTCAATCTTATGATGTGCTCCAGTGATTAGGTGTGTTCACAGACCGGGAAGGAAGTAACTTTTTAGCATGCTAGTTACGATTGACTTGCCTGGGAAATTGGTTTCATTTTTTTCTCTCCCATGAGTATCATGTTAGCATAGGAATCTATAACTATTGCCTAGTCTGTATGAGTGCAGTTGGAGTTTGAAACAAGTGCATAGATCTCATTTTGTTGTCATTTTATTTTTTCTTTAATTATGCTCTCTTCCTCGTTCATTTAGAGTGTTCTTTTCTTCCATGATTTCTTCTTCAGGAGGATGGTTCTGCCAATAAAAACAAGGACTTGGTACATTGTAGGGATAATAAGTGATTCATGAAGCCACTCATTATACCTGTGATATTATTTTAAAATCACACAGGTGGAGGCGGCAAAGCAGGTACTAGGTTTGGATTCTTCTGAAAAGCAGCTTCCCATAACCTAAGGGAGTATCTATATTCCATAGATCAGATGATACCATCTTTAACATTGACACTGCTTCAAAATTAATTCTCATAAGTCCTGGACCAATATATCAAACACACAAAATTAGAAGTACAGGGGGCACGTGGGGAGAACTTTTAGCAGGTTGAATGCAAGGAAGCACTGAGGGAGAGGAATCAGGCTACAACGGGGCGGCGGTAGAAGGCAGGGGGAAGTGAGGTCTCAGGAAGATTATTACCAGAACCAGTTCTGGTATAAGTGTCCTTCACGCTGCTCCTGTCTCATGGAAAGTGAGAAATTCCTTTTGTTTTGTTTGCTCTTTTCATATGAGCCATGTAAAAACACAACAGTGTGAAAAGATCAGACTTCAATAATTTGAAAATGCTAAACCTTCCTTCATACCTGGACTAATTGTTCTAATGTTCAAGCTAAATTCAGGTTCTGAATTTCACATATAACAACATTTTTATCCTTCAGTTGTTCTGAAACACTGAAGCAGATAATCTCTGAAAGTGTGGATGCATAAGCATTTTTTCTTTCCTTGCAAGAGGTGAAAGAAGTCTAGAGAATCAATAAATAAAGAACGCTAACTGTCCTACATATTTTGACACATAAAATCTCTCTTTTATCCCTGAATGACCTAAAAGAAAAAAGTGGGATAAATCTGCATGGTGAAAAAAGAGATGTTAGATGAACAATAATGAAAAAGCAGGTTTGGTTTGTATTCAAAGTTTCCCTGCCAATTTCAATTAACATAACTGCCAAATCTGCATTTATCATTTTCATAACAAAAGCTGAAGCACAAAAAAATAAAATTACTACCAAGGATTTGTTCTTCCTTCTTACCTAGGACTAATGCCAATAAAACAAAACTATGGGAATAATTATTAAAAAATCCAACTGTCTCCTACATAGTAGAAAAGAAAGGCCTTTACTCCCCCCTCACCCCCCATTTCCGGTGGGATGAGTTCATCAGCAGCATCTTTCCCAACTCCCTCATCCTCTTTGTTTTACAGTACATTTAAACATTAAGTTTAAATGTCTGGTCTGAATTTCATCTCAACATCAGACTGTAGCCTGCTGTTCTTTAATCAAACATGTCTATTTTATTATAACTTGTCCAATCATCTCTTTTAAGTGTCCCCTTACAGATGCTCCTGGAAAACCCCATCTAGAAAGTCCTCCACTTAGTTTTTATACATATAAAGAGAAGTAGCACTGATTCTGTCTGTCCAATAACTTAGGTTACTCACAACTTTCTTTAGTGTAGACAATGCTTTTCAATTTTTTTTTCCTCAAGTGTCTGAGATTCAGGATACACCTTTTGCTCAGATCAGATGGAAAAGATTGCTTTCCTAAAATCTTAACCCTTTAGCCCACTTGTAAATGTAAACTGTACCATTAGGGGATGGCTGGTGCTACTATACCTTCTGTGAGTTTAGCAAATAAAGCAAATTATGTCAACAAAAATACATGTAATCTGCCATGATTCCTTTTGTCATGGGAGATAGCAGGAGGGTTTGCTGGTAATGTGTTTAAAAAAGAAAAGCATACCCCTCGCTGATATAGTAAGATTTCATCAAAATAATGAGTGTAATCTGGTTATCCCCTTCAAAAAAACCATGAATTCACATGCTGAAGAGAAGAGCTAGGGAGATGATGAGAAGGGTAAGGAGCCTAGATAGGCTAATAGGCTACATCTATAGTGAGAAAGATGAAAGTTCCTGGTTTGTTTACCCTTGAGAATAAAAAAGGCTGAGAGGAGATATTCTGCTCAGTTTGTGCCACTATAAAGTGAAGAGAGGAAAAGGAGTGAGGAAGAAAAAAGACTATTCATGCTCACTGACAATGCTGGCATTCAAGGAATGGGGCATACAGTCATTTTGCTGTTGAATAATACCGAGATCATATCCAAGTTGTAATATGGCTGGCAGCAATTGAGCAAAGAAGGTAAAGGGAAACGTGAATGGATTAATGTATTGATTTCCACACTCCTCTTGAAGGAAAAGTAAGTGATTTCTCTTTTTAGAAAAACGAAGGGAAAAGTTTGTGGGGAGCAACACATCAAAAGACTTTTTCATACACTAATCTTCAAAGACTTATGGAGAGACTCAGAATCCACTGAAGTAAGAAAACAATTCCCACTGATTGAGTATGCTTCAGGAAAGTTAAAAAACATTTACACATTAAACTTCTTAAAACTTTCACAAGGTAGACTTCAGCAATAAAAAAAAAGGGAAAAAGAAGAAAGAAAAAGGAGGCCCTTGATCACCTCCTGCACTTGCTGTTACTGGGTTTTCTCTTAGGGAAACGGTATTCTTAGGGAAACAGCACATACTTGGTGCCACGGTGGAATGAGCCAGGACGTCAGGGTATGACTTGCTAAAACTTCAGGAACATACACTGCCATCTTTCACACTTATCATTGAAGAAGAATCCTCTATCAAATCTTCTGTGTTTCTGTTCTGATCACTATCTGGCATACCCAAGAAGACTTGGAGCAGCTGGAAACGAAGCTGAGTTTTGTGGACCAGCACTTGAATACTTGGTGGTTAATGTGCTCAATGTCCACATGCAGAGCCATTCTGGCCCGTATAATGCAAATGTTGTATTTCTATGACATCTGAAGTCATTATAGGATTCAAGTGTAAGAATTCAGCTAGCGGAGTTTTGCCAAAGTAGAAATGCTAAGGACATCAGGATTTTTAGACTGGTCTTTAAAAGGCTAAGAAATGTCAGAAGAAATCAGCTCCATATTTTAATTTCTTACTGGTATACAAAGAAATCTGAATTTCTTTCTATGTCAACCTTTTCTCTTTAATCTAAAGAATTTGTCTATTTGTAAACAAGAATAATGCATTATTCTTTCACCTAAGGAAGAAAAAAATCCCAAAAGCGTAATGCCCGCTGGTGTCCTTACTCTCTTCTGAAAATTTGTATAGGTGGTAGCAGCAGGCAGACAGTAAACATACCACACTTGGATATAGATTCGAGATTTCTGTCACTGAAAGATGGCACCATAGTGCCAAGCACGATTTCATCTGTTCTGTCACACACCAATCACCATTACTGATATTGTATAAATCCCCAGTGTCCCAAATGAAGGTGATATTTTCATGAATATACTAAAAATAAAAGCGTTCATCCCACAAAGATGCAAGAGTCAGAATGAAGAAGAATAGAGATCTTTCTCATTTACCAATCTGAACGATACACTTTCCAGCCACAACACCTTATACAACTTTGTTTGAAATACAGCCCTTTCTATTTTATGTTTCATGCTGCACCACTCTTAATAGACCATTAAGTCATGCCAGGCTGATTTATGACAAGGAAACTTCACAGAGTAGAGTGAAATGCAACATACAGTCACATTGCACTTAAATGTGAATAGAATGTATTTAATTAATCTGAAATTTGGAAAATTCATGGCAGGTGTCAACTGTTTCTCTCTTCTCCAACATGGTAGGGAAGTGAAGTTTTTGTAACTTGGTTGGTCTCCTCTTATGTCCTTAGTTAATTCCAAATACTTAATTTCTATCCAGGTGGCAAAAGTATCTAGCTATTTGCTGCATGTCATTTCTTTCTGGGAAGATGAGTCATAGCATATGACAATAAATTAAGTAAACTTGACTTACTGCAAGGCAATTGAAATGCAAAGAACTGTATTTTCACTTGGACGTAGTCGAAATTAATTTGAAAACTGAGTACTCTGTCATCTGAATGACTTTTTGGATGATTAGTAAAAAGGACACTGAAACATCAGATAGATCATCCTAGATCTTCTGTTTGAACTTTAGGTCCTCCGTCTCAAAGCAGTATAGCAAATGCTTTTGGAAGGAGGGTCAGTGTTGCTTTCAGTGGGACTATACAAAACTTTTGGGCTCCTCCCAACTTTTGTGCTTCTTTTAACAGCTATTCTCCTGCCCAACTGCCATAAGAAATACAGCAGAATGTGAAAGTGAAATAATACTAACTTGCTCATCCGGAAAATCCATCTAATGAGTGAAATAAAAACAGAAATGGTCTAAATAGGGATAAATATCTTGTTTCCTAAACCCATCTGTTGTAAATCCTGTCAGAAATCTTTTCAAAAGGTTATAAATAAGAGAACATCTATTTTAGAAACGGGTAACACATTTATTCCTAGCAGCAGATCCAAACATGATGAGTAATCTGGCATAGAGCTGTTAAATTCACCAGCTGCCATCCACCTTGGGCAGAACCATACCTCATTTTGTCTATGTAGTATATACCATATGTTAGTAACTATTTGAACCTAACATGGTCATTGGTAATCCCACTCCTGAATTTTCCACTCGAGCTGAAATTTAAATAAAAATATCACAACTAACAGAATGTAAATACTTGAAACAGGCAAAAATTGAATAGAAAATGATCCTGTTTGCAACAAGAATTGCAATCCTGGAACATTACAACACATTCCCCTATTCTTCAGTGACAAGGCATTGAAAGAAAATGTCTTTATTGTGTTTTAAACACAATAAAGGCAAAACATGTCTGCTTTGAGTTGGAGGTAATGATGAAAGTTAGAGGTGCATAGATAATTCTCAGGTGTCACGAAAGTGTATAAACTTTTAAACTGCCGTCTGCAGTTTAACATATGCATAAATATATAAATATACTTCTGTTAAAATGTCATCCTCCTAGAGATCTGTGAGCTTAATAACATTAAGTAGTGTTTGCTTTAGCTTCCTTTCTGTAAGGAGAGTTGTTTTTACTCTGCATTCCAGTTAACTTCCTGAACAACAAAAAAAAAGAGCTACAAAATTTGACTCACCATTCTTGCTAAACGACAATTTTAACAGAAGATCGTTTGGGCTTCCTGGTGGGGAACTGGTGGTGGAGAGGGAAGTTACTTTGTTTTGTTTTACCGGGCTTTAAATTTTCAAAAACCAGGATGAGTAGTCACCTGCTTTGCCTACTCTTGACTGAAACAGAGATATGAACTGTAGAAATCAGTTCCATTTCAGGTCCTTAAGCAAAAAATAAAAGCATACACTATCATAAGGACAGCATTGCCTTTTCTACAGGTACAGGATCAGATAAAAGTGATCTGCTTATATACAGCAATCACTACATACACACTTGTACAGGAGTTCCATATATTAAATATATTTGGGGTTGGACTTATTTACTTAACAATCTTTTCACGATTCACAAAGATAATCATTAAATTAAATAATTTGATAAAGACCATATGACCATATAATAATTATTTTGAAGTCAACTATTCTGTTTTCTGAATAAATAATATAAAAGAAGAATTTTCTTTGTACCAGATGTTCACTTGTAACAAAATAAAATAGCTTAGGCAAGGAATATGACAAACTGACCACAGCACGGTCACACAAGGGGATCATATACCTGGACATAAAGTAACTTGAGACCAAGAGCTTCTGTATAACCTTTGGAGATGGAATCGTGGGTGACTCAACGGCCTGAAAAGTCTTAAAAAAGAATCAGTGTTCTGAAATGAGACACCAGCAACAGTGCTGAAACCTACCATTTTCTTGTGAATCTCCAGTCATTTATTTTACTTGGCTTTCACAGAGCCTGAAACAGTCTCTACTTTGTGATTTTTTTCTTGCCTTTCTTTTAAGATTGAGCAAAGTGAGAAAAATATCTAGAAGCAAAAGACTTTTAATCTTGCAACATTTTCTTAGTGAATGAAGGACATTTCATTATTAGCCACGACCCTCCCCCCCAACATGAGAGATTTACATTACAAACATACTAAATTCATACTATATTTTTAAGCAAAGGAAAATTTTCTCATGAGTTTACTCCAGTTTTACAGTTACAACTCCTGGGAATTAATTTCTTGAGAGCTTGTGTAATGCTAAAATAACACGTTAGTGACTGGGGTTTAAAGCTTGCTATCAAAATCCCAAATAGAGAACAGTGAATTTCCATTCTGCACAGGGAATTCTCCGGGTATGGATAAGCCATGTCTTGACTGTGAAGGTACTTGCCTTGGCTCTACGTATGCTAGTTCAAGCAAGGGAATAAGCATGGGATCACCTTAGTTCCGGAAACAGAGGCCTAACCTGGATTTTATCTTTAAATTATTCCAACCTCTCTTCCTCCAACTCATAACAGTGAAAAGCTGAGACACGTTCAAACTCACAAACTTTAGTCAAATGTATATCTTAACATAAGTCTTGACTACATAAAGACAGACCAAACCCCTCAGCAATCTCCGTAAACACCAGTACATGCTTTGCACACTAATCTAAAAAATCAGAGTAACCGTATTATTATTCTAAAAGATAAATCTGAATACAAGCTACAAAAATCAGAGGAGCAGTGCAACTGGTTAAATTATTTAGAAAATCCATATAGGCACAGAGTAAACATCCGTGAATGAAAATTAAATAATATGTTCGGAATATTTCTGAACACCAAAAGTGAATTTCAACTACTGACAGTTGCAATTTTTCCATCATGCTCAGTTAGATTTTTATAAATTTTCAGAAGTAGTTTCGAAGTATAGGAAGGTATCAAATTTTCAGTGTGGAAATTCAAAATCCAGAAGTTGTCTTCCTCTGGACTTGTTATTCAAATCAGTCTGCATCCTATACAGCGCATTCCAAAATGCACTCCAAGATGACCCAAGGGCAAAAATCAGTGATGAACTTTCTTAACAAGCACGGAAATCTACTCCATCCCTTCTTCAATTTCAGGACTACTTAATTTCAAAACTCTTTGAAAGATACAAGAAAGACGGGACATGCAAAGCCTGTGCTTTTACTGCTATGCAATAAAAGCATAATGAGCTGATCGTTTAGGGCCTGATAGAAGCTCACCGAAGTCAATACAATCCTTTCTGTTGATTTCAATGGCTTTTATACCAGGCCCTTCAATAGACTGTTAAAAATGTCTGAATGAGTGATTTTGGCTCAGTATCACCACACCCACCCCGTTTCACTGATTGGTATTTGTTGGTGATTTGGCAAATGTGTTTATACATGACACAGCAGGAAATACGAAGTTCAGAAATAGCGCTTTGTCAGTCAAAATCACTTGCCTGGTGTTAGACAGTTAAAACTATTAAGCACTGGCTGTCAATTTCAGCCAGTTAAATGCCGTTGCAAATGAAAGATGAAGCATTGCATGAAGCCATGCTAAAATGGATAGAAGGATGGTTACTTACCAACGGGGCGAGCTGTTGACATTACAATGGTGTAGTGAGAACATAAAAAAGAAATTAAAAAAAGAAAAGAATATCTGTCAGAATGCATGACGTGTAATGTTACCTTCCACTATGGATACTACCGTGATTGCTAACCCCTCAAATGACAGCCTAAGTAAAATGTTTACTGTTCAGTTACGTGCCACTATTATCACATTTACTTGAGCATAGCATCTGAACAAGCTGACTGGAACCATTCTCTGAGAAACACTTTTATTATCTTCACATGCCATCATCAAGTATCATTGTTAATGCCTGATAAAAGAAAAATTGCATTACATTCGCACAAACTTTTAGATCCTGGTGAACACATCAATTTAAGCCGCAGACTGCCAAGTGTCATGCCAGTAGATGCAAGGCGCTTGCTTTCCGAGTCAAATACCAATTGAATTTTAAGCTTGGCCAGTCAGTACAGCAGTAAGGGCTACAGAAAGCCCAGGATGGTTTTTCTCATTCAATAATGGGCATGAAAGCTTACAGCACACTGCTTGTTTCCTCACTGACAGTGCTGATGAAAATATAACAAAGAGGCTGAAATGGCCGCAGGGATTTCAACCCAAAACCTCCCAAATTGCTGCTTAGATAACTTCTACTTCCTAAAAAAAACGCTGCTGAATGATCGACAGTTTAATACTGTTTCAGGTTGCTATCAAGACTGAAAGCTGCTGCTGCAACAAGTGATTTCTTGATTATAGCAACAGCCCTTCATTATGCTTGTGCTGCGGAAGAGGACTGTCAGTCCCTCTGTTAATAAAATATAGACATCCCCTCTCAGAAGAGCTGAAAAGTTGAACATAAAATTGACTCCAGGTTGCACCTGGGTAGGCCAAACTTCCCCTATTTTAACAGTAGAAGTAGTTACACATTTCTGAGCAACAGCACAATTATTAGTATTATTTTTTTTAATAAGTTACCCAGCTCTGTATGCTTATGTGCAGACTAGGGTCAAATGTAAAATATGCAGATCCACAGGTAACACAGTATGCAAGGACCCTCTTGGTTCTCAACCTTTCTGTGGCTTTATCCTTACTTTGGCATACCCACTTCCTTTAACTATCCATCACCTATTTGAAGCCTTTCTGCCTTCTGGCATTACGGCCACATTCCTTCTTCTGCAGAGAGAGAAGGAGTAATAGTGATGTGCCCTTTTTCCAAAAGAGGACATGAAGGCCGAGCCACAGAATTCAAAGTCTGCTATTGTTTGTGACAGAGTAATGCAAACTCCCTGACTTCATCCTCATCCCCTGCTTTCAGGAGATGAAGCCATGAATGAGGGATCTAAGGATAATGCTGCTGTTGCCAGGTTTGAAGCTGTAACTACATGACACTGGCAAGGACCAAGGCACCCTCAAAGTAAATTTTGAAGCACTATGTGTTTTTGCTCCTCTACATGAGGAGCGGTTATGCTAAAAGCAGTTTCAGACAAAACTGGCAGAAGTTTAAGAATTCAGAATTAAGGCTTCCTTTAATTAAAAAAAAACGTTGTTCACGGACCCTTAAAAGTCAACGGGTGTTTGCCCAGTCCTTTGTTTTCAGAAAATTCACAGTAATAACCTTCTCCATTGAATTTCTTGGCTTTTCTCATTTTCTGTCATATCCTGAACATTTCATATGCTTATAATATTGTGGCTTCCTTTGTGTTGGATAAACACTATGAATTTTACTATAAATGACAAACCCAGGGGGGAAAAATACCCAAGATAATGAAAACCTTCTTTTACTGTAGGAAAATCGATTAAATTATATATTTCCTCGGGTTTTTTTCACCTTAATTTCATCAGGTTCAAGCTTCAGTGATTTCAAAAGATTTTTTGCTTGGTTCTAGCTATTGTTTATATCACTAGTCTGGGTAGCAAATCTAAAAGCCTTGCTCCAATAATGTATACACAGTTCTAGGACTGCTTAAAGGCTATCAGATTGGTTGCCAGATTTATTAGATACCATGATTCTGCCTGTGACAAAGGAACAGACTGAGAGTATTTCTGTGAGTTTGTTGTAGCAACTATTTTTCTCACGTTACAAAATGGAAGAACAATCTCTTACGCAAGCATGTAGCAGCTAAACCTATTTTTTCAGCTTAAAATGGGAAGAGCTGTATTATCACTTATTGTCTAAAGTGAACACTGAGGTAATATTTCAGCAGATGGATTATCACAATACTCTCTTTTCTTTGTTATATACTAACATCTCCCCCCACCCCGCAAAGCCACTTGGTGCTTTTTTTTCCCTTTGAATTCAGCAAATTAAACTGAACTGTGTCCATGCATTAAATGGATGGAAATGGAAGCCGGCCTCTTGGGTCAGTTGACCCCAGTTCTAATAAAGCAATCCATTGAGACTTTGAACATTTGATTTAATGTGTATGAAAAGAAAAGAACAGATAAAGCTAAAAATGTTTTTATTAACCTTTCACAGCTCCACTGAAAACCGTCAGCATGCACCACTAAACTGTGAAATAGTGTCTGCATGATATCCATTGTGCCAAACTGCCGCTTATCTTTCGGAATGAAGTAATAACTATTATATTCTATTTACTCATATGGAAATATTAGCCCAAAAACTTTTTCGCTCCCCATAATCTTTAGCATGTCTATATCTACTGTCATGAAAGACATTTTGGCAACTCATTATTCTACCGGTCTTAAAAACTCCTCACCACATCAAACAGCAGCACATAAACACTGAGTGGATACTAGAGACCAAGAATATTTTAGAAGAGAGTATGTTAGTCTTTACCTTGTAATAATTACAAGATTTAATTAGGATTTTCTTTTTCCTTTAGCTGGGGTTTATCTTTCAGATAAAGAGTAACAGTGGAGAGTTTAATTATGGCATAGCTAATTGCATAATAATACTATCTGCTTTATGTTTGACATTAATAAACATAGTTACTTACTACACTCCTTTTACTTATTAGAGAAAGGAACGTGAATAATAGTATAAATTGATGGCTCACATATTAAAGTCTATGCCCATGGTTACGTGGTGCTTTCTTATGCATATATACACACCTGTTCTTCAATGAAAAAACATTGGAAGAGCTCTTTAACTGCAGGGAGATACTATCCTATTGAAGTAAATTAAAATTTTGCCTGAGATATCAACAGGACCAGGATTTCACCTTTGTTGTAAATCAGTGCCGGCACCCGCAATTGCAAAGAGTGTGTGAAACCCAAACAGTGTCAGGTATGGATGTGGCCCATTTCGTCAGAAAGCAATTTATCCATATAGGACACAGGCCCTCCCTCCATGGGAACACTCACCTCGCACAGTGAGGGTAGCAGAGGCTTCCACTTTTCCAACTCGATTCTCAGCAATGCACGTGTAGGTTCCTTCATCTGTGCTCATGGCCTTCTTAATGCGCAGAGTGTAGTCATCTTTGATGTCATACCTGAGTTACAGAAAAAGAATGAAAACTCTTTCTGTAGACAACAGAAATGAATGAAACCCCTCACCTGGAATATGCCAGTCTGAATCTATCTTGGAGCCAACTTTGGAAGACAAATTATTATCTAGCATTAGATGATTCCACCAAGCATTAATCTTCATGACATTTTTATTGCACTCTGCATTAGTTAGAAACTTTACATAAAATTAGTATTGCTATGTTCACTCAGTATTAGGGCTTCATTAATAATATCATTCACTTTGTCCTTGATCTAGAGCAATAAGATAAAATTAAGCTATCAGACATCAGTTATCAATACATGACAGCTCAGGTTTATCATGCCTTTAACTATGTGAGCTACACATTTTACCTTTCGCTGATTTGGAAATTTCCCTTTATATATAGTTTTTCTCTACAGCAGAAATCCCTTAGGGAAACTGTGAGCATATTGGTAGGATCTGACACTACACGATTACAAACAATAAAAAATATATTTAAGCTCTGGAAGGTGGCATTTATTGAAGAGGCACATTAAAGAAGATTTATCGATTTCACAGAAATACTACAAAAAGATTCATTAAAGGTGGGCAATAACATTTTCTCTTTCTTAAAAGAAATTAGAAACAATTCAATTACGCTTTGTCCATTTCCTTGTTTTTACTGTTGTAATAATTCTAAAAGTATGAGGATGTCTAAAACTTGAAATAATACAAAGTAATTCAGCATGCAGTGAACATTCATTCTCAAGGCATTTAGAGTGCTTACAACTAGAAAAATATTTTCAGTCAAATTGTTATTATCCTGCAGAAGTCATGCTTAACAAACTATTTTAGGCTCTGATCCAAAGCTCATTAAAGTCACTAGGGGACTTTATCTTGTACGAAATGTCTTTGGCTCCCAAATCAGGAAACCCCTGGTTTTCAGCATGGATATTTTACTCTTGAAATACTCTCTTGTAAATTGTTTTCAACAACATTTCTTCTAGACATAATAAGCACATGATACCTTAAGTCACCTTGAAT
Organism: Dromas ardeola; assembly: GCA_013398915.1. NCBI lineage: Eukaryota > Metazoa > Chordata > Aves > Charadriiformes > Dromadidae > Dromas > Dromas ardeola. The sequence goes on along the minus strand of VYZM01004384.1, from coordinate 274,877 downwards.
CTAGAGTTAGCTTCAGATTCTCATGTATCAAATAGTGAAACAGGAACACAAAACTAAAGAAAGATTGAGACTTTAGGAGACATCAGTACTCTTTCTCACTGTATACACACTCATGACATAACTTCAGAACAACTAATTTACCTTCTCTTTGTTATACAGTAAAGGCCTTGTAGACTTGTTCAGCAAACGTATTTGGGAATCTGAAACATTAAATTCTGTGTACATAATATACACTTCTATTGGTTCTTTTACTCTAGTTTTGTAGAGACAGAACTGAGCTAACAGACTTTAAAGCATCTTAACTCAAAAAGATCCTACATCTTGAAACATTTAAAGTTCTGTTATGTCCAATTAATGCTCACATCAATTACAGCATTACTAGCAATTCCAAGAATAAAGAGAAGTCAAGACATCTTTTCACATTCACAATACAATACAGCTTCATTCTATATTCAGTTAATCATTAGCAAAAAATAAATTAAAAAGTACCAAGTTGAGGCTAACCATTCTGTCACAGATAAACACATATAATACCCCTTTTGTTAGGAGTTAAACTTAATTATAAGTATAATTATAAGAATAAAAGATATGCTAACGGGGAGAATAAGTAGATTCCATGGCAAACTCGAGAAACTCTTAGGGACAATGTTTTTGCTAGCGTAGTACCATTGTGTGTGTAAGTTATGATGCCAGAGAACTTATTATGCAGTTTCTGGAGCAGTAAAGATCTATTGCAACTATGTTCAACAGCCATATGCAGTTGAGGCACATTTCTTCTCGACTGCTCACAAATTATGTCATTTTGCATGCTGTGCTGCACTAGTCAATGGCAAATAGAAATCACTGTTTTCATAAGAGAGAAAGGCAAATTGTCTCCCTTTAAAATCTCAAGAACATGACAACAGTATCCCACAATGATGGAGCAGTTATTTGTCTTTGGTGACCACAGAGTTGCAGACAAGAGAAAATGCTTATTTTCTTAACATGAGGCCAGCCCTAGGGAACTGAAAATATAAAGTTGTATTCAGCTCCTGTAAGATGAGAAAACTAAGATGAGCTGTCACATAAATGAGTTCGATATAAGAATCGTGGTTATAAAGCTGGGCAACAATTAACCATTTATTTAATTGTTTGCTTGTTTGTTGTTTTCTTTCTCCGGACAAATAACATCCCCGGGGTTCACCTACCGCTGCCGAGATAAAAACAGACAGGCAGCAGGACTGTATCTGACTGAGCGGCTGCTTGAACTGGGATGCAGGCAGCCTGGGACAGGGCCCTCCGGTCTGCTGTGGGCTGCAGCTGACTCGCTCTTCTTCATCTCACCGATGTGCTGCTGCCGGCATGCCAGCCAGCTGCCTTGGAGGCTTCGGCAGTCTTTATGCCTGCACCTGCCAATCATGGAAATTGTGCAAAGGCTGCTGGGGGAAGAAGCCAGCTGCGCGGCATGCCAGGACGCAGAGCGAGGAGGGTACAGCCACCATCTCCCACTCGGGTCGTGAAACGGAGGGTGGCATAAACATGTCGCTGTCATGGCCCAGTTATCAACTACTTCAAGGAGAGGTACAGCTCTCCCAGTCTGCTTCTCCAACAAGGCCATACTGAGTTTTTGGACCACCCTGACAGAACGGGCCATCTAGCAATTAGATTCATACATAGATGGACCCATGGGACATTATAACCATCTGCTGTCTTGAAGTATTGATACGCTGCCCCTCAGTCATCTGTTCCACCCACATTGTCCCCAGAAGTCACCACGGTTCAGTGAAGAGCTTTGACAGATGAAGCAGGCAGGAAGGAGAAAGGAAGAAAACTGGCTTTTAGCCTGATCCACAGCAGCGCAAGGAGCTTGTGTGAGAAAGGGACCGTGAAGTAACAAGGAGTGAAGCCTCAATATGTTTTCAGTTTGTTGAGCATCCGCCTGCACAGTCTTGAACAGTGTCTTGTCTCCTCTCTGTCCCAGAGCCTCATATTCCCATAGCAAGATTTTTCCACCTGAATTTCTGGAGAAATTAGCTCTCATCTGGACTAGTGCTACTGAACACTTGGGAATCAGGATCAGGGCCTCTCTGACTGCAAATACCAATCACAGAAAGAGGTTACCAGACTCCTGGATTGATGATGGAGTGGTGGAAAAGCAGAATGTACCGGCTAAGCTGGTCCTTAACGTTGCTAGTGCACTAAGGCGGCAATGCCTTCCAAATGTGTGCAGTGTCAAGAAACACCTTCTGACATATTGCCCAAATATTGCTGACTCCTAGCCAATTAATGCCAACATTCAGCTTAAAACATAGGGCGTCAGACATCAGTTTCACATGTTTATGGCCATCTAATTGATTTTAAGTACTTCTCTTTGTTAAACATTTGGAGGTGCTTAACCTTTCAGTTCAGCTTAGACTTCAGCCATCATCTAGAGCTGGGAGAGGTCTTCTAAACAGCTAGTCATCCTGTGCCTAGATATAAACCAGCCACTTTTGGGCACCACGTTACATAATTTCTATTCTACAAGTAACAAAGCAGGTCTGCCTTTAATTAACCAAGACGGAAGGGGTGGGGGCAGGGGACTGGAAAGGAAGAAAGAAACAGAGAAACAACAAGCAGATGAGAAAACACTGCTGGTGAGGAAATTCTAATAGAAATTGGGTGATTTTGAGTGAAATCTGGCAGTCTCTGGCACATATGAATGCGTTCATTGTTGCTAGTTTTGATTAATGACAGTTGTACAATAGTGTGCTGACAGTCACTGCCATACAGACACAATTTTTTTTTGATATGAAACACTGCTGAAAATGCAACCCAATCAGATTTGGCCCCTGAACAACATGTGCTATCATCACTGTACCGTGAATTGAGATTGATTGGTAACCAGCTGTGACAAAGTGGGAAAAAGAGCCTTGTCTTTTTCAAGAAAAGAAAAGAAGAAAAATAAAAAACTGAATTGTGTCAAAACCATTACCATCTGCTCAACCAAATAACAAATAAAACAAAACACATTAACTGTTTTTAAGTATCACAAATTAATGTATTGAGGTTGGATTCATGCATTAGCTTAAGCATCTAAGAATAATCTTGAATTAAACTGTTTTTGACACAGTTACAATTTTTTTCCCCTACATTCAAAAGTTTATCTGTCCATACTCAGCCACCAATCTTCCATGGTTATCAAATAAAAAGAAGGGAGAAAGAATTTACTGAACTTGGAGAGATTTAGCAATATGCCTTTTTGTGTTTGATATACAGTTTACTGAGCGCTTCCCAGAACGCCTGGATTTCCAGATTTTCAAAAATGTGCATGCAGCTATGCATAAAAATATATGCACCTCTTTGTCTTTCACATGCACAGGTAGCAAAACTGTGTCTGCAGCTGCAGTCATTACATTCCTAGATATCCAAGTAGGCCTAACTGGAAAAACAAGGATGCACTTCCTTCAGCAATATATATTTTAAAGGTGTAAGAAGGCATTACTGAATTGAACAAAAGCAACTCAAAAAGTCATATTTCTTGCTAAAGAGAGTTTGTAAGAGAAAAAGTCACATCTCAACTGTTGTGAACTGATGCCACTGGCCTCAAAAAATTTACATCAATTTATACCTGGCACCTATTTTCTTCTAAAACATCACCATAAAAAACAATAATAAAAATATAATAGAATCTTTGCATGTAGGCTTTGTAGGCTTTCCTTTTTTTTTTAGAGATGGCACAAAAATTGCTTTGCTCTATTTTCTTTTGCCTGTTTGCCAGGCTATTTTGCAAAACACGCACAAAGCTTCAAGATTACTCACAACATCAATGATTAGGGAGCCCAAATAGAGAGATGCCACTGGCCAAAACCAGAGTAAACAGGAGGTAGTTAAGGAGGCTTAAGCTTCTGTCTCCACTTCTCTTTTGTGGTGCTGGCACTTCAGCTCCCAGCACAGTGCCACAGCTTTTCACTGGCTCCTCGGCTCTGTGCCAGATGGAGGGAGCCCGAGAGAAGCTGCAGTGAGATAGGAAGCATGAGCTTGCATGAGCTCGTTACCTGCTTCAGCCTTGTGTGATCCAGAAGCACAACCGAGAGCTCCCATTCTCATCAGTGATGCAGCCACCCCTACTGCCAGCTCCCTTACAAGAAATGTTCTTTTGTCACTTCCATCCCATGCATTGATAAGTGGAAGAAGAAAGAAGCATAAACCAATGTGAGTGACAGCTTTCTGAGGGGAAGATAAAGGAGTCTTTATTTTCCTTTCCCTAGCAAAACCTAAATCAGCAACAGAGAGAGCATGAACGTATATATTTGTGTGCACTGATCTCAAATTACTCTGTTGTACCCCTGAAATCAAGGCAGCTCATTGCTGGGTGGCTCTAAGACACTGCTTACAGCTATGATAAATTGACCTACCAGGGAGCTATCCCCCAAGGTGTTGACAGGACGGCTGCCACTCACATCTACATGTCCGGATTGCCATTTATTCTTTAGCTACGCCTTTCTTGCCAGAGAAAGGTATAAGGCAATGTGACATTACCTTGGATCTCTTTGTGTGAGACGTATATGCAAGCAGTCATATAAAATGGTTCACTGGTCTCTTTCCAACAAACTAGAAAAAGTTAAGTGGTACAGGTTACTGTTCACTATTTTGATTTTCTTAAAATATACTGACAGCAGGTTCTGCTTTAGTCCAAATTCTTTTATGGGTTGTGATCAGCAGATTATTTGTCATTTCTTATAGTGGACATTCGCTGTTGCAATAATATAAAACACAAACTCACACTGCACTGTGCCTTAAAGCAAGTAATAAAATGGGCTAAATCATCTCCTAAAAGAGGTATACAACAGTTACAGTCATTGGGCCAACATTGTGAAACCATACCTATGTCCAAGGAAATGGTGTTTTTGAACTTCTCTGGAAGCATTACACGATGCAGTACTACTCTTATGTGCAAAAACACGTATGTGACTGCACATAAATAGCCTCACAAAATCAGTAGTAATGCACTCAGGAGAGAATTGAGAAAGAAAAATGAGACTGCTTTTTTATTTTCTTTGAAATAATATGGAAACAAACAGAAGTTAAGAACAAAACATATGTTTGGGAATCAGTGACTCAGTAGATACCTAAACTGATGCAGGCTCCATCTTCTACCTCTACATCTCTGTTTGCACAGAGAAGTACTCATAGGGAATTACCACATGATAATTACCCAAAATGAGCTTATGATTTGATTTTAGTTCCAGACAGAGCTCCACATTTAAAAAACTGGAACGTCGGTGGAAGTATGAGGTAAGAGACCATGTAATGACTTGGCATGGAGACCTATCCTCCTATCACCAGGAGTAGTCCTTTCCCTCACAGATGAGACACATTTGTCAGGCACTTGGGGAGATTTGTATTATTAATGCCTATGTCATAAATTCATCCGTCAGAAAAGCACCCTTGAATCTCAGGGTTATCTGCTCAGCACATGCCACTGAAATTAATTTTAAGGAAAAGCAAAATAGTGGTTTTGTGCATTTCTGTTTTTAAAAAATTGATACTTCAAGGACTGGAACACAGTAAGATGATCTGAGCCCAGACTGGCATCTTACACTCACTAAATATGGCTTGATGCATTTTTTTTAACATGAGCACACAGATTATGAGTAGTCTGAAATAACCAAAATTTGTGTTGGTCTGTCTATTATTATTTGCCTTAAGCATGATGAATAATTAAGATAAACTTGTCGGAGAACTAACTGAAATATTTTCTAATCTGTATTTCGAATCTGTAACCAACCTTGAAGTGGTAATTAAAGATGAAGTCATGTTAACGTTTTAATGAAAGTGCCTTCAACATTACAGTTGAGCCAGAAGTCATATTATTAAAAAGTACATTTTGCTAATGTTAAGTAATTCTCAACGTAGCACTTACCAATAGGAACTGGAAAGCAGTTCTTAGGGTTAAAACTATAACCTTGCAGTGTTTTCACTGACAGTTTTTGTTTGTTTGTTTGTTTTTAACTGAGGTGACAACTTTTGTATCCCATGCAGGGATGGAACGTGTTAAAGCAGAAGAAATCCCTGCAGGATTGGTCAGAGCTGTGGTCAGATCTCTTGAATCTTACTCCCACTTGAACACAACTACCAGCTTCCCCCTCCCTGCTCTCCTCAGGGATTTACAGAAACAACTGCACAGTTAACCATCTTTACCTTTTCATTCTATAATTTTAATAATAGATAATAATGAGCTTAAACTGTTTGATATCCTTATACTTTTCAAGAAAGCAGGCTACCTCAATATTCTGAAACTTATAAATATAATACATAAACTATGTGATTATTATCTTTTACTTACTTTGCTTTTCTGATACCAAAGAAAGATTCAAGCATTAGAAAGAGTATTCTGAGTGAAATTAAATTACATTAAGTTTTCTTGGGCCTCCTTCCTGCAAGGCCATTTATTTACTGCAGTCTTTTGTCAGTGGAAAATTCAGAGAAATCCGTGTTTGAGGCTACTACTACAGGCTCTAAATTTTGTTTCAGAACTCTGCTAGTGACTTCATTAATACTCTGAAATTTCACAATTTTAGGATGTTAAATAAGAGAGAATAAAAAATAAAACATTCTCTTGCCACAATCCTATTTCAAGTGCACTGCCAGTGATCAATTCAAAGATCACCAATGGTTCACATAGCATAAAGAGAAAACATGTAGGCAGGACTGCTAGTTGACACAATTCCTTTATGGTTGCTGTTCGTGGAGTTGTTAAGCTATTTTCCCAACCTTGACCCTTATGTAAGCAACTGGAGACTGTTTTCATGCATCCCCAAACAGACTGCCTGAAACAATAGCTCTTCTTCAGCTCTGTGGTGAGAACTGACACTTAACATGAAGCCAATTTAAATGTCAATGTTATTAACCGTTTCTCTGCTGATCAGTCTAGCAGAGCCACACATCTAACACTTTTGCTTGCAGCATTTAATATTTCATACAAATTGAATGGTGGATAACTATTGGGTTAGACTGTAGACCTCTGGGGTAACTGTGGGATGATGCCATGTCTTGAGGGATTTAAAATGTCAAAAAATACTCTAATTCACACTTTCACTTGGCCATGTGTTCCTCAAAAAAATTTTAAGGAATATTTTTCCACTTACAGAACAGGAAGGGACCACTGACAGGCAAAATATCGATCAGAGAAGAGGGATACTCAGCCAAAAGAACAACAGGAAAGGGTACACCTACCAGCACTGGCGTACATCATCTTGATGCTATGTAGACAAAAATAAACCAATCCCTGCCTCCCTATGACCCCTCACCACCTCTCTATCTCTAAATGAAATCTCTGGCTTTACAGGAGAAGTTTCCTTAAATGATTCAACATAACAGCTAAAAAGATGCTTACATTGCACTCTGCTGAAATCTGCCTGTGTTCAGTTAGGCTACACGGACTCTCGGCAAGTTGCAGTGCAGCTTGCCCTGTGCCAGCCAAACCCAAAGTAACACTGCACTAAACCCAAAGTAACAACATCCTCTGCAAACCACCTCTACTCCCTCCAGATGTAGGTAAGAATACAAATAGCATATTAAACCTCTGTCTTTCACTGTCACCTTTTGACAAGCTATTAAGAACATCCAATCTTCTCCCCTATGCTCCTCATAAAGGGACTTAATCTCTCCTTGATGCTTTAGCTTAGGAAACAAAAGATGGGCATTCACATCATACTGGATCTAACCAGAGGTGATGAATAGTACATGTGATACAGCTAATATGAAAAACATCCTTTTTCCCTGACCCTTTATTTAAAACCATTAATTGTTATTAATTGCAACAGAAATTTGCTGATGTAACCAAAGATGATATCCATTACACTACTAAAACACACTCTTTACTCTAATTAATTTTCAATACACATTAGACTGCATTTTGCTACAATCTGCACAGAGATTAACTCGACCAAAGCACACAGTGCTGTAGTGTTATTAACTCATATTTCATTGAAAGGTCATTCTCCCCTTGGTTGTATCTAGAGGACGCTGTAGTTAAATACCTCACTATCCCACCCACAGAATATAAATAGAATTATGTAGCACTGTGTTTATTCTTAAAAATTACTGTCTCTCTGGCTTACAGGGCCTTATCATGTGATCATGGAGAAATACAAATGCAGAACATCTCTGGTTCTCAGGCCCTTTCTGGATCTCTTCCTAAAAAATCTAACTTTTCTGAGTTTATTGGGATAAGGTTTGCTGTCAGTTGCATTTAAATCCATTTAAAGGATTTGCATCTGAAAGACAGTAAGATATTTTTAAAATTTCATCATTTACCCTTAGTTTTGAGCTCACGAGAAGCCATGGAGGAAAGCACAGAAATTGCAGTACTTACTGAAAATGAACACCTATCAGAAGTGTGACAGACAGTATTTCTGCCCAGGCTATGTGTATGCAATTACTTTTCACGCACAAAGAGTCCAGTTTTAAAACTGGACCTACACCTACACAGAGTTTTGTTGTTGGAGCTAACACGTAACTTAGAATAAGTTAAGACTATGTATTAAGACTGCATTTTCCCAAGCAATTTCTAATGAATATTCCTAATCTTCAGTAAATAAGAAACCTTAGTGTGCTGTTTATGATTTTCACTGCTGTGTATCACTGCTCTGTTCCACTTAATAACCTACAATCTCTTAACACTTAGCAATATTCTTTGTGTAAACTACACACCATTTTTGTTCTGAAGCGTCACTCTTGGTTTTTCTGCCTACACTTCCATTGCGTGGGTGGCAAGTAAAACAAATACCTCTTCCTGCTGGTGCAGTTGCCACTTTTCATCCCTAGTACAATATTCATCTAATCAGACAGTGCCTGTAAATGCAACTTACAAGAGCAGGTTGTAATTTCATTAAAGATGTATTTACTGAGCTAAACCAGCTGTTCTGGGCTGGAATGCAAAAAAAGAGGCCCATGTGATTGCTACTCAGTCATTTTTAAGGCAACTGAAAAATACATTTGCTGAGCTAACCTCACTCTCCCAAAGAGCTGGCACTGCTAGCTTCTTCTGTGTAAAAGGTTTAAACCGTTATTATAGTGTGCCATAAATTTTAACTTGTAATTGAAAATCTCTTCACTTCCTAAAAAAAAAAAAATTAAAAAAAATCTGTATTACTTGCTATGTAATTACAGACTATGCAGCTGCTCTCTTCAGCTTCACTGGAAAATTTGAAGACATGAAACACTCTACAAACCTTATTCAAATTTTATTAAATTGCTAGTCATAGATATGCCACTCTCATACTGGAGGCTCTCAAATGATATCACTTTCTTCCTGTTACCAGGACTAAAAAACAGATGAATCAAAAGTTGATCCAGGCCATATTGAGTTTCTCAACACACAGGAGACCATCAGCTCCTAAGCAGGAAAGTATAATCTCTATTTCTGCCAAACAGACATCAAAGGGAAAGCTACCTGAACATGTGTCTGGAAAAAGACTTCAATGTATAAAGACAATTTTTGTTTAATTTTCAATAGGTCCTGGTCATTATGCATGGCCACAATTGACTGAGTCACTTCAGTACATTTTTTTTGCTATTTCCTTGTGTCACTTATTATAAGAAGAAACTCTGTTCATGAAATAGTGAACCTAATATCTCAGCCAAAGGCATAGGACTGGTGACCCCACAATATCCTGTTCACGTCCAGTAGCTTGACATGAGTCATATTTGATTAGCTATTCCCTAGCCTTTGTGTACTGTGGAAGCTACGGTGTTATGCTGAATTTTTTAGAGCAATTAAAATAAAATATACATCATGCGCCTCTACCCTTGATTCACAATGCATTTCAGTCTTGGGTCACTGATTCAAAATGAACAGCTTCTGGAAAAAAAGCCTTACACATCGCAGACTTCACATTGTACTTTGTTTCTCCCTGTTGGTGCAGTATCAACATTTTTAATAGCAAGTTAGTAATTTGCTGAGATTGGTTTAGGCTCTAAAAAGAATTTTCAAGTCTGAAGAATTTAATTAATTAATTATCACAACAGCGTAAAAGAACTATGAAAACAGTTAGCATACATAAGTCACAACACTGTTTCCACCTGGTCCTTCTTATCACTTTCTTAATTCCTGCCCAGCCATACACAGAAGAGCTCCATGATGTATACCACAGTCTTTGAAATCTCAACTCAGGTCTAGAGGTTGTTGGACAAGTAACTTCCTTTCACTGTTAGTGAGACCTATTTTTCCTTGCCATTTTGAAAACTTCCACTATAAGAACCACTTTAAGATTTTAAATTCAAAATATAGACTATCACCAGAGTTATTTTGGATCATCAATTCAAAATAGCTAAAACTTGGAATGAAGCCTTGCACCCTTAGAATAAACTTATGTCCATCTGTTCTCAGTTTTAAAGCGTAGTTATTCATAAATTTCTGGGTAATTACATAGACAATTCAACAAAATGGCCAAATTTTTTTTTTTAGTTATAGTTTCAAACATGATAATTTCTTTAGAAGTTGCTTTTTTTTTCTCATTCAATCCAATTGCAACTGGAGATGCTTACAGTTCACCAGGGACCTTTATAATTAAAACTGTAACAGCCTGAAATTATTTTCCAATTATTTCTCAACACACCAATCGGTGCAGCAATACTGTTTATATTTGTCACTAGAAATTACTGTGATTACTTTTCTCTTTGCTTTCACATGTCACTAAAAAAAGCTAAAAGAAAGTAGGATGGAAAAACAGAGAAGGATTTATGAAAGACCATGGATCCAGTATCACCAATTCTGGCATTCACCAGGAGAAAATTACAGAAACAAAATGCATACAAAAATTCAGTTTATCCCACTTTGCTATCACTGAACTAGACAATTTTGAAAGCTGAACTAACAATAGATACATTTAAAAATTTGCAGTAATTGTTGAAACAGGTACCTATTATAACTGTCTTGTAACCTAGGGATGAAGCCAAAAAGAAATTACTGAAAAAACAAAAAACAGACAGATGTGCAAAGAACGTTGTTAGCTGTAGAAACAGGAAATTGATACTGAAAGCTGTAAGACAAATAGCTGCACAGGTTTGTTCAGAATAAGGATTTATGCATGTGGGAAGAATAACAAAGGGAATTCATTGAGGGTTTCATATTTCACTGTAGATGTTAAAATGCTTACAATACAGGAGTTCAGATGCTGAAAGCTAATTTCAGTTTTACCTCAAAAAATGAAAAAAAAAAATAAACCTCCCACTTCATCAAGGAGGAAACATTTAGAAATTCTCTTCTTAATTTATAAAATTGCTTTATTATCATTTTCTCATCCTTCCATGCATTCAGACCATACCTGGGCAAATTTCTTTGCTTGCACTAAAAAATCCAGAAAAAAACAGTAACTTTCCTTTTAGAAGTTCCAAATTTATCCTCGCTCATTAAGCATCATGCAGCATGGTTTGGAAATTTCCGCTTTTTGGATAGTGAAGACTCTGCTTACATATCTTGCTATAAAAATGATACATTTTAGAAAAGAAAACATACAGTCTTGATCTTCAGAGGTATTTGCTTTTGAAGTGTAGATGTTAGACTCTACTAGATGACCACAATCCACGTGGCTCAGGTGGTGGTAACCCACTACAGGACAGGGGCAGTGGTAGTCCTCTATCACCCAAGGTCGTCTCCAGCTTGAGATTCTGCAACCTTGCCCCTTCTTTACCAACCTCTCTGATGTTCTGGGAAGCAGACATAAACGAAGACGTACCCCCACATTCTGTTCTAGGATGTCAAAACACAGTTACGAAATGTTAAACAGCAGTGTAAAAACACTGCAAAACATTGTGAGTAGATTCTGAGCCTGAACTTGATTGGGATCAGAATGCATCTGATGAACCTTCTCCTTCCTTTGAAATACATCATGAGTAAACAGAAAAAATTACCTTGAAGGACACAGTACTACTTTTTTCATAGTAAGATACAAAAGAGAAAGAAGGAACATAGTCATTAAAAAAACCCTAATAAAAGTGCAACCTAATCAAAGGCACTATTACCTCTACTTAGGAGACCTAGAAGCAGACATGATTTAAAACAACAGAAGTAGCACAACAGTGAGAATAAATCACAGAAGGACAATGTATTTACTATGAGCTACTCTACAATGCATAGTTAAATAGCAAGCAAAGAGAAAAATTCATCCTGCCATCCAAAAGTCTGCTCTTCAAAATAATATTTTTTCTATTACATGCATAGACATTGACCAATATAATTAGCAAAAAAGCTATGTCATTTTTTTAATTTGCAAGGAAATTAATTTTAAAATTTAAGTATTTATATATATACATATGTATACGTACTCATAAAGAAATGCTTTTTCTAGATTATGTATCATTATATTAATACATTTAACTGAAGAATTGTAAGACGTCTTACAGAGTTGAGAATGTGGCAATTAAAACAGGTATTCTCCAATTTGAGTTCTGAGATTCTGTTAAAGATTTAGAAATTGAGAAACAAAAGATAGTAACCCAAGACACAAACATGACTAAGTGCTGTATGACTCTCAGGAATTTTGCCACCGGTTTTCATGAAAGTGTATGTTACACTAAATACCATATTTAGCAAGTGGATGAAGACTGCCAGAAAGCAGTCTTACCACATTTTTCACCTTGTTGGGTTGAAGACGTAAAGCACGCTGTGATAAAGAATGCAGACAGCAATGTCTAACTTGTTTAAGTTAGGCCCAGTCTAGTATTGTGCTCACAGCACACTTAATATACACTGACACAAATTAGCCACAAACACCATTGCAGCTGCTCTTTTTTTAAGATCATGATTGGAGGAACAGAAATAATACTGGCAGCCAGCCTACGCAAGTCCAGTGTTTAAAACACATGTTTGAAGAACTCAAGATTTTAATCGTGTTGGTTGTTCTTTTTCTTTCTTCAAATTCCATCAGCAACATACCAGGAATAACCAACAGTGATGGAAAAGAACAACCAACTGTGGTGGGGGAAAAGAAAAGGCGCTGTTCATATCTCCTATTGAAATTAAAAGCACTGTGCAAAAATTAATCAGGACTCACAGGGCCAGAAGGATTGATTGGGTTATGGAGACCTGGGTTCTCATTCTTGTTCCCAGGAATTTCTGTGTTGAGATTTTTTAATCTAATAATGATTCAGCATCAAAACTAGAAAGAGTTCCACAAAGCGAGGATGAAACTCTGTTCTGTTAGCTGAAATGAGCCAAGCTACTTCAATGTCCTTTTGTAGGACAGACTCTCATCCCCTGCTCACTCTGGAATTTTCTCCGCATTTTTTCCAAACTAAACAAATCTTTCTTGAACACAAGGGTCCTATTCCAGATTTCAACTTTTTTTTCCACTTCTGCTAGTTTCCTAGTTTTTTGTTTCCTCAAGAGGAAGGTTTCTCTCCAACACTTAACAGACATGAGCCAAGGAGCCAGCAAAGCCCACCACAGCACTCTGCTTCTAATGCATCCTGACAGTGCAACAGAGCGGCTCTGCAACTCTCCAGCCAAGTTTTCTCCCTTTTGGTATCAGCACGTTATTACGAAGGCTACTATCACTAGTACATTCCTAAACCATCTTTACTTTCTCCAGCAAATTCAGTGAATACCCATGTGTTCACAATACCTACACATAACTTTCCTTCCTTCCACAGGAATCTGTTACCTGGAGAATTCAATCCATACTGGGTTTCCCTGCTCAGCTGACTCTGGAACAGGTATTGTAGTGCCAAAGACCAGCAATATAGGAAACAAATCTTGGCCATAACGTCAAATTACAAACTGTAAGTAGTAGGAAGCGATCGCAGCATTGCTCAACAATTGAGATTTGAAAGTGTTGGGAACATGAATGTTGCTCTCACCTTCCTCTTGGTAAGTCTGCATCATCTTTCTTCCACCGGACTGTGGGTGTGGGATCCCCCTGCACCTGGCACCGGAAATCCACAGCCTCCTCCTCCAGCACCACTTGGTTAATCGGTCGCCTGAGAAACGTGGGCCGTTCTTGAAAGAGACATTAAAATTCCTTAGTGAGTCAGAGGGTTGAAATGAACACTTTTGACTTTTCAGCATCTTTTTGTTTACTGATTCACAGAACGAAGAAAGGAGGCTGAGCTCCACAAATTCAGACAAGTGGAACTGATGATGTGCATAAAGAGCCTGGAAGATGACTGCCAGGTGGGAGAGGCATGGGCTGAGTGCCACCATAAGGAACCCTGTGCTAGCACTGACTGCCCACCTGCCACACCAGCAGAGAGGTCTCCAAGACGGTGCCCTTCGTGTGAATGTTTTGGCTCTGCACCGCTGCATACACAAAGTGTGATCTAAAAGCTCCTGCCTGCTCTAGCGATGTACGAGCTGCCAATGGAGATAGCCTGCCTTTGGCAATAATCAATACCTTGATGCTTCAGAGGAAAATGTAAACTCCGTGTCATGCATCTCAGACAATTGAGGACTATCGTACAGAGGTCAGAGCTTCCCTGATCCCCATCGCTAACTTCACCATGGAAAACTAAATTAGGGTCTGAATAATAAGTTCTGTTTATCCTTGTTATGTTAGCCTGCACGACTACAAATATTATTAATCATCATAATGTTGTACAGGCCTGCTTAAAATCCAGATGCAGAGCCACAATCTGATCTCAGTTATACTGGTACAAACTCAAAGTACCGGTAATTTCATTTGAAAGGATGTCACTGGGGTTAGTTTCTAAGTTGCCTTTGAATTGCATAAATTTTGTTCTGTCCTCTCCTAGCCACACCACACTTTTATTGTCATAAATTATTTATGCTTGAGCCAAACCATTATAAGACTGGGTTTATATGAAGCAGTATTTCCACTCAAGACAGGGATTTATTACAAAGACATTTAAAACTGGTTATACACTATGTTTCACATTTCATTCTCAGAAAGTTGAAAGGTATGATGTCACTTAAAAAATTATTCAAAATTCATACAGATGTAAGCAATACTAGATTCTGACTCAGGCAGTTTCTCTTGATAACTACAGAGCTGAGTTTAAGGGTTGGCTATCCACGTTTATTATATCCAAATAATTAAAAAAAAAATTAAAAGAACATCAATAAGGTTGCAAAATCAAGCATGCAGTGCCCCAGTGCCAGAACTAAGGCTGTCTGCATGCCCTTTAATCACTTCCTTTCTGTTTATGCCTTATGGGACTGGTTGTAATTACAGGATCACGCTATTTTTTCCCAAAATATCTCCAGATTGTTGGTATTCATTTAATGAGCAGGTGTTTAATATTTTACTTTATCTGTACCATTTAGTGGGTGGCCTCCTGTCATACTACTCAAACTTCACTTCAAAGGCAGAATTATTAATTTCCTCATGACCTCCACTACACCTATCTTAATGCTTCATAAACAATTCACTTATTTTCATAGCTTCTTTCAGAGGTGCGATGGAGATCTAAGAAAGCAAGGTAAAAAATTTCTGCTAAATATTGATGCTCAACCTGAGACACAAAACTGCCATTTTTTTTTGAGAATTTAGCATTAATTTTGTGTGTTCAAAGCTCAGCTTCCATTGAATTCAGTTGGAGCTGATAAAGTGTTCACCACTTTTACAAATCAGAATATTAAGACAGAAAATAAGGAACACAAAACCACCTGTTAACAATTATGTAAATGAGTTACAGCATCACATAGGAATTCCATGATACAAGCAAGGGGACCTATTTGCAGGGAAAAACATATTTTGTCAGCAAAGAATAGACATGCTCAAGAATCTATAGCACTTTTCCAGATACTAGAGATAAAAACATGTCTAAAGGGCAGAGATTCTTCTTCCCTTTCTCCCAAGCTATTGCTTTGGTCCCATTCATAGTCCTGCCAGGGACCTGCATGTTCCAGCAATGTTTGGGCAAGTAAATTCAGTTCTAGTCTCTCTCTGCACCTAGGAATCTCAGTCTTTATTCCCTGTTTCAAGTCTGTGTACAAGCCACATATAACCTGCACTACAGCTCCTTGTCCTGAGTGTGTTTCATCAGATTTTTTCTTCCCTGTGTATGTAATCTCCTGACCTTTCCCAGTCTCCAGCTAGGTTTGCTCCTAACCTTACCTATGTGTCTTTGCCAGCCTGTGACAGTGCCTCAAGTCCCTCTCTGTTCCAGCCACTGGCTGTGCCAGCTCTTTCCAGCTGTCAACTGCTTCCTTAGCTGATTTGTCTCCTCCTAGCTCAGAATATTGCTTCTCACAGCTGGAACCCAGCAAGTTCACAAGTCCAATCTGCCTTCCAACTACCCATGGCTCTCACTCCTTCGTACCTCACAGCAAACCGACTCTTCTCTACTGTGTGCTCGAAGTACAATTGAACTGGAGCTTCTTTTCTCTGTGCCACCCAGATACAGCCCATCCACAATCAGAACACAAGAAAAATCGGTTGAAGAATCATCCCAGGAAAGTGACAGCAGCAGGAGTGCAGGACAGTTGCAAGAAAATGCTGTTCAGACCTGCATTTTACCTGGTGTCACTGGCGTATGAATTGATGATTTTTATTCTTTTTTTTTTTAGAAAGGGGCATAATTTGCTAAATTTAGTGAAAATTTTTTGGACAAGCAAAAAATTACTTCTCTGGCATAATGTAGCTATTTCCCATCAAATATTAGGTCCCTATTATTCAATATGAGGGACCTGCATTTCTTAGGAAAGAAAGTATCCTCTGTTCCTCTCCTTCAAATCCTTCTCCATTTCTCTTCAATGACCCCTGTCACCTCCAAACTGCAGGCACTTCAACATTCTTAGAGAAGTATGAATTATTCTGGCAATTAAAAAGAAACCAAAACCTCAGTTTTCCAATCAGGCATGGAAAATTTTGGATAAAGCCTTTTAGTTTGACAAACTTACTAAAACTGGACAAAGTAACAAAAGCAAGCAATGCACTAGGCCTGTCTGTAATTATGTGGCTCTAGAATGGAATATCTTAATGAAACTTTCTGTAAATTTGCAGCAGCATCTTATTCACAACTTCTCTCCTAAGAAGAGCTCAGACCAACCCCTGCTCTGAGGGGGGGGGTCTGAGGGGGTGAATACACTCTTCATTTTGGTATTTGTTCTTCAAGAGATGATCCTAAATCAAGAAAGTTGGATCCAGATCAGCATCCTCATAGGTGATTTAGAGACCCTGATTCATCCACATTGAATTTAAATAACTCTGCATGTGCCTGTACGTTGGCTTGGTCTGCATACAAAAATTATTTTAGATCATGTTTATAAAAGCTGCCTGTAAACAGCTAAGAAACTAACATATACATATTTATGAAATTGCTACTTTGGGCTGTAAATGCTTCTATACAGGAGACGGGAAAAGAAATTCCTCTCACATTTTGAGGACAACCCAGCTGATAAGACCGTAAATGGCCCAAAGGTCATTAGGTAAATCACTTGAGTCCACCTCAAGGCAATTTAGGAGCCTACACGCGTGTTTGTTTCAGATCAGCTTCTCAAACTGTGTATTTTCCAAAATAGTTAAGAATTTGCCAGAAAATAAATAGCTATGTAAGTACAGATCCCAGTTAGCAAGGACATGCCACTAACAATAATGGCTATTTGCATTTTTTCCATCATCTCTGCATTTTGCACAGTGTGAATCAGGAAAGAATGAGTTCTCTCTCATGTTGTTTCCTGTATTTGTATCACTCAGACAACCCCTTGAATGTGTCCAATAGCTAATTACACAGCTATAAACTGATCAGAGTGGATGCCATTGCCAATGCAATTAACATTCTTTATGTGAGATTAACTGGATTTGAGTCACCTGCATAACTTGCTTACAACATTAATCTCTCAGGAGACGGAGCGCTGCTTGCCCAAGCATGCTAAATAAAGAAGGTTTCTTCACACAGCCAGGTCAAATTTAGTTTCAGAGCTAAACTTGAGAAACAACCTTTTTATTTTTTTCTTCTGATATGGATTGCCCATAAATAAAGCCTTGTGGTATAATTAAACATTGTTACTCTGTCAACAGCACTCAGAACACAATATATTTGAGAAACAACAAGAAAGGGTAATAAATTAAAATCATAGATGCATATAAAAATTTTAATATAGCTATTTTATAAGCTTTCACTGAGTAAATAAAGTACCCACTTCCCAGACTTTCTCTGATGAATATTAAAAATCTTTGAAGAGAACTATAAAATAGGTCATGGTTATATGTCATGTCAGCCAGTCATGCTATTACTAGGGTGACCTTTATAACTTCAGAATAAACTTTGCTTGCAGTTATAAAAGGGGATTGTTAATCTGGACACACAGCTACAATCTGTTGCAGTGCTTGAGATATGTGCTGCAAGAAAACCTACGGAACTGATGCTAACCGGAAACACGGGAAAATCCCTTCCTTGCTTTGGGTGCTGACACAAGTTAACCCGAGAACTCAATTTTTGACTCTATTTAGCAATCGGTCTGAGTATCACAGTCTGTTAGAGAGACTCAGATGACCTTCAGATGTATTATTGCCCTTTCTCTGTTCCTCAAAAAGTTAGACAGCCATATATGGGACCTCAATCTAATTAAAATGATCCTAACTACCTTAATATATTTTCTCTGCTAAGGCAACTGCTAGAGTGAAGGATTTGATGGTCCCCATAATGTAGAGGCTCAATCTGATTTAGAACTGTTTTCTCTGTCTTTGCTGGAAAGAAGGCATCATTTTTTTAAAATGTTTTCGTGTTCTAGAAGGAAGTATTAAAAGACAAATTAAAAGGCTTTGGGGAGGGATTTAATAGCAAATAGTTTAAAAATAAAAGCTTTTTCTCACTGTAGTGTTCTGATGTAAAGGAAAAAAAAAGAAACATTAGATGATTGGAAGTAAGTTTCACTTCAGAATGCTGTCAATAGCATAGATATTTCATTAACTGCAACATGATCTGGATAAAGTAAAACGCTCTGCCAAAAATGAAGATGTGGAAGAAGACAGGATATTAGGATCACACTAAATTGACGCATGTTGGCCAAATAAATGAAAATACAATTACAAAAGCAGATGGGTTTATATTTAAAGACATTCTTCTACTGCCTCTTTTTAGGCACTTTTCCATTTTGCATTTGAGAAATAAGCACTTGTGTAGACAGTGCAAACTTCTACACTCTAAATAGTATCCAAGATGCGATAAGCTTGCACAGTAAAAGCCCGGAGCACTGTTAAGAGGCCCATGCAAATAAAGGATAATGATTTTTATCAATTGTTAGTGTTTTTCTCCTTTTATATACATCTACAACCCCGTTAATTTCAGTTTTTACTGAACATTAGGTACGGACATTGGAGAACAAATCAGACCATTTTTCACACCAGTATCATTATCCTATTACAATTTGTCAGTATATGTGTGGATCAAAAACATTGCAAAGCCAAACCGTCTTTTTGCAAACTGCCACAAGTACACTGCAAATGAGAAATGCAAGAATTTGAAGAAAAATAGGAGGAGCTTTGCTCTGAATACACGCTGCCAATTTCTCTCTCTTGAACTGTGAATGTGTACCCAATTTCAGTAGATTCTCCACATGGCTAGGAAAGCTTCTGCGACTAATTTCCCACATACTCAGAGCACAGGAAAGTAAAATGGGGCACAATGTCTTCATTAAGGGATTTTTGGATTTTTTTTCATGCAACATCCTGTCATCATAGTAGGCTCTTTCTGGAACTATGGTATCTCTTTCAGCCTGACAATGTCTAGAGAACATCAAACACAAATACTTCTTCAGGCATCAGACAAAAATACCTCTTCATCCCACAGGACCTTATTAGCTGAAAAAAGGTTCAGGTACCAAAGCTAAAATCAAAGATTAACCCAAAACAATCTTTAATATGTCTGAATTGACATATCTTTTAAGATATTTTTGTACTCTTCTCAGTTATGCTTTATGTTCTTTTGAGGCTCTTCTAAATATATCTTTTTCCACTGCTTGATACCAGCCTCTTGAAGTTGCTATATTAAGGCTTTCATTGATTTCACTGAGCTTCAGAATCAATATACAAGACATACCTTTGTACACTCTCTTCAAACATACCATTTTAAGTCCAAAGGAACAAAAAGGAGTCTGAAATAGTTAAAACAACTTGAAAACTTATCTGAGAACAGTGCAGTAGTATGACAAAATGATAAAAGGTTAACTTAAACAATAATTCTTAATTTATTTAATTTCTGGCTCCATATTATGTATTTACAAACAAATTGGAATGAAACTGTTTCTGTTTTGCATCTCACGTTAAGTCTGTTCAGCCAAAGGCTATGAGCCCAAACGCAAGGCAGCCTAATTTATATCACTTACACTTTTGAATTTGGCCTTTAGAATAGTGCATAATAATAAAGTACCATGCTGCCTCTTTTTGTGAACGTTTGGATTGATGCATTAGTTATTAACTTCATGTAAAGGCCAACTTAGAGTCTGTGACAGACCCTGCCTTCTTGCTTTACTCCAAGATTACACCTTGGAGCCTCATAAAGGCAAAAACTAGCAGGAGCATTTGAAAGAGAAGATTAACAAAAGGTAATGTATCATTGTCACTATTCAAAAGACAGGAATAATTTTGGGATGCACTGCATATATAATCAGTTTGCTTTACGATATTTTACCGTGAAAGTTTGGCAAATTTCTGCAATTAGAAAAATCATGACTTGGGAACAAAAGCAATGCAATCTGCACCGATGCTAACAGTATGCTGTTAGCAGTGCCTAAATGTTGAAAACTAGGTTTCCTATGCACGGCAGAGTTGAAAAAAAAGTTACTTGTTTTTTTGAAGTTCTACATGTGTTATCCACAGCTACCTCTCAGCAAAGATTACTGAATGAGTAGCCAGCCAAGTGGATACATTCTGCATATCAGAAACTTTCATTTTCTCCTCCTACTTCTTTCCAAGGTTCTTATTGTCTGTTTTAATTTCTTTTCTTATTTTAAACTCAGGAAAGTTGTAATCTTTTAGGCTAGGTTTCCCTCGGGCCACCAGTTACCACCACACTGACTCAGTTTTTCCAGAGGCAATGCCTCAAGCTAAATTTACTGTACAGGGAGCCAGAGATCTGTCACGAGTCACATGCAGAAATTAACTTCAGGTATTACAGAAAAACTTGCAAAGCCAAAAGTAACAAGTGGCTGATTCCTGGAAAGGTTTGAGAACTAGTATGAAACAGTTCCTTTTCCTACACAGCAGTGTGTTTACTAAGGCCCCTTCGCAGTATGGAAAGGATTTGTTTTTTTTTTAATTTGGAAAAGGAATAGAGACATTAATAATCAGCTAATTAATACACATTCCTCTCCAGAATCGGCACCAGCTGTAGGCTTGCCAGACACTTTATTAAATTCTCTAAGTCTCTTAGCTAAGATACCTTAATTTTAATTATAAAGCCTGTTTCCAAATGTGTTCAAAACAGTTGAAGTTGGGCACATGAATAATATATAAGTATTATGATATTTTTAGCATATTTTTCCTCAAAGTTTGCACTATTCCCATGTTCCTCAAACCTGTGTGTCCTATTAGAGGAAGGCTGCAGACTTAACAGATGACCCGTGGTTCCGCCTGTGTTCTGTAAAGTCTATCTGAACATGCACAGCCAATCTGACATTTCCCAGAATTGCTGGATTTATTGGATTTATTGTGTATGCTTAGACTGATTGGACTGTCCAGTAGATACATTGCTTCCTGGAAACATCATGGATAATGCTCTCCAGTGCACACACCCACCCACACACGAGCTGCTACCTGGAGTCCAAGAACAGAATACAACTGTTCTGCTGGTGGAAGGCAAAGCCAAGCCACCTTTCTTTTGTACGGAGTGGACCAGGGCTAACCTGGACACGTCTATACAGTGAACCCAATACACCAACATAGAGCTTCAGGGCCAGGTGGCAGCCGGAAAATGGACATAGGATAGTCGAATCGTCTTGTCAAACAGCAGACCATAACCTGAGTGCCTGCTTCCCAGATGCTGTTCTTGTACAGAAAAAAAGGAAGATAGAAAGGCAATACCTAGATAGAAGGGGAATTTTCGGTAGGAATATACCCAGATAGGAAAGGAAATTTAAATAAAATTTTCTTTAGGTAGTCTAACACAATTACGAAGAACTAAAATGTCTCATTTCATTTATTGCTGATTTTTTTTTTTAGTATTCACAAAATAGGCTTAGATTGTATTTTACGAATTGATTGCTATGATTAAATCCTGTAAAAAAAAATCAGGATATTGTAATTGGCTATCAAGACAAACCTAATACTTTTCGTAGCTCTGCAGGATATGAAATTACATGCATATTTCAGTTTTTATTCCTAGTTCAATGCTTTTTAACAAATTATTTTCTTAAGGATTTCTTAAGGCTTTGTAGTTTAGGACTGCAATCTGCTCGCTATCCACAGGGAGTATTACCAGAGATTATCAGTACTTAAACTGATGAAGAAGATATGTCACGTCTCTTTTTCATCTGTATAAAGGCATGACTTCAACAGATTGGCTGCAAAGGACATAATAATTTCATAGAGATTCTTGCTGTGGTTTTTTGCAAGGTACACTAGTTCTAACTTTAAGTCGTATGCTTCCATGAATCCACAACAAACTAAGCGGAGTGGAAGCCTTTACAGTCTTGTAATGCTGGAAAGCAGCAAATCCTCAGACACTCATGGATCTTGTCTAGCAGAAACTTTTCTATGCCTTTTGTGAAGCCCATAATATGTCTTTTTAAAGTGGACAAACAAATGTTGACTTGCACATACATGCAAACACAGATGGCAATATGTATGACTGGGCTTTCCAGTGCACCATACTAGGCAGAAGGTGAAAAAATTAGGAGCATCTGCTTCAGAAAGGACCTTAGGATTTCTATGAAAAGTCTTACTGGAATTACAAGCAGTCTTGTTTGGAATTTTGGTATTGTATCAAGGATATCAAAGAGGTATAAACAGGAGGGAACAACACTATTCCTCTTTCTTTTTTATATGCATGTATGTGTTTTCTTTAGCAGTGAGGGTTTTTTTCCTTATTGATTTTCTTTTGTTTCCTCAAGATTTCTTGACTAATTCCTACAAAACCACAGCTAATGGTAAATAGAAATATCGTGACTGCAAGATGTACCACAGCAGGATTTTGCAGCTTTGCTTCTTATCCAGTTGTTAGCAGGATGGGTCCAGCTCTAGGTTCAGTATTACTCTATTCTTGCTCTAGACCCTAACCATAGGGCAAATGTTCCTAACAACTTCTTGTCTTGCCCATCAGTTCTGGAAGCTCTTTCACACATGAAACCTATTCATTTTTGATTCATTCAGCAGCAACAAAAACCTAAATGATGCCCTGGCTTACAGGATGAAAAGCTGTTTCATGCCCTTTAAAAAACAAATGACAAAAATATCTCTATATATTCAAAAAGTTGATCTCAGGATTTTCTCCAATGACTTTTTACTGATCAATTCAGCTCTTTTGTGCTTCCCTATGAAGATTTGATTTCACAGCCCCACAGGAATAAGGAATTATTTAAATGGGCAATGCTGGTCCAAATCTCTGTTAAGCAGGCATTGTCAACTGTATTAGAAGTAGCTTAATTACATTTGGCCATTTTGTGAGGGAGAGCATTATGTCCTGCATCACCGTCTCTGAGTGTATGCATATCACTAAGGACCTGCAATTAGATTGAAACTATGCACTTAGAAGGAAAATGTTGAGCCATCACAGCTCCACAATTATAAATTGCAGCCTTTGAAACCTGGTCTCCTCCAGAAACTGTGAAATGCAGCTTAAGCAGTACTATTGTGTTTTGTCAACCTTGTTTTGTCTCATATTTTGATGAGTCACCCAGGTCAATTCAGTTTATGACATTTGTAGTGAAAAGGAAACAAAAGCTTGAGTTGCTTTACCAAAGACAGTCAGCTCTGCCGGATCGCTGTCTCGCTCCCCCACCATGTTTGTCCCAACACAAGTGTACATGCCGGCATCACTTTTTCTTGTATTGGA
The DNA here is from genome assembly GCA_013398915.1 of Dromas ardeola. NCBI lineage: Eukaryota > Metazoa > Chordata > Aves > Charadriiformes > Dromadidae > Dromas > Dromas ardeola. The sequence goes on along the minus strand of VYZM01004384.1, from coordinate 250,961 downwards.
GATCATCAACTTCCCACCACGTATCTGTTTCAAAACAAGGAATATATTTTTAACTTTATAAAAACAAAAGATATCAGAAAAAACTACCTTCTCAGGCAGCAAGTTCCTCAACTAAGGCATTTAAAAGTTTTGTTTATAAATATATGTATTTATACATATATAAATTATAAATATATACAAATATAAATTATAACACTATATAATTAAATATCTTTAAGCTGTTAAAAAACATATTTTATCCTACTGACAGATTTTAACTGTATTTCGGTTTCTTTCTTCGGTTTTCATTAGGTGCTTTACATTTCAAAGATTACATTTCTTGCTGCCTCCTTGGCAATGCAGAGTGCTTGTATTTCTTGCATGATGATATGTAAAACACTCTTGACATCTCTCTCAAGAAAAAAGGCAATTTTACTGAGCTTTATTTAGTTCATTTTATTTTACTGTGTCTGAACAGTTTCCTTGTTCACTGATTAAGAGAGATTGTCTCTTTTCCTTGATGCAAACAGACTAAATTTAGCCCAAACTGAGAATTCACCTGAATCCCATAAGACAACATTTTCCTGGCTACAAAGGGTGCTTACAGAGTGAAAGAGCAGGGTAGCTGAAAGAGATAAAGTTAAAAATTTGTAGCTTGTGAAGTCACAGACAGTGTTAAAAGTTAGTCAATGAGGTGCTTCAGAATAACCTAGGAATATAGCCAAAGAAACTTGAGAGTCAGGGAATGTTAACCAGTTCCCCGCCACTCTTCCTTCCTCTGCTCTAGAAGCAGAGACAGCCTGGCCCACAAATAGCAACCACTTTGATTGTTTAGCTTGAAATTCTTCCTTAGGCATGCAAAGCAACAAACAAGCTTCCTGATGGTAGTTCCATGTTGAATAGGGTCAGCACTGAATGAGTTACATACCATTACATACAACATAAAACTTCACTGAAGGAATATTAATAGTGAAAAGCTAAGCACTTAAAAATTAGGAATGAAATATGTCCCTGCACCCTTAATTTATCACATTTGCTTGTATACACCATGGTATAAATTCTAATTGCTTGGTAAGGTAGGTGTTTCTGCTGGATCCTTTTTCATTCAGTACATGGAATGAACTCTCACAGAATTCATCCTGAGTTACTCATTTACTCAATATGTATTTCTATTGAGGAACAATCATTCTTCAGAGTATAACTTCAGCCTTCATTTAGAATATACATCCCAATTACCACACTAAATACAACATTACCGATATCATCCTAAACTGTGGTTTTTTTCCCCACGGGGCATTTGTGTACCTCATAGATATGACTGATTATATCTTTAAAACACCTCTCTGATATAAGGTCTGATAGTCTCATTTCACTGAACTGAGATCTAGAAAAGGTAAGGCCAAATCAGTCAAAGACATCCACTGAGTCCTCCATCTAACAGAGCATCTGACATGACCAAATCCAAGGCTCTAATGGACCTCCGTTACACTGGTTATACAAACCAAGCCTCAAGAAGTTCAAGTTGGAGACCCAAACCAGAAGGAATAAATAACCTTCCCCCTCTCATTTGGGAAAGCTCAGAGAGGCAAGCTGTCAAGAATAATGATGAGTCTCTAGGGGAAAGACCATAAAGCTGTGAAGTTCTGCTGCACTCAGCTGTGGGGCTTCAATGCAGGCTTCAATGCAGGCCAACGTCTATAGACAACCGCCTGTGTTGTACTCACACTGATCCGCTCTTCCCTGTCATCAATACGGACTTTATCTTTCTTCCAGTAGATGGTAGGCTCAGGGTGTCCACGAGGTGGCTGGCACTCCAATATGGCGGGCTCTCCAGCTGCCACCACAACATCTGTAGGGTTCTGGCGGAAGTCATCCCGCAGCACTAATGCAATAAACGAGGGAAAGAAGAAAAAAGATTACTAGAAGTGATGACATTGTAAGTGGGGGGGAAAAATAAATGCAGTTACATATAATATTAAACAAACAAACAAAAAAGTCTCAACCATTATTAGGTGATGACTTTGCACCTTATATTTACTATAAAAGATGTCATAAAAGAAGTTGGTGAGGCATGACCTTTTGTCCAATGGAGGCAGATTTCACATACGTGGGGTTTTATTCCTTGTTTTTTCTCCAGATAAGAACACTGCTCTGCATTTAAATTAGAAAAACCTGCAGCACCCATTACTCGTTTTAACCTTGACAGAGTCACTTCCATCCCTGCAAAAGTAGCATTGCAGGTCTGATGTTAAGTTCTTTTCACAAGAGAAAACAACATGCTGAATATCTGGCGTGCCTGGATCTCCAACTTCAGCATAACCTAGGTAAAGAGGTGACACAACTAATACCAAATTGCAGAGTTACACCTCGATTAAGGGTATTGCTATGACTGCTGTTACTGTTATCACCAAATACATGCTGAAGGGATCACCAGTTCTGAAAGGTGTCAGAGAAATCAAGCTTATGGTAGTGTGCTTCCAGCATGTTTATTTCTTCCTTTTATTTTTTTACTTTTAGTATTTCTACAACTTTGACCAGTGCTGTCCCATGACATTGAAAGGAAAAAGCATTTAAATCTCCAAGCTGTTTGAGAACTAGATTAGGCAACACAGGCCAGCTTCTTACGTAAATCAAGCTTCTATAAAGAAGGATTAGGTCCAACTAGCTGGCTTCAGTGTGTTAAAATTATATCCACTTCATCGTTATTCTTCCATGTGTGTCCTAGTCTCTAGGTTAATTGACATTCTTATAAACATAAAACTGAAAATATCTCTAGATGAGCTACTGAAATAGAATTTAGGGCATTTCCCCTCCTTGAATTTCAGCTACGTATGGCTTTCATTACAGCTTTAAAATGGTTCTCGCCCTTAATGGAACCAGGGCCCTCTGAGAAATTAGAAAACACTGTATCCTAGTGAAGGGGCAAGTCAGGAAGAGTTCAGCAGAAATTGCTCAGTTTCATTTCATAAGCAGAGATAATTTACTGCTTTCAATGTTAATGTTAATAAAATATGCCCCATTTTAACATTTGGAACTGAGTATTTTTCTGTTCTGCAATAAGCCAGAAGAAAATATGATTAGTACATACAAGAATTGGTCTCTGAATGGGCTGAGGTGAGTGGGCTGTATATATGTGGCACTCAAAACGACATATGAGGTAACTTATATTGTTTCCCATTTTGGGATACACAGGTAGATCCCAGAGGAAGGAGGGAATTAATTGGAAGTTAATTCCTTTTCTAACACAAAAAAGAGTGATTATTTAGGTCTTGCTGTTGAAGCATAAAATAAAAGTGACAGGACACAGTTGGCAAAGAATGAAGCTCTGGCAGGAACCTGTAGTCGTCTCAGGCGACACACCCAATCGATTTTTTCCAACAGATAACAAAAGACTCAATCTTAAAATATTTCTGATTATTAAAAATTAGTCATATACTTTTGATTCACAATAATCAAATCGACAGAAATGGAATTTATAGAGCTTCAAGATCAAATGGAAGAATAACTTATGCAATGCACAACACAGAAAGAGTACACTGAAGATCATGGGCTGATGGCTATTTGGCACTACAACATTTTGCAAAGCCAAGAAAGCTAATACCAGAGCAATTTCAGGGTAAGAACAAGAAAAAGAAAAGTTTTACAAAATCACCTATTTAGGGAGCATCTTCATATGCGTCTGTGATCACTATGATACACAGGAAGAAAAAATACTCCTAAGGAATGCTATGCCCTCTTTGCCATATAACTGGCAAATGGATAAATGTCAACTTCTTCCATTTTTATTACACACAAAATAAATATTAATTTTTATTGGCTTGATTCTTTTTACAATTACAGAACTTCAGTGCAAATCCATTAGTGGAAAATCCCCAGAAAATCAGCAAATCCCACAACATAATGACTTTATACTCCTGACTCCTAACTCCTGGCAACAATATTAAGGAAAGCATTTTCCTTTAGCATTTCACACTGCTATATGAAGCTGACAAATACAGTTTCTTGGGGTGATACACAGCAAATTACATTAACTTTCTCTGAATCATCCCAGCAACTGTGTAAGGTTCCAAGCAGTCACAGAATATGAGGCTAAGAGGTGATTTGATTTTATCACATTCCTTTACCCAAGGCTTACTGCAAATCTGGCTTGAATGGAAGACAAAATTGATGCTACGGGGCTTACTTAATCTTGCTCTGTACCTCAACACGTATGCGACTCTTGAATAGATATATCTCACCATTTCCATCTGAAGCATTCTATGTTTTGGAGGAAAACAAAAAATGGTAGGAGAAAAATGAAATTGGGAAAAATAAAGCAGGGACAGAAAGACAAAGATAAGAGAAAAATGTGTGGAATATAAATTAGAGAGAATACAACTGAGAGAGGAAGAGGGCGGAACACTGTAAGTTTCGGGAGAGCGAAAACAAAAAGCCAGGTAAAGGAAGGAAAAGAGTAAGAATAAAAGCAGAGAGAAAACCAGGGTAAAGAGCAGAGGGCATGGGCTGCCATTCCTGTGATTTGGTGCTTTTATTGCAACGTAGCAAAATGATACATGGCACAGACGTTGATCTGATCAGCACAGCCATCCCAGCACATCCAAATGTCACCCCGAGAAAAGGAGCAGGGAAGAAGAAGGGCGCCTGCGGAGGAGACCCGAGCACGAGCTGGTGAGCTTGGCTGTCCCACTCCAGCAGAACAGAAAGCCACAAAATAAAGGAGCATCGACTGGAAGTTGAGTTCACACTTATTAGCACAGTAAATGGAAAAGTTGCAGCACAGCTTAGTGCATTCACCATATCTAATGGCACAATCATCTGTGAAAACAGAAAAATGGTTGAGAGCTGCAGAATATTCCTCAGCCAATTATCCACAATTGCTGGGTACTTCCAAATAACTATCAGTGTGCCTGAGCGGACCACCCTCCCCACACACTGGCAAGAGGCCTTTGTTCACTTGAGAAGCCAGGTCTCTTCAAGGCCCTCTTGGCAAGGCACAAATAGTAGCGTTTTAAAAATTCAACACAAGTGGTGAAACGTTGCCAGCAGGCAACTCATTCCATGTTCTTATTTCGCTTTATTCCGACTTTAACATAGGTTACACAGCTCCCTTTTTGCTTGCATGGGTGTTAGCCTACATTTGACGCAGGATGCCAAAGAGAAAGATGGCCGGCATCCCGCCCTGCCCGCCCACGCCGGGAGCGCAGTGCAGCTGGTCTCCTCGGAGAGCAGGGCGATGCAGAGGGAGCTGGAGCTGCTCCCCTCTGCCAGCCTGACGGCAGCGCAAACATCCTCGTGTTTCAAGAGGCAAAGCCTCAGAAGGGCAAAAGCTTCCTGGAAGCTGTCTGGAAAGGCACCGGGGGACCGGAGAGCTGGAAAGGACAGCTAAATCGTACACACAGCCTACAACGGTGCTGCGGACAAAAGTTAATTAAAGTTTGCTCGGTCTCTTTGTAGCTCAGAACAAGCTGACGCTGCTCAAACAAGATAGATGTCTGTGAGCTGTCTCGTCGGTCCTTAAGGCACGCGAAGTCCTGTACGGCCGTTGACAGGTCCCCGCGAGCACAGTGGGGGCAGGCAAGCCCGTCTCGCCGGGGCCACGCTGGGACCAGAGCCGGGGAGAAAGAGGGAAAGAGAAGTCCCCGCTACCAAGGCAACTGCTCCCCAGCACCTGCCAGTTTAGGCCCAAATCCAGGCCTCGGTCAAACTGATGCTCATAAACTCAGGGAATTACATGGAAACTGAATTAATTTCCTCGACCGAGGCTCCGGCAATTTGTTTAAAGGAAGCGGAGATAAAGCCACCACGTTTATGGGGTAGGAGGGAAGGTGGCAAGGTCAAAAGTATTCTAGGCTAGATATCCATGCCTTAATCCTGCTTTCCACTACAACAGCTTTCAGGCCCTTAGAAAGAAAACATTTTTATAGGATTTACATTTACATGATGATTACAAATAACCATCTGTCTGCTTCCACTTTTTCAATCTGGTCCATGTCCCACGAGCCCCCAGCCTGTGGTCAGAGCAGCTAAGCTGAAGGAAGAAGTGGATGCCCGTCAGGAGGCTTTGGGATAATTGCATTCTTCTCCCACCAGCGCTCGGCTCGCCACCTCCTCCCCCCGGCGCGTACGGCGAACATCTGAGATTACCGGGGATGGGAGGGAGGGAAAGACTATCTTTTTTGCCTTTTTCAATGAATGATAATGTCTTAAAACACAGCTACATCTGTCGTGCTGACGAGAGGGTATAAAGAGATATCGAGTAAATATTAATGTGCTTCTGTAACTTGAGTCCTGGTAGTTTATCTTCCCCTCTCCTATTCTGTTTTGTGCTTATCTCAGGGTAGTATTATTCTCATATATTATTCCCAGATTTTACACAGCCACATCAGTGGCAGGTTGGTCACCTGCCACACGGAGGTAGGTCTCCCTTGATCCAAGGCACAGCCCCACAGGCAATTTCCTAAATCCTCATCTCTCCACCACTGCTTTGGCACTTCTCTCCTCTGATACACACTGACATGCACAATCAACATGAATTATTATGTCGAATAACTGCCCAGATGTCATGCAGTGGACAGATTAAAGGATTATTATGCTTTAGGTAGCGTACGGTGCAGGGGGGTATTTTAGAACTTGGCTAATGTGTATGAGGTACTGAAATGGTCCCTGAGCAAGCCAGCACTACCTGCTGAAACAAGGTGGCAGAAAAAAAACAAGGGGTCACAGACAACCTTCCTCGTGAAGAATAATAATACGCTTCGTTTGAGGAGGCTGCTGCCCTACCTCTTTGTTTCAGCAACTGCCTCTGTCACATTTTACATGGAAAATTTAAAAAAAAAAATAAAAAAATAACACCCTAGGCAACAGTCATAGCAAGACTCCCAGGGAGTTCCTGAGCTCCCTCTCTATGCACACTGCCTGGGAAAAGCTACCATCTTTTTGTAAAAAAAGATGATAAGGAATTATACATTCTTTTCCTCCTGTTCATTTTCCTGTCCTTCGCCTGTCTCCTGATACAGATGTTTCCTAGAACACACGAATGCGAGCTAATTTACCATGACTCAAAATGTTCAGACTTTACTTTAAAATGAGGACCCAAGCCCACAAGATTAATTTTCAGAGGTGTTAGGATATTTTCAAAGAGTCCAGCAGCTTCAACCATGTTTGATTAGTAGGGTCCCTAGAAATCAAAGTGAGGAAAAGAGGAGTAGGGAGATGCTTGCATCAGGAAACAAGGAGAATCTTCTTCCTGGCAGATTCAGCAACTTTCTTTGGCTTCATCCCTTTTACACACTCAGAACTTCATGTGCCTCTGAACTCAGTATCCTACTCGGTACTTACAGCTAAAGGTATCTTGCTCTTTATTCTCAGGCCTCAGCAGACCAAAATGTGGAAAAAACACTCCATTCTGACACATCCTCTAAAACTTCTAACAGCTCATACATACAGATACAGACATTTATAGAACTTGGACTTTGTGATAAGCATTAATTTCTAAACGTGAAAGTGAAGACCCTTGCTTCTAAACACAGAATCTAATAAACCAGGTGAACAGAGAACTACAGTGTTAGAAATCAGGCACATGAACCATCACTGACAAGGAAGTAGACAAATTTCAAATGGAGTCAGTGCAAGATAGCTGTATTTTTTTCTCTCTAAATTTCAGTCTGAGGTGTACCCCAACTACTTGATTGCACAGATGTCAGGAAAGAATACAGTTTTTTTCCATTCTTATTTATAGCAGCCTTCCAGTACTTAAGGGGGGCCTACAGGAAAGATGGGGAGGGACTCTTTATCAGGGAGTATAGTGATAGGGCGAGGAGTAATGGCTTCAAACTGGGAAAGGGTAGATTTAAATCAGTTACTAGGAAGAAATTTTTCACTATGAGGGTGGTGAGGCACTGGAACAAGTTGCCCAGGGAAGCTGTGGATGCCCCATCCCTGAAAGCGTTCAAGGCCAGGCTGGATGGGGCTTTGAGCAGCCTGGTCTAGTGGGAGGTGTCCCTGCCCATGGCAGGGGGGTTGGAACTAGATGATCTTTAAGGTCCCTCCCAACCCAAACCATTCTATGATTCTATGCACACACTGCAAGACTCAGACTTTGAAATCTTTCTTCACCTCTTAAACCAACTAAGGGCACTGCTGACCTATTTTCCCTTTTACAGAATTACACAGGTATACAAGTGACAGTTACCACAGACATTAGCTTTGATTTGTTTCTGATTTTTTAAAGGCTGCTATTTGTGCTGAATTAAGCATATGCAATACAGCCTGAATACACTTACTGAAAAACTGTATAATGTCCTTGCCTTTCTTGTGATTCATTGTGATCACTTGAATGCAATCTGACATCTCCATAATTTTTTTGTGGAAGATTTTATTTGATTACTAGATAGTATGAAGAGCGGATTACTTTCTAATTTGGAACATAACATATTTATTTTTAAGCTTCCTGATTGAAAACAAAGTTCTATCACCTGTCTTCATTGCAATGAAGCCCCAGTAACCTTCTCACTTTTTCAAACTCCTGCCTCCTTCCACCAATGTATTCTGAATGCTGCAGTTAACAGTCAGCGATCTCATTACCCATCTGCTATAAATCTTCAAAAGCATCACTGTGTTTTGACATTCAAGGAAGGCAAAGGGAACCAATAAGCATAACCAAGTATTCTTTATGAATGCAAATATCCTGAAGACCACATTTAAGTAATTTCAGAAATCTAAAGCTATAGAACATAAGATGTTGAAAAATTTTCTCTAGGATACAGAGCAGATTTCTTTTTTCTTGTTCTTAAAGCATAATCACTCTTGATGAATGCACTGCACAGATTGCTAATGCTAACAAGAGACATGTTACCAAGAGTTTTATTTCATTGAAACTAAAAACCCTGTTACTTGCTTAGAAGTTCAAAGACTTTCTAGAAGAACTGGTACCACAATTACAGACAAAGAGCTTTGAAAAGTGTGCATGGTCTGTTGTAATTCTTAAGATTTAACAAGGATCAGACATTTAGCAGTTTACTAGAACAGCCATTTAATGATCCTTTAAACTCAGGTTTGACATTAGCTTTTACATGCTCTTCACATTTAATGGACTACGTATTCAGAAAAACATGGGTAAGTAATTTATTTTTTCCCAACTAATGTGAATATCAGATGTGGAACCAAGCACAACTTCAGAAAACACCACATCACAACTAAAGCAGTGTACTTTCACTGTCACTTGTATGCCAGCATGTGTTCTTTGCAGCAAGAATATGGGACTAGTTTCACCAAAAGCACTAGAGGACTCTTCAAATGACATCAACTATTCTTCTCTCCCAGCAATGCAGTAGGAAGGATTGTGTTTGGTAAAAGAGGCAATCCTCCAGAATGCCTTGTAGGCCACTGTCAGAAAAAGGATAGAGTGCACTGGAGAGACACTTGCTCTCAGTATAGCCACCCTCAGGTTCTAAGCAGCAAAATTTGAAAAAAACAAAACAAAACAAAACAAAACCACACCTCAAACTTAAAGGACTTAGAAAGATATAACCAATATTCAAAAGCAACAGCATCCAAAAATCCCTCACATGTTACTGTCAGAGATATACAAATGAAATTCAGGTGGGAGCTTTTTATGTGTTCATAAAAGCACAGAGAAACTGCACTGTACACACTGAGTACAGCACAGAGATTCCCCAGAAAGTACAGATTTAATTAGTAAGTTCAGAAACCACAGTATAATAGCATGCATTTTTACTGTTGTGAGTACAAAAGTAGCGCTGACAGGTACTTGCAGCACTATGCTCAACCTAATAATGCTACCTAGATTTTGACACAGCATTGAGCAATGGTATTTTTTCTGTTTCCAGGCTGAAGCAGGTTCTCCTGCAACCACTTTAGCTGCGTTGGTCCCCTGGGCTTCCAGCTCAAGCCCAGCCAAAACACCTAAAATGTACATGTGCCCTCAGTAAAACAAAGGAATAAGAACAGATGAGAATCATGAAAACAAATACAAATGAATGAATACTTCTTGTACGAGAAAAATAGAATGTTATATGCTTCATTTAACCAATATAATACAGACTGCAATCTCCGAGCTCCACTGAAGTGTGAATGGCCTCTAATAAACTTCTTGTGTACACATGCACAACACATACACAACAGCTGGGATGCTTTCCCATCTTGGCAGGGGGTCACTGCCACATTACTGCTTATACTTAAGCCACATTAGGCAAAGCATCAAACAAAACAGGCTGTTGCCCAACATAGGAATTCTCTTCTTTCCATCCCCCCGACCTCTGTGCCTAACCCTGGTCTCTATCAAGCTTTATCTGTTAATTATAAGCTAAAACTCATATATTCATTTTTTTGTGAGCAGGATATTTTTTTTTTTGTCAGGGGTTTTGTGTTGCTCCCTTCGGAAGTCAGGATTGAAACTGAGATATTTGAGCAGACATAGCAATGCACATATTTCTTGATAAGCTTTCATAACTCCATTGCAAGGGGACTGTGCAGCCACACTTCATCCGATATGAAGCATGAGATGCATCCACAGCTGGTATGCAGAACCAGTGGGAGCCGTCTGCTGCTTCTTGAATACCTCACTTCCCATCCTGCAAACTGTCCTCACGTCAATAGGCCATTTTGGGGTGCTTGCCAGGTGCCGTTTTAAAAAGGCCTGCTGTATAGGCCTGGCTGGCCTCATGTCCTCTGTCCCATAAACGGGCACATCATTGCACACAGGCTCAGCATTGGCATTTCCTGATGGACCTGACCCCAGTGTGCCTTTTTTAAGCATTAACCTTCTGAAGGGCTCAACTGTTTTCACTTTTTTTAGAATTTGTCACAGCAAATCGAGACTGGAAACTGAAAATGCATAAAACATGTTTTCACAGCTGTCACTGGGACATGCCCAGACAGAGAAGCTGTGGATGCCCCATCCTGGAGGTGTTCAAGGCCAGGCTGGATGGGGCTTTGAGCAGCCTGGTCTAGGGAAGGTGTCCCTGGCCATGGCAGGGGGGTTGGACTAGATGGTCTTTAAGGTCCCTTCCAAGTCTAAGCATTCTATGATTCTATGATGTGAAGCTAATGGAAAACAAGAGCTGTATGGAGGAAGAACTGTGTGTACAGGGAATGGGACAGCAGAAGGCTACAAGTCACCAGTATGTGTGCTCTCCGCTCCAGCCATATTTGGCACCCCCTCTCCAAGAATTTACAGCAAAACCCCACCCTCCCAAAAATCCTCTACCACTTATGATTGCATATTTTTTTAATTCAATATTATTTTAATACTTTACAATAAATTAAAAAAACATGGATGCATGGTCCAGACGTCATTCATTAAAACTCCAATTCCACCTTGCCTGAGGACACTAGTAGTATTTTTTTCCTCCAGTGTTCAAGTATTGGGGTTTTTTGAAGTTTCATCGTAATTCTTGCTTCATAAAAAGCTCCTTTCAAATTTAACAACTGACCAAAAATGTTAGATGGCATTTTTTTTCTGGATTATCTTGAGTAATGCAAAGTAATTTATCTGTCACTTATCATCATATTATTCTGCAAAATGATTTTAAGTTTCTGGAGCTCTAAAGAAATGAAGGAGCAATGTGATATGTAGACCCTGTATTAAATGCAGAGTCATTTGAGAGAGAGTCATTTGAGTTCTGTCAACATGCTAACATCTAGGAAATGATCCACAAACAACTAGATAAAACAGTAGTTTTGTACAGTCTAAATATGGAAAAGAAGCCCCAGCTTTGTGATTTTATGCAAACAAAGAAAAGAATAGTGTAATTTGCAGGAAATCTTTTGCAGTTTTGATCTACTCAAATAGTGTAAGGAATTACTTCTACACAATATTAAATACAACTTTCCCACTTATTTTCAAAAGAGAAAAAGTATATAAGAGTTCACATTGCCCTCATTATTATTCACTACATTGTGCAAGAGGAAAGAAAAAAATTAAAGAAGCAGAAGCAAAGACCAACCATAATAGCCTGAAGCAACAATTTTGAAAGGGGAGCTTCAGCACTCAGAGGGAGACCAAAACCTGGGTGTCCAGCTCCACCCCCCAGTCACACTATGCTGTGCCTGAGACTCAAAATGACCTTCAGCTGAGTGGTTACACCAACTCCCAGACATACTGTTGAAAATGTAATAGCATAATATTTTGAATTGCAGTAAAGGTGAAACAATCCTTTTTTTCTAACTAATGCCACTTTCCCAAAATGCTATTACATGTACAACAAATTTTGCATAGTAGAAAAACAAACAGTACAACAAAACTAGAAGAACAAAATAAATCCTCCACATGCCAGACATCCTTCTAAGCCCTTGGTGCTGAACATTCCTCTGGCAGTTCAGTACAAGAGGAAATCAGGGGAACTACGCCTCTGCTGAAGGCTTTAAAATAAGAGAAAAACTGGCAAACAGCACAACTCAAATCATTGTTTACCTCGGACTAGAGAGAAGAAACAATCTGAGATGTGCCTGTAAAACAGCCTTTAACAGGTGTGTTACTCAACACCTGGAGCAGCCCTACAGATGAAGGGCTTGTATTCCTCTTAAGTGTCTGGAAGACCTCTGTTTTTACAACCTTTCCTCTTCCTTTGGCTTTTTGTACATAAACCACTAGTGTTACAAAGAATCTATTCCAGCATAGGCACATTTAATAACTAAATATTGAAATAGGTATTATTTTAAACGGGAACCTCCCAGCACGTTTAAGTCATTCATTTCACTCCTCCTGTGTCTGTAACTCCCACAAAAGATTAATTTGTGTACATTTATATAGTTACTGTCATTCTTCAGTTGCATTAGAAAACAAGAGGCTATACTGACAAGACAAACTATTCAAGTGCCATATGATAGACAAAGTATCATACTGAAATAGGCAGATTAGATTATTAGAGTAGACAGGATTGGATGGAGGGAATTTTTAGCCTGCCACTGTGTTCACCTGGGATAGATTCTAGGCCAAGTAGTACAAACATTTTCTTCCATGCCAATTAAACAAAAAAAAAAAAAAAAAGAAAAAAAAAGAAAAAAAAAATCTCCTGTTTGGAGGATTTTTAACCCAGATCACTCAACTGACCCAGTTCTCAGCATGGATCCATAAGCAACTGAGAGAATGACAAGCTATTACAAGTGGAGCAAATAAGTGGCCAGGAGAGAATTGTACTGCTTAAACCAGATTTTCCACCAAGGAAAATGTATTGTTAAACTATGCATTATACTTCCCTATATTTAGAATAAGGAATATATAAAACACAATAGCTCATATAATCAGTGTATGCTGTGGGATTTCTCTGAGACCAGGAGAACTGGAAACATTCTCTAGTTTGCTTTTGCAGCTTCAATTAAGGCAAATTGAATTAAACTCTCCCTTGAGGAGGACCTCTGTAGCTCTGCTCCTCCTTTCCTGAACAATTCCAGATGTAGGTATGGAACATTTTCCATTTCTCTCTGAAGACTTCCACATGCCTGCCTGTGCTGCCACATTCATACAAAGAGGTGAGCTTCTGGAGGAGAAAACATGGGGCACTAAACAATGCTCGCCAAGAGTTGGTACACGTTTGATTTTTACAATTGAATTCTGTTCATCAGGGCTTCCTTTCTTACTTAGCAACAGATGGATCAGTTGGAAACAACTCAGAAGAGATGGAAACACTTCTGCTGCTGAACAAATGGAAGTTTAGTACAATGTGCCACATAATTACACATTCAGTGGCACTTTGCTTTTTCCCTGTCATATCCAGAATTTATTACCTGCTTAATAGCTCTTCTTTGCACTTCCTTTTGAGCATCTATTCAATCCAAGGTACTAATTAGACTTCCTTTTCAAATGTTACCATCACCCTGACTTCTGTTGTAAAGAATCATCCTTCCAGGGTAAGTCTGCAGGTTCTCCTTAGCATTTTGAAGCTCAGCAATCAGAATTGCCACTCTCAGGGCACACCTTTGGGTCTGGCACACGCAGGAATGATGAAGCTCCACCAGGTCTAATTGCTGACCACAGTTCATGAATTTTCCTCTCTCAAACAGACATTTGCTAAAATGCTCTTTCCCCTACAACAGTAGAGTACTGGAGATCAAGTCCATTTTACTGAGAGTCATGAAAGCTTTAAAGCCCCCAGAGGCTTCCCTCACCCCACGAAAAGGCTGTGACATCAAAAAATGCATATTTAAAAAAAATAATAGCAAGTCACAGGGCTATTTTATGTACAAGAGAGCACTATCACTAATTCAGTGCGACTAATAATTTGCTTATTATTTTAAAATTTGTTTCATGTTCTTTTTTAACCAGACATCTCAGGGCACTGTGTTACAACCCTCCGTACTTTTTCAAATGGTCGAACCGCAATGCCAACATTGGCAGATGCAAAGCAGTAAATCCAATGTGTAATGGAACTTAATGAGCATGAGCAGTTTAATTCCACATTGTGAAGGGCCTGAACATCTGAGTGTACATCTGAATATACAGTACAGTCAACACAGAGCTGTCATGTACACAGTGTGGGGAATTCACCTGCAATTTCTGGTCATCCAGGAGTCCAGGCTGCAGACATTCAATAGATCACTGTTAAAGTGTGCACGTCAGTAGTGCTGGCAGTTTGGAGTCAATCTCTACCCGTCCTTTTATTATTTTTTAATTTTAAAAATAATAAATCCAAGACATTTATTCATAACCTGCCTTCATATCCTACTAGCAATGGTAAATCCATTAAACTTTGCTGTCACTGTCCACGATGTTTATAAAAATTGTAGGTGGAATTACAAACCAGTAATACAAAGCTTGGCATTTTTTCTCCTCAGATGTAATAATGAGCTGGATAAGAACAAAGTTGACCCAGGGATTTCAATGCAGAAACTTTCATTGGAAATCCAAGCAGTAGAGTGCAAACCCATGTTTTTATGTCAATATAATAATGGCATTTCTACACCTATTAATAAGTATAGATCTACTGCTGGATTTTTGGTTGATGGGACATCATAAAATGAATTATATTTCTTCTTAAACTATATAATTAACTCTTAATGAACCCTTCCCTTTTCCCAGTAAATTCAATTTTATCTAATCCTTGGGTTTATGGTAATGTTGAGCTCATTAAAATGTTACTTAAAACTCATTAAAATGCACACTGAGAGGTAACAGCTTCATTACAGTAATATGTTGTAAAAGAAAAAAGAATGCTTTATTATCATTTAATTGTTTCCAAAACTGAATACATTTGCATAGTGATGAGGTTCACAGGATATTTCCAGTAGTACTCAATAATTATGCAGTTCAGTAATTAAAAATGCATTTTCTAAAAATAATTTTATGGTATTGCTTACTCCCTGTTGTTTTTTTCAATTGGGAGAAGTGTTCATGTAGATACAGTTTACAGAACTGAGCAACAGTGATACCTGCATTGACATTAAAAGATATAACAGTCTAAGCCCTTGGCAAATTTCTGTTTCAAAAGAATAAGTTAAAATTGCCACGAATATATTTTACAAGTCATACTTTCTAACAAAGTCATATAATATTCCTCCAATAATTTTTTCAACACCAGGGACAACCAGGAATTTTGCAAGGGCCTTTCAAGTGCAAAGCCTTACAATAATTTATCATTTATTGTTACTATATGCTTGTCACATGATAGAATACCTGAGCAGAGGTTATCTGGGACCTAGACTTAGAGGACGTCAGAGTAACTATGAATCTGCCCTAACTCAGGTTCAGAGGCAGAAGCCCTCATGCCGAGGTACCGATTGTACAGCAGTGTTGTAGCTTCACCCCTGCTTTTTTGCCTTTTGCTTTTTTTCACCACTTCCTTTTTTGCTTTTCCTTCCAGGGACTGTCCAACCTCGAAGGTAAAAGTTCCCTTGCACGGTCCTGCTAACTGCATGCCAACTTCTTGCGTTTCACTGCCAGCACAAGGATGAGAGTACCAATAATAAAATTCTGACAAAGTATGTGCATCAGGAGTAGGATTTGTCTGCACTATAGTGGTAGATACTATTATGGTTAGGTATGTGATTAATAGATTTATACATAACATATATACGCCTGATAACATTTATTTTAACAATTGCTATTGGAATACATTGATGTGCTGGTTTAGAGAAATTCAACGTGAAAGTTAAATGTCCAGGCTTGTTTGCAATATATTTCCTCACAGTAGCAAGTAAAAATGTATTAAAAAAAAAAAAAACAGTCAAAAGCAAGAGATAAAAGTTACAACTTCTCAGTAACCTCAGCACTAAGACTGTCTATTGTCCATTATTTTCCATATGACATTAATGTGGAAGATGTTTTGCTAACTTCCACTTTAACTGCCAAAGAAGAGTTACTAGAAAAACTGACATATCTTGCCAGGGTATGTAGCCTAGACTCTTAGATGGGAAAAATATAACTTTGAAGCCTTGAGTCATTCAAGGAACTGTCTAATGTGATACCATTTAAGATTCCTTCAAGTATTAATTTAATACCAATCACTGCTCTTTTCTATGGCTTTCAAATATTATTTCCACTTCTATAAAATAGATACTCTTTTTTTTTAACACACAATGCACCCAATATGGATTCTTCCAACTTGTTGTGAAAGTTGGCTAGCATGCCAAAGAGACAATTGAACTTAAATATGGATGCAGCAGGTTAGACATGGCAGTGTAAGGGGAACAGCAGAGAAAAGTGGTCTCTGCTCTTTCAACCTCTATACCATTAGTAGGGAATAACAGACTAGAACAAAAATAATCTAAAGAAAAAAAGTGAAGTACTAACCAGATTGAACATTTTCAGCAGCTGTTGAGTGAATCAACAACTATAGCCTTCCCAAACTGGCAAAAAAATCCACTTATATCTAATAGGACCGCATTCGTGTGGTACCAGGCTGGTACAAAATGAAATCGAGTTATCAGGTTTACCATAGTTTTCCTGGATGAGTCTGGACAATTAACTGCTCTCAGTTCCCAAATGTAAATGGATGATCACTTCTTTCACTCACTTTTTTGATTATTTAAATAAAATAGCCTGCACAGATTAAAAAAAAAAAAAAAGCCTGCACAGATTTTTACAGTCTCCTCTATGTACTTTGTATAGTTTCTGGCACAGTCGTCCAAATCACAATTCTATAATGCACATTTTACAAAATTAAAAAAAATAAATCCAGGACAGTTACTCAGTGAGACATCAGCGTGTAGGCTGAAAATTGTTATTTAATACAGTAAGTCAGGTCGTATTTCTAAATTTGCTTTTGATAATCCTTTCACAATCAAGCCGTTCTGATGGAGACGCATATTGCCTTTTCCACACTAATTTACATGTCATGTTCTCAGCTATTTCAAAAGAAAACAAATAATGTGTCTTTTTAGCCAAGTAAACAATCTCTCTTTTTATCTTTATTGCACACACTAGCAGATAAGTTAAGTCATTTCTCTCAAACACTCAGCAAGATGGCTAGAAATAAATTATTCTGAAAATAAATAACTGGCATAATAAGTATTAATGTTGAAAACCCTCTCCGTTGTATTTCCTTGTATTGACCAAGTAAAATTAAATGAGATACCATAAATATAAACCAGAAGATAGATGGTACACTGAGGAAAAAAAGAAAGTAATTACCTATTATATTTACTAGTTTTTCCCTACATAAGCACTGTATAAATTGAACAACCAGTAACAAAGGCTTAAAAAAAAAAAAAGTACTATTATCAGTTTTCAATAGCTATATATGGGAAGGATGACTAGTCTATTAAGTCCAATGTTTAGCAAAAATATGTAAGCACAACTGATATTAGCCAAAGATTTGTGAAATCATGGCTGTGCATATCCAAACCTCAAAAGCAGAAACACTTTTATAATGTTAATTTTATGAAAGCGTAAGCAAACAAAATTGATACTATTTTAATTCAGAGCTGATATAATAATTTAAAAAAGAGAAACCGAGAGAAATAGTCCTTTCTTGCTGCCTGAGTCGTTTTGTTCACTGCATCCCCCTGCTGCTGCGGGGAGAGAGGAGCCGTAGTGAGATGAGATACGCTCACCAGCAGGACAGGATGGGAGCTTTAGCGCAAGTGATGTGCTGCTGTGAACCGAAAATGCTTCAAGAATTTAAACTAGCCATTTCAGATTATTTTTTTTTAATTTGCAGCAAAAGAACTGCCAGATATAAGCGGTGTTTTGTACTCTCTTGTAGTATGATACGATGGTCATTTCAAAACGCATCAAATATTTTCCTGTTAAAACACTGTATAATGCATTCTTTCGTAGCGCCTCTCTGCTGAGGCTATACTGCATGTTGTTGTTTCCAAATGGATGATGGCTTTTAGCCTAATGAATTTATTTCTCAAAAGGACACCTGAATACCTTGTGGGTGAAACAAGGAAAATGGAAGACTTGAATAGGATTTTGGGGAGTTGTTTTCATTTTTACACCATGTCAAGACTAAAGACACTTGAGTGATACAACCTTCATGCCAGGGAAGAACATTTGTTCAAAAACATTGTCCTTCCATTGCCTGCTTGGAATTAATCTCATTCATAATGATCGTTGCTAGAGCAGAAATACATATTCTGACTCAGTTAAAGACTCAGGCTTTCACTGCCTTTATTCGAAGCAAAACCTTGGAAGAGGAAAGCTGAACTGTATACTCCCATATCCCATTGGAAAAATCCGTAAAATAATAATGAAAAAAATCACATACAGCAGAAAGAAAAGAAAAAAAAAATCTCAAAAGTTGAAAAAACAAAACAGCAGAAAGAACCACAAACTGGATCTCTTGCTATGAAAAACAAAAATATTTTTACATTTCTCTTTTCCTAGTATTTCTGTGCAATAATTGTAAAATGAGGTTCATTGGTAAGCAACAATACTTGCCCTCAGATTTCATTTCAAAACACATGAAAAAATATGAACCGTGTTTTGAATTTTTTAATTATTACAGCTTATACATACCTCATTCTATATTTTACGTTTCTTTTATGAAACACCTACTCTAATACTTTTGGAGTTAACTCCCAGTGGTATTTAGTGTCGCCACTGAAAACTCGTACGCTCAAGGCCACACAGCAGCTTCACTGGGGCACTCCCAAGCAGTACGCTGTTTCACAGCTGCTAGAAGCTTATATATAAACACAGGGACAATTACATCACATTCTACTTAATTCTTTAAACATCTTTATATTAATTAATATTTATAAACTCTCAAGTTTCCCGAGCTGCACAGAACTAAAAATTTCTATAAAAGAGGGTGTCCTCAACTCAGCCCAAATCATGACAAGAGGGGCTGTTTGTGACCAGAGTATGCTCTGAAAAATGATTGCCCAAGATTTCCTTTCACTTATGAAACACTAATTTGATTTCTTCTGTCTTTCCCAATGGTTTGGACTTTTTTTGTTGAGATTTATAGTTATCATTTCTTTCAGACTTTTTAAAATGGCGTATCTGTCAGAGATTTGTTTTAAAAATAAGGAAAGGAAGGAAAGAGAAAGGAATGAATGCCAAACAAAGCAGAAAGCTGGACTGGGTATTTTTGCCAGTTCTTATTTTAAATACTAAAAATCACCTGTTCAAGCTCCCCATCCTCCACCCCCTAATGAGAGTTGTTAGTAAAAAGAAGCGGTCCAGCCCACCCCCTGACGTCTTTAATTGACTTCATAGCGAGCGTTATCAAGAGCTACTCAAGCAGTGCTAATGGTGCCTGCAGATTGCTCACACATGGCATGGCTGGCATTCCTTGGACCTTAAAAGGGCTAATAGGAGAGTGTGATCTCCACTCAGCATGGGAGCAAAGACCACGAGTGATCTGAAAAACAACATGTAATTAGAAAGTATTCTTCCCCAGATGGAAGGGAGGTGGAAAATGAAGATAAAGCTGGTACCCAACCATGGAGTCTCCTAACTTTGCTATTATGGAACTTCTAGCAGAAATATCACTTCAAAGTGATATTTCAGAGTGTGTGACATTCAATAATTAAAGGAATGAGTCTGTCACCTAGGAATGTGGGCTTCTAATTTTTATCTGTGATTGAATACTTCACAGGGAGATATCCAACAGGGGTTATAGAGAGAGGTAGCTTTTAAGATTTTTTTTTTTCTACCAGCATTTCTCCAATAACTTCAGTAAGACACTTGAACATCATCATATTTTTGACTAACTTATTAGCAACGGTAAACTGAACTTTGGAACTGAAAAATGTTTTCATACTTAAGACTGAAACACTTCATGAACTCCAAACAAGTCTCACTACTGACTCCTGGGAAGAAAGAAGAAATACCTAAGTGTTGCTTCACTCCTCCCTAAAATGAAATGGTGCAAATTGTGTTAAAAGGCATGCAGAAATACAACTTCAGAGTCTAGAATAAGAAATGCAATTATGCTAATACATGTTGCTATAGGAAATTTGATGGTTAGTGTAAAAAAACTACTGCATAACTTGATGCCTGGTAAGGAAATAAAGACCAAGTTGGCAGAGGCCTGTGCAGTTACCATGTGGAAGGGAGTGATGCAGCCGTGAAGATGCTGCAGCACCATGTGACACAAAGCTTGCGAGCAGTCCTGAGGAATGCTACAAAGCAACCGGGCTACATGTCCCCTATCCTTTCCTCCTCTGGTAAATTCCACCCTTCCTACCATACTGTACCTATAGCAACAATGCAAAAGCGGTAACAGAATTAGGGGGCCAGGATGCGTGTGGTCTCCACACAATGCAGCAATGCTGATCAGAGGGAGTATCTTGAGTGCAGGGAAGAGGAAGGTCTTCATATTAATTTTCACTAAGGAAAGTGACAGGCGTATTTTTATCCCATAGGTATTCCTAAAATATGTTTAGTAATTAAATTCTTTTTAAAACAGCATTTAAAAAATATTTTCAAGAAAGATTAGGAAAAACAGAAAATCAGCTGTGATTTCAACTTGATCGCCCCACTGTGAAGGTACTGATTGATGAGTATTAAAGAGTGTATCTAAATAAAAAGGCAGGAGAGGTGCTGTCACAGATACCTATCTAAACATTTAGAAATAAAAAAAAAGAAAAGAAAAAAAGCAACATAATGTTAACCTTTAAGAAAAAGAGACTAAAGACATTGTGGACACAATGTCTCCATTTAGCTATAGAGTGGCTGATAGCATACGATTAAGATCAGAACAATGAAGCATTTATATAATACACATTGATAAAGCTGGACCTCTCTGAATGGATAATACTGCCTCTGCCTTATTTGAATTGTTAGGCATTGTTAATGAAACAGGGAGAATGGGGGGAGATTTGGTAAATATAACTTACTTGGTTTGACAAAAGCCTGTGATAAGATCCTTGACAAGAAACTATTAAGGAAAATAAATAACCATAGGATAAGAGGTAAATTCTTGTTGTGGATTAAAAATTAGCTAAGTGATAGGAAACAAAGAGTGGTAATTAATGGCTGCTTCTCCAAGTAGAGAGAAGTTAAGAGTTGGGTACCTCAGGGATCTGAAACAGGACAGATGTTCAATACCTATATTAATGGGTTCAAAGCTGAAACACGCTGAAAGTAAAGGAAAATCAGTGAACAACACAAAACTGTTTTCCAAAGGATAAATGTGGCTGAGATATGCCATAAGGATCCATTCAAATTGGAATACTGATACTGAAACAACAGACAACATTTAATTTTATATAAGGGTGAAGGTATATACATTTGGGAGGATTATTGAAGGTCATCTCTGTGCTCCAAATAGTTCTGGAATAGCAATCTCACTGGAGATAAAGGGGTGAAAAAGTCAGGAAAGATAAAAGCAATGAGGTTCCAGAAATACAGCAATATGACTTGCAGTCAATTTAGATTATTTCTGAACTCTAAGATCGTATTTTACAGTTGACACCCAAACTTTCAATTGTTTTTTTTTGTTCAAATACTTGTGCATTGTTTCAGCCTAGTCGCTATACTAAAATAAGCAGAACTTTTCACCGCATTTTATTTTCAGTAAATACAGTTCAACCAGCTGTGTTCGCCCTTTCCTCTAGCAGTGCCAAAAGTACCATACAATTATCAACATCTGTTAGAAGTGCTTTTCAAATTTAATTCCAAAAACATGTACTTCTGTCTCCTGCCTTGAATTCAAATATAAAAAGAATAAAGCACAGCACAAACAAAGGATCTATCATACACCAGCTGCAATTACAGGGCACAGCTACAGAGATGCATTAAGAACTAAGCGTAATACATCCCAGTGTGTTTACATGAGCCTAATCTAGCTGGCCCAGTCAACTACACAGTCAAGATGAACGGCATGAGTTTTAGTACTGAGTAGCAACTCTGGACTATTTGCCAGGAGTCCTGGGAGAGTTTACATCATATTGCTACCATAAACTAAAGCCTTTGTCATGCAGACATACCCAAAGAGGACAGCTGCACTGAGACTGATTGTTTAAAAATTAGTCTAGACAGTTAATGAAGTTACAGTACCAAATGTACAGAACACACCCAACTAGCAGTGTTAATAACTTGTTTGATTAACATTTCAATTTTATGGCTAGTTGGAGTGATGACCAATGCTTAAAATGATCAGATTTTTATCTAGCCCTCTCCCAAAATACATTACTGTCTCCATATTAAATAGAAAGTCATGAAAACAATGGTACTATTAAACCATAATATATGATATTTTCTCCACTTAACCTCTTCATAGTCATACAAGTAATCTTGACAGTACACCTACCCCCCCAGTAATCTTAAAATAAAAGTTTGGAAAGACTGAGAAGGGTGTGGAGTTACGGTGGGTACGCTGACCAGATATGGTAACGCAAAGTGGAAAGAAAACTGCTTGCCTAAAGGGCCCAAGGAAGTTATCTAAAAAAAGCAGAGCTCCTCCTAAATCAAGACTGCCAGTGCCTTCCAGATGCCTCCTTCACAGGGAGCGCTGAAGACTCAGTTTAAACCATATGCAAAAAATGATTTCTTTTTAGTTCTTTCCCAAATTCCCCTCAAGAAATTAAACACCCAGTTACATGTTTCAATGAAAATAAAAATTCTGCCATTCGCCATCCATTCACCATTTAAATTCCTCTGGTATTCTTCTGGTAGCTCTGCCTTCCCACTGGCCCTTTTGCACGTATGCCTGATGCCATAACTCCATGCTCCATCCCAAACTGCAGTCTAACCCTACTATCTTCTTCCCTCTATAAAATCTGTGTACCACAAATTTCGGAAAAGTGGGCCCCTGCATCACCCTACCATCAACTTGCACCCCAGGCCAGTACCTGCTTGCCTGCAGCAAACTCATTGGGTTTCCCCAGGAGGTCAGACCGTGGCTGCGCTCTTGCAGTGCTTTGCCATCTCCACTTGCCGTTGCCTATGGATGAGGGTGGACATACTGAGGAAGAGGCAGCCACAGGGTAGAGATCCATGTTTGGGCTTACCTGATTCTTGTACTGCATCCACAAGGAATGTGGATGCTATATTGTTCATGCAGATACCACAAAGAAGAAGGTAAGAAAGCAGAAGGAAAACAGAGAGAGAATGAGGTGAGAAGAGAAGCAAAGGAGACAAAGATAGGCTCCTCAACAGGGTATGTTCTTCAACCTTTTTTCAAAAGGCTGATTTAATGAGAAAGTGACTATGTGAAAGTAGAGAAACCCAATCCTGTTTTTGTCTAGGTTCATGCCTAAACACAGCATGAAAAACATTTGCAGCACTGGGATGATCTGGTTACATAAGAATAAAGTATCAGCATGTGTATTTTTACAGAGTATTTTTAATTAACTTAACACATCGTCTTCTTAGTATTTTTTCCTCACTGTTTTAAAAAGTATTGTAATGAAATATTTTAATACCCTTTTTTCCTGTATGATTTAGCAATTGCTGCTTTCCTGTTTACCAATGGAGCTTGAAATCAGTATTTTTTTGAAATCAGTATTTTTTCTTTCTACTATTTGACTGTTTCAATCAAATGAATGGCTTTGTGGATATTATTTGTTAATTGTATATTCTTCCTGGTCACTTTAAAGAAACACAGAATTGAGCTGTTTCTTTTTTCTTTCAGCAGAAAAATATAAAAGAGCAACACACTTTATTTCAACTCAGTATTTAGAAACCAATAACCTGTATTAAGTTCCTGTATTCCGACATGGAAAAATGACGAGTGTTCACGACTAGAGCCCTTGCCATTTTGTTTCTTATTCTTATTTCACAAGGGCATTTGACCACAGACTACAGACTGTCTCTTGTTGTACTAAGTGAGAATTATATTCTTTCTCCCGTTTTAGTATAAGCATTCAAATATCATAATATCCACTTTGCCCTTGAAGAAATCTCCAGGGAAAAGAGGAGTAACAGTAAATGAAAGGATAAAAAGCTGTTGTAGATTTTTGGGGTAGGAAAGAGGTGATTTGCCACTTACCAAAACTTGAAATAAAGAGAAAAAAACCCTCAGCTCTGCTTTACATTAACATTTAGATTTTTTAATCTACCTGGTATGACCCATTTAATTAAACACTCTGCTGGAAACAAATAGTTTTTTGCATGATAAGCCTGTATTGTGAAATTCATTGTGAGAGGCTTTCAGTCTCTACTTTTGAGAAGTCATAAACAGTAAAAAGGAGTTTGTTAAAAAAAAATAATTAAAAACTAAAACCTGATTAATTTTAGCATTTCATTCCAATCATCTTGCCACTACTTGAAAGATTTTAAGCCTGCTCAAACAGGTAGTCTCAGATGCTTTGTATTAAGCAGCTGAGTCAGCAATTGCCACGCTCACAAAATATGACAGTACAATTGATTACTGCCTTTTTTTTTTTCCCCGCCTCCCAGATAACTGTTTTCCTTTGAAGTCAGAGGCCAAGAGATAAAACATCTGTTATCCTCCAAAGCACTCCTTTTAACTGGGGGTGTTTCCCCATGGCCAAGGAAACAATGGTGTGATTACTATTTTGTTCCTAATAATTATAAAATTGTTAAATAGATGCTGTAAGTATAGAAAAGCTTTTTAGCACATACAGATATGAGGAAGTACATTGGATTTATTCACTTTTGTGCTCATTTTGCAACAATGAACAGCAGTGTTGAGCTAAAATCTACCTGTGTTCAACCAAACATATACTGATGTATGTGTTGATGCTTATCATTGGAAGGTGTTGTCCAGCTAACGAAGATAATGTATAGTAGACTAACAACACTTTATTTACTGGAAAAGGGACAGATTTTTCCCCTTACTAAGGTGAAATACAATAGTATCGTACTGAAATCAGAAGAGCGATCCTTTGTAAAATAGGTACAAGGGCAAAGGAGAACAGGGCACAGGAGATTTGCGTGTGCGCTTTGTTCTGTTAGCTAGTGCTACAGTGCTACTCAGAGAGGAATGTTCTGTGTATTAGGCCACATGTGATGTGAAGTTCTGCTGTTCATGGAAACAATGTGTAATCTCCATTGCATAAGAGAACTTGAAAACCTGTCTTTTCTAGTCAACAGTACACCTGGAAAGAGAAAGTTAGAGACACAAAACAAATGCGAAGGAAAAAAAAAAAATGACCGGTTGACTGAACACATCCAGGGAAAAATTAAAAATTTATTCTTTGCCAACTGCCAACCCACTGAGGGATTTGAAATGCTTGAGTTTTCTCCACCTGTATAAAAGATGCTCCCCTGCCCCCACAGCGCAACTCCTGATACACAGCTTGCAGGTGTATGTGCATCTTCTATCCAGACCTGGCAGCCTCTTGAAAGAAACTTGAGAAAGTTACCTATGAAATAAATATGGATTTTCCTTTTTACTTTCTTTCCTTCTTTCTCCCTTTTTCTCGTCATTCAGCTCCCTCTACAGATCCTGGTAGGTAGGGTGGAAGCACTGTGCAAACTGCTACCGTGCTCCCTTCGTTTCATCACTTCACCTTCTAACTTGGAAATAGCTGGCTGGATCTGGAGACACATAATCGGGGCAAGAAACACTCTGTTAGGGAGTGTTCAACTACCCACTTTGACAGCTATTATATTCCCTTGCGATTTAGACAACAGAAGAGCAAGACAATGCAGGAAGAGAAAATGATCAAAAGTGGGAGTGAGGAAGGTGAGAGCTGAAAGAAAAGTAGGTGAGTCCAGTAGCTAAGCAAACGCATGGCCCGTATGTCATTTACTCTTTTTAAATAGCAAGGCTGTGTTTGTAGAAGGGTCACACTACTTGTGAATTATTTGATGTGGGATAAAAGGTATATCAAATGTACATCTGAACCTCTACAATTGCTAGGCCAGAGATCAGCCTTCTTATCCACAAAAATTATAATACCTATAACTAAAGGCATTATCTTCCTAACAAGAGAGCTTTATCATCATTCCTTTTTTCCTCTAGGTGGTACATTTCCTACTACTACAGCAATTTCAATTTATTTACAGGACCTTAACCTCACTAGCATACATCAGTAGAATAAATTTACCATGTATAGATCTTTATCTACTCTGGAAAACTCATAAAGACTTGAAACTAAAAAAAAAAAAAAAGTTTGGAAACACTTCTTGTAAGATCCTTTCAATGGTGAAGAACTACCTTTCATCCAGTTATGTTTTCCTAAAGTTCAACAGTGTTTTTCACCTTTTCTTTTGCAACCTAAATCTTTTGCAAGATTATTATTTTACCCCCACTTCTCTTCCTCCTTCCCAGTCATTTAATATAAATGTTAAACATTGTTGCAACTAGTACACAACTCAAGGCAATTAATTTTTAATCTTGTCATCATGAGGAAAAATAATCCCTTATTTCTAATCTTAGTTTTGGTTCTTATCCTAGTTTGTACTCCAGGACAGTATTTTGTCTTTCACCCCAAAATTATATGCATATTTTAAAATCCTACCATAAAATGGTTTTAAATTTTGCCCTGCCACTCATTAGCAGATGAGAGAGGCAAGGCTCTCCTCAAGAGACGTCATGATTATCTGTCATTTATACATGCTTGTTTGGGCATTATGTTATCTTTCAGTTACTGTTTAATTTACTTTGTTAGTACTGAGTTAAGGACCACTGTTCCCCAAGATTGTTCCAATAACAGTATTACTGACAGTCACAGTATCTCATATTTTGTTCTAAACACAGTAACAGTTGCCCTAAAATGCTGCAGGGGCCTGACAGAACATATCCCAGATCACCCAGAATATGGCAGCATTTCAGAGCGGTTGTCTGCTCTTCAAGTTCTGAAACTCAGCCCCTTTTTTCCTCAGCTCTCGCCTTAATATCCCTCTTGTAGCTTGCACCTGAAATCCATTCCTGGATGTAAACTAGAAGTGCTGGCACATATATACGGTGAATCATTCAGAAACTATAATCACATCATAATTAGAAAGCAGTTATCTTTTAATAAGTTTAATGAGAGTCATACTAGTCAACTTCCACCTAATATTTAAGTAATATAGGTAGTAAACAGATAAGGGTTTAATCCATATCTGAATCAGTAACGTATCCAATATGGCAGGCATAAGATAACCACTGTTTTTGCTTCATTGTCATTACTATAGGGGGGAAAAAATTGGCATATAAAATAGCTTCCACTGAAAATAAGGTCTTTAAATTAAAGCACTCCTTTGGGACTTGCTGTTTAAACTATCTATTGCGCATCCACGAGGAAGAGTTGAAAAGGGAAATCTAGAATTGCAGCAAACTGCTAGCTAGACAACAGCACTTTGGCAGACAAGCCCCTCCAGATTTTGTGTTGCTCTGAGACAGGAACAGATTTAGCAGACACTGTAGCAGTCATCATTGCAAAGCAGTCTTTTCTAGCATGATGGTAAAGAAGAATAAACCCAAAAAAGCATAAGAAAGCTTAACAAAAATATTGAAAATATTGAAAAATGAGTTATTTTCTTCAATTGGGAAAAAAAAACAAAACCAACCCTCTACTAGCAAAACCATCCAAGAAAATTAAATTTAATGGTTTCAAAAAACACTGATCAGAAGTCAAAAAAGAAGATAGAGCCGTTATAGTAGTCTTTATGTAAGAAAGGGTGGAGGGAAGGACTGATTTTATGAAAATCACTGTATATATAAGACAATAAGGGATGAGAAGCATCTAGATTTTTTTTTGTTTCTGTTATTTTTAATTTTAAGGTAAATTGCCAAGTTTCCTTTGTTAAAATATATGCAGTTTAAATGCAAGAAGGAAAACTCTTCCTGGTCTTCCAGCTAAAATAATTTATTTCATATATGGCTTAGGTTATTAGAAATGCTGCCCCTAACTTCAACAGGTACTAAATGCCTTCCTTTTTTAGAATTAGAAGTTTATGGTCTAAGTCATCCTCATCTTGACCACTAAAGGCAAAGATTCAGCTACTGCAATAGTTAACACCAATTGTTACTGTTTGATGATATGCCTCCTTCATTCTAAAGTGTGAAGAAATTCATAAAATATAGGCATAGATTAAACATTTAATAAGCATCATATTCAACAAAACTATTTTTTCCGTTCATCTTCACATTATGAACTTAATACACACACATTCAGGGGTGGCAGCGGAAAGAACAATCTGAGTGCAGCCTCATACAGGCAGTGTGAGGAGGAAGTGCTCCCTTGCCGCACCACATCCCACACTGTGTCTGCAAGAGTGCAGCCAGCAGGTCGAAGGTAGTGATCCTTCCTCTATGTTTGGCATTGGTGAAGCTACAGCTGGAGCACCGTGTCCAGTTCTGGGCTCCCTGGTACTGGCACAGACAGGGATGTACTGGAATGAGTCCAGCAAAGGCCACCAACCTGGTGAGAGGACAAGAGCCCAGGATACAGGAGAGAGGAGGAGAGGCTGAGGGAGCTGGGTCTCTTCAGCCTGCAGAAGAAAGGCTCAGGGGAGACCTCATTGCTGTCTGTATCCGTCTGACCAGAGGATACAGAGAAGACAGAACCAAACTCTCCTTGGAGGTGTATGGCAATAGGACAAGAGGCAACAGACATAAGTTGGAACATGAGAAATTATGACCAGCTATGAGGAAAAAATTCTGCCGATGAGAACAGTAAAACACAAGTTGCCCAGAGAGTCTGTGCAATCTCCATCCTTGGAGGACTTCAAGATTCAGCTAGACATGTCCCTGAGGAACTTGACCTATTTAGACCTGCTTTGAGCAGAGGGCTGGAATAGAGAGCTCTGAAGGTCCCCTCCATCCTCAGTGATTTTCTGTTGGAAGAATGGACTTATATGAGGACAGACAAATCAGAATAGCCATGTTTTACGAACTTCTAGGAGAATATACGTGACAATAATCCATGGATACTTCAAAGGAATAAGTACTCTGGGTAGACAGTGACATCCAATAAAGTGTTTAAAACAAACGTAGGAAAAATGGATGTAGAAGAGCAAGGCCAGCCTAAACACTTCCAGTCATTAACACATCAGCGTCCTCACTGAACACGGAAAGAATTGATCCTTCTGCTCTTTGCTTTGGAAGTGTAAGCCAAGCACTATATTTCTCCTGCCTTAGCGTACCTAATAAACACATCAGGAATTCTTTTGTTTGAATAGTTAGGAAACAACCAACTCTACAGCAGGTAAAATGAGGAGGAGGAGGAGAGGAAGGACTGATTAAAAAAGAAGTTTCCTGTGCTTAACTGGGAAATGCGCTTAAACGGGATGTCTCCCAGGGAACTAATTTAAACCCGATGATACTTAATAGCTATGATTGGTGCTTAGTAAGTAGGGTAATTATGTTTAATGGGGATGCCTTAAGGCAATTGAGTGGCACTTAAGTCTTTTGTATGTCTCAATCTCATGGTACTTCTCTCCATTTTCTCCTCTAACAGCTTTCTGACCCTCTGTAACAGCTATAAATGTAGAAAATGTATACACCACCACCTGTTTCTATGAGTTTGTCCCTTCTGTGATAAATACAGGGTCACCATACAAGGCATACATTTCTTGCCTCCTCTGCTCCTATCACTGCATGAGCCACAGTACCTAGCCAAAATATTGGCTTCTCTTATCATTATAGGCTTATCTAATAACATGAGGCTTGATACCGCCACGCTGAAACTAATGGAAGTTTTCCAGAAGCAGAATCAGATTCAAGCTGAGTTTTGTTCAACGCCTGGCAGCAACACTGTGCTCTGCAATAGGACTTCCTTTCAGCGAAATGGAACAGGAATATTCTACATTTAAGAAAAATAAATCTTCATAAATGTAATGAGGATGTGAAGTTTGTGGACAGTTTTCTCTGGGATTTAAATTAACTATAGTTTTTGCTTTACTATAAGACATGGTCTTCAAGACTTAAGTTGGAATGTTGTGTTTGTTATAACACAAAATCTATAACTGTGGCTGTAAGAAAAACAGGGATGAAAAACGCTACTTAAACTAGGACCTAGGATATTGGGGCAGGGAGCGAGGGGAGAAAGTTATAGGTTGGTCATAAATAAATTTATGTTGGAGATTAGAAAGCCCCTAAATATTAGACCTATCAGATCCTGAAATGACTTTCTAACAAGCATAGTGGAGGAATAAAACAGATTTTCGATGGAGCTCGCTCAATAACTTTCTGAAAAAGATGATATAATGTCATGTCCAGAACAGCTGGAGAATAGATTTATTGATCCAGAATGTGGGTCTCAATCCTATTTTCCTAAAATCATTTTCAATACGAGAGTGTACCCATCAGAGAAAGCAAAATAAAGCATCTTTAATTCAACTTACTGTTGCCATTGTCTCAAAGAACCTGACTACATCCTTTTAATATTAAGAGAGAGGAGAGAGCGAGCATCTGTCATTGGTCTCCGTGGTCAGTCTGGCCCAAACCGTGACACTAGATTACCAGCAGTCTTACTTTTCTTGTCTGAGAGTCTAGTTAGTCAGTGGACTACAAATATTCACCATTTTTTTCACAGCAATAACTTTACATAAATTAATTGAAATGTTGCAAGCTAAGCACATGGATGCTGTATAAGCATTTGAAATTTAATACAATGAAAATATTGCAAGGCTGTTAGTGGTAAAGGGTACCAGCAAGGTGGTTTTATGAGGCTTCTCACTGAGCTGTGATAGAGATGCGATTAAACCACAATTTTAATAAGAGATACAGACTTACCATTAAAGAGAAATTAAAAAAAAATACATACATATTTTACGATTTTCAAAGTATCTTTGCCAGATGGCTAAAATACCCAAGTTCCCACTCCAAACCTGAATTGTAGAAAGGCCAGTTCCCAGCTGGGAGGTAAAATTACCTTTTATAAATCCATTTGCAGACCATATCCTGAGACAAACTTCCTAGTCAATACATTATTTTTCCTATTATATGTATTTTAGTAATTGTAACATATGCATATTCCTCATCACACTTGTCTCTCTAAAACACATATTAGTAAGAGCCTACAGACATAATCTGTTACTGTCTTCAGTTCTCATTGATTACAACACTCCTAGGGGCTGGATTTTATAAGGATCTCTCAGCTTCCCAGTGTTCCATGCTTTAGAATCAAATGTCCTTTTCGCAAAGTTATTGTGCTTTTAAAGTATCACTAAAAAACAAGAATTATTTTTGAAATATTTTAAACTCCACAGTTACCAATTCTTAGA
The DNA here is from genome assembly GCA_013398915.1 of Dromas ardeola. NCBI lineage: Eukaryota > Metazoa > Chordata > Aves > Charadriiformes > Dromadidae > Dromas > Dromas ardeola. The sequence continues at coordinate 219,505 of VYZM01004384.1, read as the reverse complement.
ATATTTAATATGAACAGGGCATTAAATAGTTATATTTCATCCTGAAAGCACAAAAGACCGTCTTAGCAGTAGTCTGTTCACACAGCTCCTACGGAAATTAGTATAAGTTCATATTGGATTGTTAGATTTCCTGTTAAGCAATATTTCAAAGTAAACTGATTAAATCAAAATGCAGTCCATATTTGCATAGGGGATTGGTAAAACTGGTTACTATTGCTGTCAGCTAATAAAACTAGCAAGTTACATTAATGTTGATATCAATATCAGTATCCTTTTCACAGGGAAGCACAAGTATTTACATCATTTCACATCTCTGAGTTAACTTTTATTGCTTTTCTGTATGAGAAAAGTAGACTCACTGAAAGATTAAATCACTTGCCAATGGTTGCACAGCATGTGAGTGGCAGACCCATCCTCAGAACCTGAGCCCACCTTCTCATTCTACCAACCCTACTGTTTTCCTCTAGTATGCTTTGAATGTACCAAGCAGTCAGAATCTTCAGCTTTTAGTCATGTTCAGAAATACTTTCCTTGCAAGCAGCACCATGATTTCAATGGAAATAATGAGTAAAATAAAATCTAACACGATCATGGTTCTATCAAGCCCTAAGTTAAAATCAAAGTTCAGAATGCTAAAGAAAATATATACTTGAAACATTCCTTATTGAGGCACCTGTATGACAATTTTACGCTTTTACTGTTATACCCTTTGTTTCTGTGCTTGTAACTCTTCTGGGTCACAGGTTAGATTAGATTAAAAAGAAATAAAATGTGAATGATGGGAAAAAAGTATCTGAGCAGAAGTATAACATAAATTTTAGGACTCATTGTTTCTGTGCTTGGCATTTTGTGGTTTTTTTCTGTTTTTTAAAGATTTGAAGTTTCGATTCACACATACAGTTCATTAGTAATGACTCTACAGGAAACAAAAGTAGCAGTTGCTCTAAGTGGATAATGCAGAGGAAAATGGTATCAGACTGAACTGGATTTGGATGCTGCTTCCTGCATCCTCTGTTGTTAAAAAAGCATCGGATCTCCAGAAGAAATGAAAAAGCACATCTAAAGCTTCCCAGAAGCGTCTATGCATTTAAAAAATGGTGTGCTCTCAGAAAAGTTCAAAGCATCCTGAAAACATTGATGAAAACTGTAAATAAACATGAAATCACCAATATGAAGACACTTACCTTAAAACCATAACGTATTAGATATAATTTTGGGGAAGAGTTATGAGTATAAATACTGGCTCTATTCCTCCTCTAATGCACTCTAATTTATGTAATGTTAACCTATGAGAGGGAAGGGACCGGAAAAGAAAAATGTTCACAAAATTTGGTGCAACTCTTTTCTTCACTTGAGTCAGAGGTAAGTCACGTTATACCGATTGACCCTCAAACTCCGCTGTGAGCTATGGGTACTCAACAACAGGCTAGTCACAGGTTCTTCTGAGTGACAGTTCAATTCATTTTGGGGACAAACTAGTTTATAAATGTGTCAATATCCGACTCATTTCCTGGCCAATGTCCTCCGAAATATAAACTACAATATGGGCAAGAATGTGCCATAAAGCGATAAAAATAGATCTACCATCGACTAAAGCTGTTTGCCCCACATCTCCTTCAAAACAACGAGGAGTGTTATTGTATAAGAAAGAAATCAATACTCTAAATATAAAGGAATGTCCTCAATTGTTGCAAATAGCTGGAGTTTACCAAACAACACTATATGTCTTCTTACTTGGAATTTTTCCGGTGCCTTCAGCTACACTGCAATCAAATGGCGTATGAACAAAAAGTGATACCAAACATCATTACTAAGCATCCAAAGCAAAAAAAAAAAATACGCAATGAGCTCCTGACGTACATGCAGCGAACTGGTGTGTGCTAACAGAGAAAAGCGAGTATTTTTAGAGCATACATAATGAGGCCCCCACTAATAGCCTGGTCACTAGTGACAACAGTAAAGAACCTCACATACTTGTTTTTGTTAAATGGGTGCACTGCCTATTGCAAATCAAACACAGCTGAGAGAACCAGCTCCAAAACAGATGTAACAAACAGCCTTGTTCTTTAAGGTGGAAAATCTACGTTCAGTGCAGTAAATACAGCTTTGTGCACAAAAACTTAATACAGCCAGACCTGAAAAAAATACCAAAGTGATCCAAGAAAATAAATGACATCTGACTGGCTTGTTTACACTTCCTCACGTCCCCAAACCACTTTGGTTCATTTACTACACTTTGTCACTATGCGAGTGTTTGGGGGATTTCAAATGGACTCATTCTGTTCTAACAGATGTCAAAGAAGAGGTACATTGGTTTTAATGCCTATTTGGGGACATGTGGGAATAGATTTTTCCCTTGTATAAAAAGTCTGCAGCAGTCATCCAGCAGGATCTGTCTCCATTCTTTCCCATATTTATATCCTCCTAAATTTCCTCAAAATAATCGAGTCACTATTGTTTACTAATGCACTGCTGCTCACATATTATTTTCTGAAAGCACTTCATTGTTGCAATACCAGTCAGATTATAAAAGTGAATCTGCCACAACTTTACAACCATCACAACTCTGGAGAGAGCCATTTGTCAACTGCAACCACTTCTGTTTCCGAGGTAAAACAGACAAAACCCCAAAACTAAAACTCATATGCACAGACACACATATATATGACTTTCTATGTGAAATAATATTAAGAAAAGCTCAGCTACAAATGGAAGTCATTACCATAATTAACAAAAAAAGTTAAAACTTTTAGAAGTTGAAACTAATACGGTATTTTTTGGAGAAATTCTTAAATGCATTAGTAAATAACATATTCCACTGATACATTATAATTTGAGGATATCACATATTCTTAAAACACTGTCACTTGCATTTTTTTTCCAAAGAAATGTGAAAATTGGTTAAATTTTTAGGCCATGAGCTAAAATTTTCCTTAGATATAACAACAGAAATCACAATAAATGATATAAGCACACGGAGAGCATGTAAGAGATGAATTTGTCTTCAGTTTAAGGCTGTTAGTGTGAGCTAGCATATATTCCTTCCTCCCTTACTAGAGAAAGCATAAGCCATCAAAACATGCAGTCTGCCAGTCGTATGTCACCACATAATGTTTTTTTCTTTTTTGGCTTTAACTCCCCCTTTTTTTTTTTTTTGCCTTCCCGAGAGATTCCTCAGCACTAAATGCTACTGAGAAATAGCTAGTGGCCTACTGCCAGACACACACACACTAAATTTTTCTCACAATGAGAAAATAATTCTGTGATCTCTTTTTGGTCTTCAGAAAGAAAGGTGGTGATATCTTTCAGTTCAAGCAAAGATCCTTTAGGTCTACTTTAATAAAAAGGTTATCTCGCCAACTTGACGAATCATGACACACATCCAAAGAAGAGAACACCTTGGGGTAACTGAGTTACAGACCTGATTACTCCAAATTATACTCAGTAATTCAATAACCTACATAGATGTTATACTCTTCAGGTGACATCCTTTCTTTTTCATTATTCAAAAAATGTCCTGATCACGCAGGTTTTATCTACTTTTGGCACTGTAATATCAAGCGAGAGTAAAACAGTAGTGCCCGACTACTTCGGATCATGAATGAAAGGGAGAAGCCCAGCCTGGGGCCTTCAGCAAGCCATTAATTGGAGCAATATCTTCTGCTGTGTTCACTGGGTCTTATTTGCATGCACTAAATCTTTCCAGTATTTCAGTGGCTGCATGCAGAAATGAAAAAGGGCAAGACTGGGTGGGGGCAATCATCTTAAACTGCTTGGCATTTCAGATTATCCAAAAAGCAAGCTGTGTGGGGCTCCTCTGAATGTGAGGATGAAAGTACCAATTGCTTACCAGTGTCCTTTGGCAAGAAGCAGGCACTATTATCCAGAGCATTTAAGGTGATTAGGAATTCAGTATCCTGTATAAGGGTACAGGACACTGTCTTTCCTTAAAATCTTTTTTAACATAGCTATAAAGTTCTAAACATCATTATGGAGCTGCAGTGGGGAGGAGGAGGAAGGTCAAATTGCAGGCCATACTTCTTTCTTTGTAACATTGTCTGAGAATTATGGCAGTGGCATAAAATGCTACATTTCCTTTGAACGCTACCATTTCATCTTCAGAATTTGTTATGCAACTCATATTTGTACTCTACTTCTCATTTCTTTTATAACAAATTATTCTGTGCCTTTTTATGATCTTGTAGGAAGTCAAGGTTGAATCAAAGCCATTGTGACTGCCAAAGTGCATGTATAAAATTATACCACTAAGCATTAACCTTGCTTTGTAGGTTCACTTAGACTTTTCAATTAAAAGTTATCTTTAGTATTGAAGCAAAGTACTTTATAGTTTTTCAGTTAAAAGTCACCTTTAGTATTTAGGCAAAACCACTTTTATGGTAATTCACACTTGCATTCTCAAAAAACTCTTCCGCCTAAAATGGCTGTACAGTGACCTTGTTTCATCCAAAGTTTTAAAAGAGCACTGAAGAATTTGTAAGCAACATTTGACTTGTATTTACTTAGTCCATTTAGTAAATGTGGGAAAAGGTAAAAATCAATACACTAAAAAAACCTCACATCTCCCAAAGGAAATTACATAAATATTGTACGTGTGTGCACGTGGGCCTGTGTGTGAATATATAGCTGGGTGTATTGGTACATTTTTAAAACCAAATTCAGTAATTACATGGCATTATTTTTTTCTCTCTCAAAATGCCAGTTAAGCCGTCGGGAACTGCCTATATTTCATGTATAGGCTAAAATCACATGTTTTACATTTGCAAAATAAATATTCTCTTAACTATTTAAAAAAAACCTGTTGAAATTGGAAACACAAATCACAGTGCTCCTGTTTTGTCCAGAAGCCTCAAACAATGAGGATAAATGAGCTTCTCCTGAGCTTCTACAAAATGAACCTTGAAGTGCTCAGTCATAAACAGGGAAAACTCCAAAGACCTGTATGCCCCAAAGATTTATGCACATGTTCAACTATATTCATTGTCACTAATCCCACTGAAGTCAATAGGAATATTCACAGTGCATAAAGCTACGTACACACATAAGACTTCAGCCTCGGGGGCTGATATTTCAATAGTTACTTTGCTTGAGTAATACCCTGAGGATCTGGCTCTGTAAAGGCTGTCCAATTCCTTCACTGGTTCTCAGTGACTTCTCTAGAGAATAGTTACCAGTCACAACTCTGTTCTGTGGGAACTGGCCTACCTCTGTTTTTTGCCCATAATGCTTTCACTGATGTAACACTGGTTTCAGTCAAACTAACATTCTGAATTACTCCTTGAAACAGCTTACCAACAAGCCTTAGTACACAGAAGCAAGTGACTCTCGATGATGGAGAAGAGAAACAGTGGCAATGATTAGGCAGGAAAACAAGGTACTGGGTGTCTAATACAATATGGGATTTTCATTTACGGAGTAATAGGGATGGTATTAAGACTAAATCACCACAGTGTCAGAATGTGCATAGTGATGATAAAAGATTATATGCTTTATACATGACTGATGATACACATTTCGTGATGACACATTTAGAAAATATCTGGAAGGGAAAAGACAAAGTGATGTCTCATGCAACTTATGAAACTGCAACATTTACAACATGTCACCCTCAAATTAGTGTACAACGGGAAAAAAAATGACCCTTTCACTATCAATGCCCCCAGCTCTTCTGTTACAATGGCCTTGACAAGAAACCCATTTATTTTCTTCAGAGAAATTGTTCCGAGGTGGTTGTTAGGCGCAGTAGGGGCTTGACTCCTTAGACCTGGACTGGATTAGACCGCCCCGACAAAATAAAGCAGAGAACAATGTTGCGTGTTTGTCTCACTCACACTTTGGAAAGGTTATGTATCTTCTCTGGGAGAGTCATTCCTAATTTAGTTTGCATTGTAGGGATTTTGAATCCCACGACTGTGGCAGAAGTTAGAAATTATGCCAAGATTTATAACATTTTCTTAATACTGTAGTGGGAGTCTCTCATAGGAAGGACAACCTAATTAAAAAGTTGTAACAAAACAAATATTTTAACACAAGTCACAGCATATACTAATTCTCCACACAGAAATAAGCTTAGCTTCCACTTGGTTTTCAAAAGAGACCTGTTTCAACTTCATCTGTGAAAGGGTAATTTGGAAAAGATTCACCTATACCTACTGCTGTTTTTCTTTAAATAACTAAATAAATAGAGACATAAATACCTATTTAAACAAAATAATTTTACATCACACACATTCATTTTACTCACAACTCAGTAATTAACTTATAATAGTAGCCTTTTTTAATTACAATTTTCTGCAAAAGAAGGCTCATTTTTTTGATCCATAAAATTACATAAGCCAGAAGTTTAGAGAACAGGAGTCTACAAGTAATCAGGTAAATCCATACTCACAACACATCCAAATAAATGTTTGAATCCCTTGTACTGTTGACTAGCACTTTTTAAACTCACCCCAACTAAAGGAGATGCAGGAGCAAACTTTTCGGTAACAAGCTTTGAAAACCTTTTATCGATAATGCTATTTGCTCTTATGCAAGACATAATACATTTCAGGTCTGTATGTAAAAATGTCATTCTATAGTAGTAGCCTGTCTCCTGTAGATGTTTTTTATACTGCTACAAAATTAGGTATAAAGTATAGCTGTCCTCCCTGTCTGGGATTACACTGTACTGGACAAATACATAGCACTGATTGCACTGCTCCCACTGACGTTGCACAAGTGCATTTGTACCAACAGACTAGCATTTGAGAGAGAAGGGAACAACAGTTCTAGAGGATCTCAGTGGCAGGTGAAAAGGCCAATTTGTGTATCAGTCTCCTTTCCCAAGACACCTGTGAGACTTCAAAGTCCTTTATCACATATTGCCATCTAGCAGAGTCAGCTGTTTTGGGAGGCAGATAAAGTTCCTAGGCAGTTACAGTGATAACAACAGCCCGGTCCGCTGAAATTCTAGAAAGAAAGTTAATTGCTTGTTCATGATTTACAGGATTTGACTAATTTGTCATTATTAAAGTAAATGGTTGTCAGCCAGCTGTAAATAGGGTAAGGTATTCTTCTTCATTTACATGTAATGGATGTACAGGACCAGGTTCCTAAATGTCTTTTTCTACTCAAAACACTTGAGAACTTTATCTGAGGGAGTAATGGCAATAGTCAGAGTAATGCCACGAGAATATTGGTCTTTTTTTGGTAACATGTATCATATTAGATGATAAATTTCATCAGAATAATATGAGGGCTTGGGAATTTGCTCACCAGCATCTTCCCCACACTTTCAGCAGGACATTGTTTGGGATTAACTGTTCCCATACTGTCTAATTTCCATCCTTTAAAAACAATAATTAATTCTGCAGATTTCTATGCAGAGACTGGGTTCCTTCTCTCCCTCTTTAGAGGAGACTATATCTTCTCAATCTGAGCATCTACTCTCAAAAATTAAACTTAATACTATGAACATTTTTCTACCTCTTTGTCAAATTTAACTGAAATGATGAGGATCAGAGAGCAAAAAGGGCAGTAGGCAGACACACACAGTGACTAATGCTGATCACACAAGCATCATTTCCATAAGAAACCAGGGTCAAAACATTTGCCTAATATTTTTTTTTTTTTTTAAATACAGTGGCCTGCCATGAAAAGATACTGAATACACAAAAGACACTGACTTCAGTAAGAACATTACCTCATTTTAGGTACAAAAGGACACGTTTAGTAATTCTGAAGAGTATCAAGCTGAATATATCTGTAATAATTATCAATAAGAAAACCCTCCCAGCAAAGACAAATTTTTTGGAAAGATGTTCTTTTTCCTGAAGCCAGCAGGAGTTGGCTTTAACCCACTCACACTTTACATATGTAGGTAACTGCTTAGGGAAACTTGGCGTTTTGAATCTAGGTTCTCAAAAACTCTCAGAAACCCTCACTGTGGCACAGAAGTCCAAGACCTACAGAAGCATCAGTGTGGCATAAGGCTCAAAACTGTATTGGAGCATGTACGCCACTAGACCACGTTCATCCAAAATATATCTGTTAGCACCTCCAGTGCACACTCACAGTGAAGTCAAGCCCCTGTTCTTTCCTTCTCTTACAGTCTTGGAAATTTGCTGTGAATCCTAAAGGCAAAAACTCCAGAATAATTTCTTTCACCTCACAGGAAGAAATACAAGTATTTTTTAAATAAATGTCAGCTATTTTATACAGGAGAGATCAGATTTCTTGAGTCCTCCATAAGAAATAATATCGGAAAAATGCACTTGTGTTTTTGTGCTATTTAGCCAACTTGCTCTTAATCTCAGTGGATTTAAACCTGAAAGTTACTAAGTCTTCCTGTGAAATGAGTAAAACCATCAACTCCTAAGAAAGGCAGTGATTTTTAGGAGGGTCAGCACCTTACAAAATGGAATTTAGTTAATATTGTCATTCATGACTGCAACAAAATGAAAGAGGAAATTACAAATGAGTGGACAGAAATTTTGACTGTGTTTTAAGTCAAAATCTTCTTAATGTTGATGAAAACTTCCCAGTAACTTGAAATACTGAACACTTAATGTGCCATAGTTTCATTAATCATTTAACTCAGTATGTATAAATCCAAACCCCTGGGGAGACAGATTTTGAAATGATCGTTTCAGACAGTGTGTACCTCTAATGAATGCATTATTTGGGATATTTCCAACATGGTTAATAAGGTAATGTTCATAAAAGAGACAAATGAATGGATATTTCTGGCCTACCTTATATGCTTGGACAAATTGTGATGAACACCATGCATGCAAATGACAAAGGATTAATCATACCAAAAAAATTGAAATTCACTGTTTATCCCAAAGGCAAATAGAGTACGTCAGTAAAAAAAAAGAATAGGCACTATGCCTAATTTTGCATAGGCAGTGAACTTCCAAATTGACCAACAGTCAAAGCAGCAATTTCAGCATCTTTTTGAAAACTTCTGCAGGATTTTTAAAGAATGAGAACCGATTTTCCAATTATGACTAGGCTGAAAACAAATCAAAACTAACAGCTCTTTGAAGAACTGACCTAATGTTTCTATATCTATTTCTTTAAGGCAGAGGTAGGACACATTCTAGGAACAGGAATTTTTACCATAAATATATGCTTTATATTAAGTAATTTTTAATTCTGTTAGATTGTCACTGTTGGTATCCAGCACTGTCCCAGAAAACATTTTCCGTTAAAACTTAAACATTCCCTTTACATTGTCTTGACAGATCACATCTGACCGTCTTAAAGACCTGAAGTCCCCAAGGTATTCTATTGTGAATAATACATATTATAACCAATTTTATTTTTAAAAGCAGTTGTACTAAATGCTGGTGTAGCACATCTTCCATAAAAAGTATCTTGTCCCTGAAGACAAAAATGAGGGATTGAGACAAAAGGTGCAGATATTTTTTCCCTTGCTGCAGAGCCACTCTGAACCAAATGAGCTCATATGCTTTGAAGTGATACAGTGACTATGCATCTATAACACTAAACTGTGCTAAATCTGATTCCTTAGAGGGAAGGCTAAAGTGGCAGTGTGGTGAATTGTTCCTCTGTGATTATGTTAGAAGAACATGTACCCTCAACCTCTCATCACCCAGTGTTAGACACTTAGCTACAAAATATGTTAAAACCTAAGGAAAATGTGGATTAGAAAGCTCTGGAAGTAATTTTTTTGAATGACACCTATTCAGCAGGTCTTAAAACAAGGCAGCAGTGCAGATTAAACATTAATTTTGGGGATTAAGCCCTAAATTATAATACTTGTGCGGAGCAGACATTGCCCTCATCGTAAAAGTTAAATTTCTAAAGCAGAATGAGGAAGGATTTAGAAGGCATGAAAGCTGTAAGGGATTAATCATATTATAGTAGTGTTCCTTCTTATTTAAAATATAAAGCCCTTCGTCTCTGAGGACATCAAGGAGAGACAAAATATGTGAATGAATAACACACTGTGGCACAAGTACACTTCAGTGCTGTTGTTGAATTAAACAAGCCCATACCTACTTACCTTTTCAATGGGGAAAGCTGAAATGTAACAGAACTAGAATCTCTGTGCACTGTAAAACCAGCAATAACCATCAAAATAAGGGGCTGAAGTTTCTAAGGGATTAAGAATTTCTGAATATTTGAATTTTAAAGTGTTCTATTATGTTGGAGAAAGACTAACATCTCTCCAAAGTGTAGCTGTCACTTTTCACAAACACGTAGAGCTGTATGCAGTTTATTATTTCAGCCTTGTATGACTCCTCACAGTCAGTAAGTTACTGAGTAGACACTGAATCCTCCTTAACTCTCTTAAACAGATAGCAGCTAAAGCTAATTGTAAAATAGAATATATTATTCCTATCTTACACAATAAAACCTGTTACTGGTGGATTCCTTTACAAATACCAATCAGGTCTACTTTATGATATGTTCATTTCATTGTCTCCAATAATCTGGGACACCCTGTTCTTTTACTGACCTTTGGCGACCCTGTCTCATTCTTTTGGTCTATACTGCCCATCTACATTGATCTGTAGACAAAGCACTGTCAGATGGAATCAATACATCATTCCTTCAGCAACAAGACTGGCTTTTGCTCAGTTTACTTTCATTTTTTTAACAGATCAATAGTGCTAAACTGATGTATTGTAAATTGGGGTGTAATTAGTACCTGTCTGCAGGCCTGTTAACAAGCTGCTAAAATATTATGCAGACTTTTTTAGTTAAACAGAAGACTTCAAACTCTCTTCAAATGTGCGTAGGTGGCTATTTTAAAGACATTCAGGGGACAATAGACTCCATAAAAATCATGCCCCCAATGTTTACACAGAAAGTTTTCAGTTTGTATTGACAATGAAAAGTAACAGTGATTAAAATGAAACACATAATAAAATTAAATCACCAAACCTGAATGTCACCAATGAATACAGCTAAAACCCTCCTCTCCTTCAATTTAGGTGAAGATGATAATTTTGAGTGACACCTAAGATTTCATACATGGTTAAGACCATATAATAACTTGCAAGTTTCTGAAGACATCGCCACTTAGCAATTATCAATCAGATGTGTTTGATACCATCCACTGCAAACTTTTAATTGCAATACACTAATTCTAACTTGGCCAAACTAAAATTAAGATAATCCACCACTACAGTCATTTATAGCAAAGCAGACCTGCTAAAATCTATCAGCACCACTACATCATGGGCAGAGAAGCTGCTGAGAAGTAGTATTTGTGTGTTTTTAAAAAAGAACAAAAGAAAAGCAACAAAACCTACGTTTTCTTTCTGGACTATTACTTTCTCAGGTCAAGTTCCTCATTGAAAGAGCAGAGAACCAGCACAACCACAAACCCTTTGCCACTCATCATGCACAACAGCTCTCATTTATGAGCATTGTGGCCAAAACCTTTATGTCTGTTGTGGATTAATGGAGGTTATTGTTACAAAACTTTTATTCAGGCAAAACCTGCTCTGAGTTCAATGAGACAGACTTCTGCTTGGGCACTGGCATTATTCTCTGCTTCTTCCTCTCTCTACCCTGGCTTGTCTCCTTTTCTGTATTTCCTTCTCTTCCTTGGTCAAAGTTATTCTGCTGACTGTTTCCCTGGTGTCCTGCTCCTACGCTTACCTGGGGGCATCTTTTAACCATCACCTGAAACCTCTAATTTCCTTACCCATGACTATATTATTGCTCCACACTGTTCTTTCCCAGATTCCTTTTCATAAGCTCGTGGCCTTGCTCTCCAGAAACTATTGGTTTGAGGAGCCCAGCTTGAGACACTTTATGGAGAGAGGCCAGGCTCAGCAGCTCCACAGGACCAGACCCACTCAAACACAACATGTTTAGTCCCCAGAAAAAGAAATGCACCCCAATATTGAAATTCACAAGCAAAGTTATACATATTCAAGTTTAGTGTGAGTGCACTGCTGACCCAAGAGATGTTTTAAATGGACTGTCTTTGTCCTTTTCTACCACCCATCGTTATGAACTCATCTTTAAGTATCACATTAATTCAGGTCCCAAGCCCACAATGTTTACTCATGTCTAGGAAAGGCTGCATAAGAGGCATAGGGAATATAGTAAAATGCTAATCCAGGAGCCATGTAATTACATCAGACTCTCCACTCACAATGAAAAGCATAACTCTTTAATAACTGCTGAGGAAGGAAGGAAAACATAAGCTCCATGTTATTAAAAAGAAGTGCTGCTTGAGTCTGAAGACACCATGAATAGAGAGGATTAAAGTCCTGGAGAAAAAAAAAAAAAATCATAGGTAGATCAGCAAGTCCACTTTTTTTTTTTTTCCCCCTTTAAATAAAATACCACATAGTGAAGGGAAGAGTCACAAAAAAAAAAGAGGTTGCCTCTTCCCATCAATTAAAGGGTATATGTACGAGAGATAGTTGTGCATTAATTTTTCATCTAGATTCAATTGCACAAATTCAGAATGAACAACATCTTACTTCGTGAGTATTCCTACTAGCTTTGAGAGAAACTAGGCATGTGGCAAGGCGATACGCAGTAGAACAAGGATATCCAGTTCCCGGGTAGGAAGTAACAGATGTCTGAAGGTGAGCAGTCAGCAGCGGCGTGGCTGCAGGTCCCGCTGTGCTGCATGCTGCTCTGAATAGCATATGCTGCTCTCACGCAGATGGCAAGGGCCAGCAGCCTCGGGAGCGGCAGAGCTGCAAATCACCGTCCCTCCACGGGGCCTTGGGACCTGTGACGGGGCCCACACCTGGACATTTGCAGAACTTAGCTCCCATACCAGAAACAGCTCAACTGCACTGGCCCCAGGAGGCAGGTGATCCGCCTGAGCAGTCAGGTCATCACTCTTACCATCACAGCTATGCCGATTTTGAAATTTGAAGCAACTTGTTCAAAGCCACCTATGCCTCTTTATCAAGAACGGTTCTTGCTCAGACCTCCTGATGCTCTTTTATTGAGGCCTTTGGAGACCTTACCGCTTGGGGTGGAAGAATGCCCAAGCTCCATTACTCTGTAAGGAGCTGCAGGAGTTTGCTTTGGGGCTGTTCGTTTCCGTGAGATTTTGTGGGGGACAAGAGCACGCAGACCCACTGTAATTTCCAATAATCTTTTCTGTGCAAGCAGCAGGGGGAGATGGTGAAAGCAAAATAAGGGAGAATAAGAAAAAGATCAGCAGAACCAATGAAAGCACATTTTAGTTGAGAACATTGTTCTAACAAACAAACTGAAAATTGTAAGTAACCTGCCAAGTCTTTTCCACTCTGGAACCTTATAAATTTGAGGTTACCTTTATATGTTTCAACGTATTTCTGTGTCTTAAAAATTATTAATTAAAAAATCTCCTCTACAGTGCGATTAAAACATATGGAGTTTATAAATTCTTATTTTTCACAGTATTAGCAAGAAATTACACCTTTCTCAGAGTTACTCTTCCCTCTTCTTTTGGTTACAGACAGTCCATGCACTGCAACAATAGATCAAATATAGACAACCTGCTTTTTATCATTCAGTGTTATGCTTTGAAAGTTCCATGCATCAGTGGAAATGACACCATTGATTTTATCTCTAGTCTTTTGGTTGGGGGAGGGGAAAAAAAAAAAAACAAAAGAGATAAGACTCTAAAACTGTACGCATCTGTGCATGAAAAAATGTACCTGGACCTCGAGAGATAAACTGAATTTTTTTTATTTTGTATCTCTGTCCAGAAGCACTCTTACCTCTTTGCACAATATTCTGAAAGACATTTTCCTTTTCTTCTAATGACTTTCTGTCACAAATTGAAAAAGATTATTTTATGTTTTGATTTTTACTTCAATTTAGATTTGGAAATAACATACATGAAACAAGATCCTTAAACATCCCACATGTGAAATACTCTTGGTTTCATTTCATCCTAGTTGGGTACTACTTTTCATGCTGCCAGAAAACTTGAAAGACACCAAACTAGATGCCTTTTGAAGTGGTTCATTTTTCATTCTCCCCTGTGAAAATGACAATGTATGTAGGAGCACGTACCCATATGTACATGTGAAGTCCTAGATTTAAAGAATGGCAGGCAGCACAGTACAGCAATTCTTCCATTTCATTCTAAATCCAAAAAGTATGACTCTCTGAATGTAAGAATGTTTATTTCCTGTATAATCCCATCTTTTCTCCTCCTCTCTCTGTGTCTAATCAACGTTGAGCTTCACTTGTCAACATCCAGGACTGTAACATAAGCTCCAAAGCTTCTAGCTACAGAGAAAGAAATCTGAACTGCATATGCTACCTTATACACTACATACCTGCACTTCTACCACACAGTTCTCCTGTGAAGCATTAACTCTAATCCAGTCAAATACATCATGTATTTTCAGCAAAATAGAAAGCCAAGGCCCCATCAGTGCCTGCTGTTCTCTGATACTGATCGCATCCTTCTCTACCTTCATCTGTCACCCTGTTCACTTGGTAGGGACCACGCCGTGCCCATGGGGCAGCTCTGCATGGAGCAAGAAGCTGCAGGAGGAACATGGTCTGAGACAAGGGCAGCTCCACCAACCATCTGCCTCACGTCAGCTAACGTGCACAGCGGTACCTGTCTGAGCCACTAACATGCCCTTTTTACTCTCACTCCTCTTTTTATTTCCTCTGTATTTCACCTGCTGTATTTAATGCCATTTAGTCTAGAACAGTTGGGTGCAATTGTGGTACAGAGCTGCCTGAATAATCACAAGGCGGTTTTGGGCAACCACAGGCAATAAAATGGCACAGCACAATAATCCAGTTTGCCTTACACAGTATTTGAGGGCAGATTCTGCATCTTCTCTGTCCTCAACAGGGATGAGCCCATTGTCCTTGGTTCAATAAAGGACATGGGTAACTGAGTACATGTATGCATACAATTTTGTCTTCACTAGTCCTCCTTTTATTACATTTATTCCCACTGGAGTGACCTCTAATATTACCAAACTCTGAAAAGATTCAAGCCTCCACCATTAAAAGAAAATATAAAAAGAAATTTTTAAAAAATCAAAAGAAAAAGCCACTAAATGTTTCCTTCTTAAACCTTTCAGATTAGATTTTCCTCCTTTATGTTTTAGTCTCTGTTACTAAAGAAGACTGTACTGATCATCCAATGTTATGAGACTAGTCAGGGCAACCATGCATAATAATAATTCTTGAGAAATATAAGGCACAAACAGCAAAAAGAATAGTTTAAGCAACTCATACTTTTTTACTATTTTAAAAACTGCCTAAAGGAGTTAAAGGTGCTAAAAAGTTCTGCTGTCTGACCAAATGTAAACGCTGATCACTGGAATTCATATGTTAAGGTTTAAGTAGAGAAAGCAAAATTGTTTCTTTTGGCTATTAAAATCATTAATTTGGTGCAGTACAAATATATTCAGGAAAAGGATTTCATGTTATGTGTGAAAACTGAAAACTTAAACAGATACAAGCTGGCCGGTTGATTCAGGTGAAATGAGTCAACAGAACACCAGATGCAGAGACTGCAAGTGTGACAGTTGGGGAGCAAATGTTTTATGGATCCAAAAACCTGCTGTGCTTTTTTGTCTATTCTTCTTTTTGCCAGTACTCACCATCCAGCTTTTATCTACAGGAAACGTCCACGGTTTCAGCCTTGGGTAGCTGCTTTCCATTGTGAGCAGCCAACCGTCAACAAGCAACATTTCCTCCTGCTGGGAGGATGCTACATGCAACATATTTCATGACTGCCAGCAATGGGGTTTCATTAATCAGCCTGTAGGAGGTGCTGAAATAGGCATGAGCAGGGCGAAAATGAGAACAGCAGAAGCCCGAACTGAAGATTTAGAGTAATCCAATTCAATCCAGTCTCTACAGAAAGTAGTCTCAGTAGTTTTCGGTTGACAAATCAGTTAAAGCCCAAATACCTTGGTGCTATTTCCAGGTTTAGACATCAAATGAAGTTTCTAACAACTTTGCTCAGACCTATGCCTTGCTTCTAAAAATGTTTTCTCCCCTTAAAGGAATTCCTGATGTATGGAAGAGGCTATTCAGGACCACAGATCCCAAAGAGATACTCCAAAATTATTATTAAGTAAATCATTAATTGCTGCCAAAAAGATTAGCTACTTAACAGGTATTGCAAAAATGAAGCTTTCTGTAGTATGGTTGAGGCATATTGGTTGAAATATTAACCTGTTTTAGTGCTTGTCTGTGATGACTGTTACTGCCCAAGATAGGTAGGATCCGAACAGGCTGCGTTACCTTCATGTACGTACATTAGCAGTGCAACTTAAATCGTTTCACCTCTACTGCATTTTACTTGGGTTTATGTACTGAAGTCAGAGTTGAACTTTGCTCCAGCATCCAAGAACACTCTGGGCTTGTTTCAGCTGCGTAATCCCCAAAGCAATCCTTCTCCAATATAAATCCCAAAGCAATCCTTCCCCAGTGCAGTGACACTGACAGCTTCTACCTGTGCTACTATATTAACCAGAGCCAAGGAATATTCCCAAACGCTGGAAACCAACAGTCTGTACTGCTACATTTTTTGAATGGTTCACAAACTTCCACTGCCTACTATTTACACTCTCTCTAGAGAGTGTAACACCTAGACTTCTAATTCTTTAAGACATCTACATTTTTATTTGAATAAAACAGCACAGGTTTGCTCAAATCTGAAGTTTTCTCAGAAACCTAACATTAAAAAAACCCCTACATTCATGCATTCCTTCACTTTTCCTCTCAAATTTGTGATTCTGGTGTATTCAAAGTCATTCACAATGATTATTTTTTAAAGCACCACTTTAAGGTACATCCACTTCACCGTTAACATTCCCATCTTCACTGAAGGATCAAAAAAGAGAAATAAATATAACAAACCTCCCTTTTTTGGCTTTCATTTTTAAGGTTAAGTAGCACATGATTTATTTCATATATTAGCAGAAATTATGAGTGACAGCAAAGTCAAAACCTTAATTAGAGATAATATAAACCTAAGATCCTGATATCAGCAATAACTCAGCATAGCTTAATTACACTCCTTTTTTATATTTTCATCAGGCATTAATAAGAGCTCTGTCAGAGTACAGCTACATATATGGTGCTAAAAATTAAAGATGTATCTTCAGATAATCAAGATTGTAAAAGATCTTGAAAAAGAAACAAGAAGATAAGCTGCTTCAGATATTACCATCATTTCATTTAGTTTACTAATAGACATGAAGGAAATGCTATAATTGGCTGCATCTGGAAAAAAATGTTCACAGTCCACCCAGATTCACATACTGGCATGGGCATTTTTTCAGGAGCCCTGTGAGCCATTTTTTCAATAACAATACCAAAGAACTTTGAGCTCCTCCAATACCCGGTAAAGTATAAAATATTATATTTTATCTTTTTGTACATTATCAGAGGAAATGGGTAGACTGTGAATGAGAAGCTGTGGATGTTAGCTTGTTTCTGCCAGCTCACCTGCTGATTGGGCACTGGAAAGATTTATTTACTGGTGCTTCAGGATTCCTATTACTAAAATAGAAAAAAGACACTAACTTCTTGAAAAGTGTTTGGAGAGTCACTGTTTAGAAATTAACATACTCTCATACAGCACCTTCACAATACGAATGGAAGGAATACCTCGTTAAAGGAATACGCAGACTATGGTCACAATTTCGTCTGCACAGTAACTTGCTATTACTTCTATTTTGAAAATGTAACATTCTTGCTTATTTTTTTAAAGACAGGTTAAAATATTCTTAAGCAGAGTTCCAATGTACAAGGCAGCTGGCTGGCTTGAAACTGAACACATTTTCTCTGTATAACAATTGCTAATAATGAATAATCCTCTCCTTTGCATCCCGCAGCTCATCTTTCTAGGGGGTTTGTTTTGCTGAAGGCTGGTGGTGAGAAAGAGGTGGAGCAGTCACGGTGTGGAATAATAAAGGCAACACACAGCAAATTTCTGACTAATTGAGTGATATCTCCACAGGAGCATTGGCTATACAAGAGGAATACTTGAACAGAAGAACAAACAAGATACACTTTCTTTCAAATTCACAATAATAAAAATACCTCTTTAGTACCACTAAGTTGCCAGACATAATTTAATTTGCCTGTCTTCTATGTGAAACTGTTATTTCTGAGACTAAATAAAAGGCAACCTAAAGTGGCCATAAAAAGCAAGAAGAAAAGCTGGTTTGTCTGCAATAAGGAAGCATGCTATCTGTTCACGAAAAACCATCCACAGTAATAACTTAAACACCTACAAGTCACTCAGACAACGTGACCCCTCCAAGAATTACAAGTGGGCTTTGACTTGAAGGATCAATTCTAGAAAAGAGAGCCTACTTCTACATCTCTCTTTATTCATACTATAGCACCTCCTGGGATTATCACAAAAGCGGTGAAGACATCAGTGTCTTCAGAAAAAGTTTGTGCATACTTGTGTTCCAGTAACAAGACAGAGAGTAACAAGTATGTTGAAGGCTTCATTTTGTAACGACCTTGATGCTGAATTGGATTTAAACAGATAACCTGGAAGTGAAAGACTACTTGAGTAACATGCTTTCTCCTTATCTTGCTTTTGATATTACAAATAATTTTTACCACAAATAGTACAGCCAAGTTTGGGAGCAACTCTACTTAAGAAAAAGCTGTGATTTACCTGATATATCCTTCTCCTTGTTCTCATGGCTATTCATTTCTGTCTTACTCCATGCGTATTCAATGATAATGACAAAAAGGAATCTGAGTTTAGATGCTGTCTTTTATTCTGGAATAACTGCAAGAGTATGTATGCGCATGGTGAGGCCAACATAGGATTTCCCACAGAAATAGATGCCTTTTTTTTGTTATTAGTTATGTTACAGTAGTATCCATTCACACTTTTACACAATAAAGCCTTTTTGTACTTGATATCTCAACATTTAATATTAAGTACCTCACAGTACTGCACTGGTATTAGAGACCCTAGAGATTATATAAAATAGAAACAGTATTACAGCTCTATGCCAGCAAACTAAGTAGTTGGCACCTTTAAACACACGGTGTGAAGTACATTTGCCCTGGAGTTCAGATATTTCGGGAATGAATAGCTACACCAAGCAGACATAGCCTAGGCTGTACCCAAAAAAAAAATTGTACACTGTTCTTTGTGTAGATAGTGACCATATTACTAGCACGGCCACTAGCTTACTGGCATTGAACATACAGAATAAATAAATAACAAAATCACCTGCCCAACAACTACTGTGGCATTACCAGCAAATAAAAATAATGGATATCGCCAGTAGATTGAAAAAAATAAATTAATGCCATCATGCTAGTATGAATGCCTCCCTGAAGAACAAATCTCACTGTAAGTGTAAAGACTCAAAGCCAGTATTTTCACACTTAGATACCACAAGCACAGAGGACTCAAAGTATAAACAGAGACACTTCTAGATTTCACATTTTCTTAATATCATCTTTAAAACTCAGTAATTTTTTTCATGGATTATTTCAAAAATCCCAACTACCACAGTCATGTGAATTCCTTCACCAAAGCACTAACCTTAGTTATGGGATGCTTCAGCTGATTAACTGCCAATAATAACAGGATGCAAAGAATAAAATGTTGTAAGAACAATTTAAAGAATTAGAATATAATCGATCGGCTTAGAGAATGACCAAGAATGCAAGTTGAAAATGCTTAAATCTAGAAAAGTTTTACCGAGTCTTTATGACTTGGGACATTGTTTTATATTTACCCAGGAAAGTACCTCCAGCAACCGCCTGTGTCAGTGAAATACCACAAAATTAATTTCAGGCTACCAGGTGGAACTCCTACATACCGAAGTTGAGTCTGTTCCTTTTTTTGCTTCAACTTTGCTCAACACAATGAATCTGAATTATGATTTATTCTTCTAACACTTTGCCACACTCCACTAATGAAAAGCATCCCAAGTCTCATGTACGTAATATTAACAAAACACTAAAACATTTGGAGCTGTAAAGTGGGAAACAGTCTGGATCAATGCAAGTGCATGAACATTTTCAGATGCCACTTGAAAGTATTAACGACGCGCAGTCATTTGCTGACGATACGTCGATTTCTTCTCCAACAAAAATTACTGGCCATAAATCAGGCAAACATTTACAGGAATCTGCAAATGAAACAGCTAAATCCATGATGACAGGGAGCCTCATAAAAGCAGCCCATTTATTCCCTCTGAGCACTCATCCCCACCAGAGGGATCAATAGCAAACCTCATACAATATACTTCTAAATGTCATGCTGCAAATCCTCTTTGCATTTATGCAGAAGGAAAAGACCCTCCTCCAGTTTTAGAAGCTGAAATCAAGTAAAAAGCATATTAAATGTTTAAAAAACAATAAATCTAAGACAGAACCTTTTATTCTTAGGCCTGTGACTTTAATACCCCTTCTTCTAAACTGTAAGGATCGTGACACTCAGAAAGATATAGATTCCAACTAGAAAAACAAAATGGATGACAAGGAATTGAAGAAATATATCCATCCACTCTCCGGCACTTAAAAAAACCCACCAGTAGTCAGGGAAGTGGTACTGAATTGAAGACCGACAGTCTCAGTTTCCCTGGCTTCTGAAAACTGTAGAAGGCAGTATTAAAGAACCAACCAGACAAGCTGTTAATACAGAGTCAAAGAGGGGCAGCTCTTTGATTTGTTAAAGGCACTATCAGACACTTGAAACTGTATGGCAGAGTTGAGCAAAACACTACTCTTGGAAAAGCAGGGATGAATGACCAAAGTACAATCGTCAACATCTATGTCAGTTTTAGAGTTAGAGTAGACAAATACATGTCAACTGAGGGCAAAAATACCCTTTCATAAATTTTGAATGTTACGTTTTGACTACCTTTTCCCACTCTTTTTAAGATTTATTTATTTTTCTGTGGGAGTTGCATGGAACCAAGCCTACTGAAGATGACTCCAGTATAGGAATACAGGGACCTATATTCTTCCCCAGTATGATACAACTTGGAAACTGGATCAGCTGGATCAGCTGGATCAGCTTCCTATACAAAAGAAACAAGGGTCATTGGCTGCCAGTGTATTCATACTAACTTGCAGCTAATTAGAAAACTAAGTCATTTTATCTGGCTCGTGACCCGAGATCGTACAGCTAGGCTAAAAAATTAAAAGCCTAATAAAATGCCTTCTGGGATGACAACTTACTTCATTATTGGTTTAAAATAAATTTGTTGTATTTTCTGTTAAAAGGTGAGCCTTTCTAGTTAGACATATCTAATGAGCAGTTAAAGCCATTCTTTCAATAATAAAATCACCTCTAGCGTCTGAAATATTCCTCATGCAAATGGAACATACATCCTGAAGGACAGAGATCAGACATAACTCAGCAAGGCCCCTCTACTGCTTCACGAAGGCCAAACCGTTCCTGAGGAAAAACACCCCTACGTTGTTCTGAGGCAGCTCCTCCAGGTACCATCATACACCTTTTAATTTATATCACACTGGCATGTCTGTGCACAAACTCATCTTCTAAAGGGTGTGCATCCCTCTCCTGTGTCGACAAATGCAAAGCATTAAAAAAAAAAAAAAAGAAAAAGCTTCACACAAGCAGTTGGAAACAAGTGTGGAGTACAAATTTAATCCCCCTAATCCCTTGTCAATTACAAGGAAAGTCCTAGCGTAAAGTTGTATCAACAGTACAGTTTTCAAACCCATAGAAAAATAAATGAAGCCTTCCTTTCTCTCTTTCCACTTGGACCATATTCACCGTAGCTCCCTTAAAGGATTAGGAACACTGTCTGTAATAAACAAGGGCATCAATTTTTAAAATCTGCTCTGAAAATGGCAACATTTCACAAGCTGTGAAAATGCTTTGGTTTAGGGCATGGCCTGAGAGGCAATAGGCCAGCAGGATAGCACTGGGATTAGCCCTAATTACCTCATGTTTCACCTTAATTAACTACTGATACAGAAGGTAAACTCTGCAGGATCTGTGGCGAGACCTTAGGCCAGTAGGCAAGATATCTAAGCCGTCATTGTTTACACATGATAATCTCTCTTTTGAATTTGCTTTAATTGCTCAAAAAGATTAGCTGAAGGATATGCATTACATATTGATTAGCAATGCTAACGAGATACTATATAATTTTCATGTGTGCTCCACACATGCAGTCTAACAGTTTTAGAGGCACATTCTTTATGAGCCCATTGTCAAAGGATCAACATTTAACTTTGGTTATGACAACATCGATCATGAGGAAGAAGAAAAAAAACCCAGCCTTTGGTAACATGAACGGAGGGGGAAAAATACAAAAAAGGGATCTTCACTCTGTTCTACTAGACACCATTGTGCTCCTCCATTGTGAGAGGTAATCCTCTCCCGCATGCATCCCTGCTCAGAGCACAAGTAAATTGGGAGCAGAGGGGGAACAGCAATAAAGCAGACAGAATATAATATATATTTTTAAAAATAGATCACAAGGTTGTCTTGTTTCTTGTCCCATACACTCTTCATTATTCAGACTCTGCTTTCTTTTTCTGTTTTATCAGTTCTCATCTGCTCTTGGCAGGCCTTGAAGATTACGGGATCATCAGATTTTGTACAAATCTAAGCACAAGCTGATTACAGAATCTGTATAAAATATAATAGTCAAACCAGGGAAAAAAGTTCTCTGCCATGTGCTGCTACTCTGTCTACTGGCATATAAACCAATTAAAAATATGCCTTTTCAGTTGTTCTGTGCTTTACTAATACAAGCAAAACAAAATACGAGCTTTCAGAGCTCCTCTGACCTCAAACACATTTAAAAAATTATGAATATATTTCCTTAGGAAGGTAACCTTGATTTAATGTAACACATAAACTGATCAAAACAAAACTTGGCAACAAATTATCGTGCAGCATAAAGGATTAGGAAATATTTATGTCAAAACCCTGGAATCTTAAATCAAATGCATCCACTGAGGTCTTAACTCAGCTTTAAAGTTCAAGACCTGAGATTTTATCTGTACTGCAAGTGTCAATTAAATTTATGAAATAAAGTTGTTAGTGTAAGAGTTTTACTGTAACCTTAAGGACGGAGGGGCATATAATAAAACCTCAAGTTTCTGTGGAACTACTTGTGTCATGGTCTTTTTTCTACACAGCTTTTTGCAATATTTGCACCCTTAACTAACTTCCAGGGTTGCCCTACCTTCTTAAGAGATACCCCAGAGAGTTTTCTTAATTCCTTAATGTACTTTCTGTTGTTGGTTTTTTGTTGTTTTGCCTTGTTCTTTTTTTCTATTGGCTGCTTCATTTAAGGCTTAAAATGGCGAGGAAATGCACACTGCCTGTTTGAAAAAGCTCACAGACCACTTGCCACCCATTGGAGGTGGCTGAAGAACTGAGAACTTTCCCTGGGTTCTCACTTTCTTTGCACGGATGAAAAAACTGCCATTCAGGGCAGGGCAGTGTAATTTCACTGGTGACTGGTGCCTATTCCAGATCACCGCTTCATTTCACTTGTGGTGCCATCTTACGCTCTGAGCAAAAATTTGTAACTGCTTACTTGACTGATAAGGTTTTGGAAAACATTTAAATAAAAAATTGAATACATAACGGAAGTTTGTCAAAGGCTGTTTGACAAACCCCCTCACTTTGCAGAAGGCTAATATTGAGAAAAAGGCTGCGAATGGTTGGTTTTACTTGTTTGTTTTAAAAATACACTTAAGCTGTAACTGCTCTGAGGGGTTTTGAGGACTCCGGACACATTTGCTGGTCAGAGACAAGAGTGCAAGGAAAAAAAAAAAGTTGAATCTAGTCACAAAGGGTGTCCTACTGTAATTGATTTTCTAATCAAACCATAAAAAAAGCCTGAGTCTTAACAAAATTAATATTGCAATACATGCAGTGAATGTAAAAAAGTTCTACTTTTTTATTGTAAATGAACACAGTGGAAGATTTTGCTTTCCCCAAATGACAACGACCTTGAGATGTTTTCAATCTGTATGTTAAAAGTTCCATACATATCTCTATAAAATAATGCATTTTTCTCACGTGTTTTTTTTTTTTTT